>VZTZ01001116.1:3889-310464 GCA_013400955.1 Drymodes brunneopygia
TTCAGGAACAATGCTCTGCAGGACTGGGCACTGCAAGCATTGATTCCAGCATTCTTGTCCCTGGAAGTGTTCAAGACGGGGTTGGATGGGGCCCTGAGCAATATGATCTAGTGGGTGGTACCCCTGCCCGTGGCAGGGGGTGGGGGGGGTTGGACACTGGGTGATCTTTGAGGTCCCCTTCGACCCAAACCATGAATCCATGATTCTATGATTGACTGCAGGTTTTACGTGTGAATCAGCACGCAATCCCCACCGGTTAAAACATCTTAAGGACACGCGGATTTAGCACTGCTCTTTCCCCCCCACTCTTCTGTTTTGAACTGAGGATTACCAGCGCACAGGCTCCTTTAATTGCAGCCCTTGCCGTTGATCTTTTCCACACCCCCAGCTCCGCAGGCTGTGGGAAATGCTTCGCAGCCTGCTCCGGCTGAGCTCTGGGGAGCAGACTTTCCCTCCCGTGAGCGTGTTCCTGCGTGCCCCCGCCGGCGCGGAGCACTTCCCTGCCCTGGCGCTGCGCAGCCAGGAGCCCCCACAGCTGCTGCGGCCGCCTCTCGCCCCCTGCAGCCTCCTCACTCCACAGCCGCCGAGGCCCGGCCAGCTCGGCTTGATTAACACGCACGTCAGTTCCGCGCTGTGACCTGAGCAGGTGCCCCCGCCGCGCTGCGCGCAGTCCCCGGCTCGCAGGGATGCGCTGAGCCGCGCGGTGGGCGCTCCGCGGGCGGGTGTGCCCGCAAGGCGCGGCTCTGCGCGTCCCCCGAGGTCCCCGCGGAGGGGCAGGGCCAGGTGGCGGCGGCCCCGCGGGGCTGAACCCTGCGTTCACCTGCACGGGAGGAGCAGGGCTCTCACCCGGCGCCTCCTGAGCGGTGACATCCGAGGGTGGCCCAGCGACCCTAGGGGACACGCCGCGGGGAATGAATTCACGGACATCTTGCTTCCCGTGCCACCGTGATAGGCATCCACAGGGTGGGGAAAGGTGATATCTTATTTATCTTGCAGAAACCCCTCTATTATTTCTAAGTGTTTTCCTCTCTGCAACCAAAATTCATCTCTGTAACACGTTTTTCCTGACATTCTCTGCCACATTTGAAATAGGTGTATTTGGGTTATTTTAGCCTTCTTGAACTGCAAAAAAAGGCCAGAGCAGAGGTATGCTGCTGAAGAACACATTCCCCCACCACCTTTCTATTGCCTAGTTTGATCCAAAGAAAATAAAGTAGATGAGCTTCTTGCCATTAAGAGGAAAAAAAAAAAGCCATGACTTTTAAAATAATATGATGATAACAGATATTCATCAAAGATCAAAGAAGAGCGTGCTTAAGGATCAGAGGTGTAAACTGAGATATGAAAGTGGGCCCTCCTTCTTTGTCCTGTTTGCAGGAAGAAAACTCCATTGTACAATTGCATCACTCTGATTCACAGTATACCTTTATTTAACATGATTCATAAATGCTTTGAACTCTCTCTGATAGCTTTGTGGAGAAGAACTTTTATTATTGGGAAGTATTTTATGGAGGATATTATTTACTTAGGAGTGAAAATCTGTTGCTAAAGTTGTGTGGTATTGTTTCCTTCCAGACTGTATGTTCACTTGCATTTTACTTGAGTACAAGCCTGCACATAGGCACCCAGTGCTCCTGTTATGAGAATGCCAACACTTTTCTAGCTCATTTAATAAAATAAGTAGGTAAGAATCAATTTGCGTATACATATTTATATTAATTCAGATATTTATCACTTATATGTAAACGTTTGGTTTGGGAGGGCAGGAACACCTCTCCAGTGATATTAGTAAGAAAATATGATAACACTTTTTATCCTTTATCCACTTTGGTGACTTTTAAAGTTTAAACTTGTTCTCTTAGAGTAACACAAGTTCAAAAAGCTCTGTTAAAAATAATAATAGAAAAAGAATCTCGGAAAACACATTGTTTGCATTTACTTAAAAGGAGAATTGCACCCCTTATTCAATCCTGCAAGGTTTATTAAACTTTTTTGGTTTTTAACAGCTTCACATAAGAAGAGCTTTTAGTTCATTTTTAAAGACGTTTTGGCAAGCCTTTTCTGCAAAGTGGAAAGCCACAAGGTTGAAGAGGAATTACCGGTCTGCTGCATATGTAGCAGCAGATTGCATATGCATGAGCTGCAGCTGCGTGAAGGCCACCCTGGGAAGGGGAGCCCAAGAGGAGAGCCAGCGGAGGGGAGCTGCGGCTGCAGCCAGCGCTCTGACAGGGCCGATCCTTCCTCCCTGCAGGAGGGTCAGCGTGGGCCCCACTTCTCTGGACCAGTGCACTTTCCGAACATGTTCCTTTCCTCTGCCCCTTACGCTCCCTCCCAGCCATCTCTGCTCTCCTTCCTGCTTGCCCTCACCTTCCCCTGCCTTACACAACCTTATCACCACCACCCGTGTAACGTTCAGCTCATCTTTTCCTGGCGTCTCTGTGAAAGAGCAAACAGCTGCAAGCAGGCAGCTGAGCAGAAGCCCACACAGTACCAAGAATGAAGTAATATTTGTGCCCACTTCCACAACATCATGATGTCACACAGATTTTAGCATCATTGATAAGAGGGAGCTACAAAACCACTGTGCATTGAATTAAATTGTTTTCAAAGACCTTCAAGTGGGATGTTGCATGCTATTAAATTCTGTGTATGAATGTCTTCTTGTATTAAGAAAAATGTTGCTTGTACTTAGTCCTCCTGGAAAGGACACATAGGGTATTCCCTGTGCACACAGGATAAAGGGTTTTTGTAAAATGTAGATCTTAGCATTTCTGACTCAGTTTTTGCGAGGTCATTCCTTGATATATTCAAGATAATTAAATTAATGAGGAAAAAAAGAGAGAAAAATATCTTGCATACTATTTAGTTGTGAAAATGGTTGTTTCTTTCTTTTGCAAGCTCTGGGTTATTAACAAGTGCTTATCCACAGGATCCAACTCTAAGTAAAGAAAATTCCTATGGCAGCTTGCAGGCAGTTGGGGTTATCCATGTACAAGATATTCTGGCAGAGGTAGACAAAGAGTGGTCTATCATTTACAGCCTTAGAGACTGATTAGTACTTTTTATCATAATTTGCCTTTGTGCTCAAAAATCCATGCCCTCCATTCAGCCCCACAGTCTTCGACATTAACGGATTAATTCCTGTCAAACAGTTCTTATTTAATTTTTCTGATTTGATGTTTCTGATGCACAGATCAAAAAAGCTATAGCGGGTTCTGGTGGGAAGAGGCAAAACGCATTTAAATCTAAAATGAATGAGAGAAAAAAGTAATTTTTTTTCCCTTTTGTGCTCTGGACAAATAGAAGTCTGGCTTTCATCCTGGTTTCCTTACATATAATTGTTCTTAATGATGGTGCTGGTGTGACAACTAGTAAGTAGATTTTATTTTTTAATCTATTCTGAATAGATTGCTCAAATGATACCACTCTGTACTGGCAGGGTCTGTTCTACAATCTCTGTGACTTATCCTGCTTAGGCTGTTTGTGCAGAATAAGTTTATTAGCTTGATATTAAACATGAATATTTCTTTAAAAAATACGTGTTTTTTTCAAAACCTTGTTTTGTCTAAGAATTGTACCTTTTCGAACAGAATGTCAGAAGAAGGTGGTAGAATTCTACACTACCCTATGAAATCTTGATCTAGCTGTCACACTCAAAAAATGCATACAGGAGTTATCTCAATGTGCAAGTGTGCTCAAGTGTGGCACGATATCTGAATTTGCATTGCTCTGTGGAGTTTTTATTTAAGTTTAAATTAGTCACTATGAGAAATAAATCGTCTGTATGGAACCTCGGGAAACTGGAATGTTATACACTGCAAGAATCAGACATTTTCTATGTGTTATTCCAAAATTTTAATCATGAGCTTCTGTGTTTCCACCAATTACAGAAAGTCTGGTGTCTTAACTAAGTATCAGAAATTAATAAAAGATCCCCTGAACTGTTGAATGTTACTGTATAAAGTCACTATGTTATTTAAATTGTATAAGAGTATGCTAGTGTACAGTAATTTTCTGGGTTATAAATGTAGCAGTTGAAAAATGTGACAAATATTGCATTTCTGATAATTAATGCTCTTTCACAGAAAGACTACCTGCTAAACTCTTTGTTTTTCAGGGACTGCCTTTGAAATTGGAGGTGTAAATCTTGTTGATAAGTTAGAAAATACCGCTGTATTCGGGAAAGACTGCACATCCAAATAATCTGTTCTTACTCTCATTAACTTTAATTTTTTAAAATAAAAATCCTTATTTGAATGTCTGGCTGATGGGTAGTTCAGGATAGGGGTGACTTCCACAAATTAGTAGTCTGTTCAGAATTATTGGTAAATTACACAATTATATGCCAAGCAAGATGCTTTATAATGGCCTTACAATCCAAGTATCTCCCAGATAACACAGAAAGACAACATTTAGGCCAACATTGCTTAGACTTTATCAAACCTGCTTTCACCAGGAGTTTGAGATCTACTCCTTCATGTGCTCTTCCTGCTCTTTGTGGAGGCTCTGAGGTGGAAGGTGACGGTGCTGGTGGGTGATGCTGCAGCATCGCCACACACAGACCATTCCACCCCCTGGGCTGGAATAACCAGCAGCTGCCCATGTGTGCCCCAGGATGGGGGGGTTGAGGCACTTACTTTGTTTCAGTGCAGATCTTACAGCTTCCCTCAGGCTCTCACCCCTGTGACATAAAGCACCAGAGAAAGCCTCTGCTGGTGGCAGGGGTGTTGTGTGGAAACAGTGTTGATGTTTCACAGGGCTTGGAAACAACCAGGGTTCAAGGCTGCATCCTGTGTGTCTCATACCTGGTGTGTCAAGTAAGGCTCATTCCAGAGGTGTGTGACTGTCAAGGAACAGCTCGGAGGCACCACAGTGTCTTGCTAAAATGAGCACGTGCATATGCACAGCCACTGTACTCAAGACTTCTGTGTAGGACCTTGTCAAGGGGGAGAAAAAAATTGCTGGCAGAAAAAAATAGTGAGACTACTGGGGGGAAAATCCTCAATATTTAGAATACAGAGCTAAAAAAGACAGAAGTGTATCAAGTTCCTATAGAAATACACGCTGGAGACATTTGCTTTTTAGTATAGATATACTCTGCAGACTGTGGTTTGGGGTAAAAATACCTGAGCTAACTGTAAATGAGCCATCTCAGGCACCAGAAACAATAATAGCTTTTTAGGTTCTCACCCTGGTTTAATACGTGCCATCAGCAGTGATTCCAGGGTGGCTCCTGTTCTCCCGAAGTATTTGCACAGCAGCTGGGAATGGGCTGTGGTGCTGCCCAGCTCTTGTCCTGCTGCTCCCCTGTGCACAGATCTTCCCAGATTCCATTCTGGGGGGAAGGCTCTACCAAGCAGGCTCCATTGTATAACTTTACCAGCCCACAGCTTCTTGTGTCTTGAAATTTGTTTCCCTGCTCTCAGCCTCTAGTATAACTTCTGCACTAATTTGTTAATAATCACATAAAGGAAATTTAAACAGCATTCACCCAGAGCACAGCTCTCATTCCATGCAGCTTTGCAAAAACTTTTATTGATTTTGTCTTCAGAATCATACAGAGCAAGTAAGCAGAAAAACTGGCCACCTACTGATGAAGATTAAAAAATACATCCCTTAAACTTGCTCAAGTAATCTATTTTTGTTTTTCCAGTTTCTTATCCTAGAAATATATTGCCATCTTTACTGCTATAAATGGAAGAAATTCTGCTGTTCTTACATAGATATATGCTGATGTATTTTGTAATCTTATAAGCTTCATATCTATATTCAGTAACTGAGCTTTCAAAATGCATGCTGCTGTAGATCCTCCTGTTAAACAGGCTTGAAACTGCTTCTCAGAAAAGCTCAACATGTAATGCCAAAATTACTGCAAACTAGGGGAGCAGAAGTGGTGTCTGACTGCTCTTTGGATTGTTCACAGAGTTCTAAGCAAATCCAGCTGTGAAAGGATATCTGACACTCAACTATCTCATAGCCATGGTAAGACTTCGACTCAGGCATTTGATCGTATTTACTTTTTTTTTTAACTTTTTTTTACTGCTTTTTCCCCTGCAATTGTTCTTCTTTTGGAACTCAGAGCAACAGCACTATATTAAGCAGACAGTGACAGGAGCAGTGGAATCTGTTGTTTAATGAGGGCTGTAATATTCATGCTGGCTGCTGTGATATGCCATTACTTAAATGAGAGACTTGTATAGTTGATACTGTCATTTGAAACAAAGACAAATTATAGCACAGGTACATTTTCAGTGGTATGGTTGAGCAGTTTTTTAAGGTTTAGTTAATAGAGGACAGTATCTAGCTGGAGTAAAAAAATTATTCAGCTGGAGTAAAAAAAGTGTCTGTATTCAGGGCACTCATTAATCATTTATCATTCCTTATTTATCATTCTGGCTTTTGATTCTTCAAATTGACTTGTGACTGCTAGGTCTGGTTGCACATTTGGCCAGTCTACTCAGGGCTGGTAATCCTTCAAGGCACCTCTCAGGCAGCATCTTCCCATGACAGAGCAGGAAAAGATCCTGCTGGTTTGGGCTATGGTACCCCACTGTCCTGTCCCTGGGAAGGGTGGCCAGGCACCCATGAGCTCATGGCACTGCCTTGCTGGAGAGGAGCAGGTGCTGGCTGGGTGATTCCCAGCCCTGGGTGTGCTCCCTGAGCCTGCTCAAGTTTGCTGCCCTCCCTGAGGAGGCACCAACCCCAGCACTGATGTGTGGAGGAGGACAGCAGCTCTGGAGGGGACAACTGCTGCTGCCTGGGGGGGTGAGAGATGCTTTGAATGCCTTGGTCTCTGCAACAGCCCCCTGCTGCTTCTGCTCAGCGTTTTGACACTCATTCGTGAGTGTCAACACCACACATGAGCCTCCTCTTCTGTGTGGTTTTTCTAGTGAGAAAATAAGGGATAGCCATCATCATCATCAACACCATCACCTGTTTCTCAGCAGCTGTTAGTGACTCTCTCAAGCTGCTGGTAAGTTAACCTGCACTGTAGTTTTGTTCAAAACCATTGGACATCTTGCAAGGCCTTTGCAGTCTTTGCAATTTCACTACAGAGTACTGTTTCCTCTCTCCATTGGAAACAAACACATTTTAGATGACTTATTCTGTTCACACTGGTGAGATACAGTCTTATTTATTTGATTTGCTCCTTCTCTCTTTAAAAGCAGGAAAACACCAGGGCAAACTTGGCACAAACTATAGAAAAAGAAATCCACTGCATACCAATTTTTCCTTATTATTTCCTCTATTATTTACCAAAGGAAAAAAACCACCCCACCAACAACAGTTACTCTGCGTTTATCACAGTGACTAGTAGAAAGCATGTGATTCTTATGGTAAGCAGCAATTTACAGATGGCCAGGTGCAAACAACATATCTAATCTTATCACGGATTTGTTTTATTCGCAGCTGCAACAGTTGGTGTCAGTTAATAGGTTACCAGCCATGAAGTATATTTATTTCCTTTTATCCTGCTTTGGGGCCACAGAAGTGATTTGTAAACTGTCCTAGATGTTGAATTTACATTTAATTTTTGTGTGTGTGGCTTTTTTGTTATTTAGTTAGTGCTACTCAGGAAGAAAATGACAACGTCTTTCAGAGAACCCATTTTGTTTTCATTTTCTCCATTTTCTTTTCTAGGGATTTAGAAACTCTAAAGTAGTGTGCTCTCTGGGCTTCTAATTTACAGTAAAACAGAGGGTTTTTTCAAGCAAATTTTTTTTCTTTTTTTGAGACTGATCTATCATTGATGAGGACTCATTTTTTCCTGTTTAGTTCCATCAAGTCATGTGATGTATTCACTATCAACCTTTCCAAATAATCAAACCCAATGTTTATAGGCTGAATTTTAAATACTGGTCATAGAAAAAAAAAGTATTTAATTCTCTTCTTAGCTCCATGGCTCACACTCTGGACACCAAGATGTGTAATACAGTAATTCCAGGGAATAATATTCAGATTAGCCCCCTTCTCTGCACACATTGTTTTGAGATGGATTGGAATTCCCTCTGACTTTTTATTCTGAATTATATTTTCACATTTTAACACATTTTTATTGCTCTGATTCTTAATCCTAGCATTATATTTGCACTGCTGTAAAAAACACAAAAAATAAGATCTTTGCTAAAAAAGCCTATTAGCAGTTTTTCATAGCTTGAGCATCTAAGATGAAGGTTTTAAAGCATTTTGGAATTTGAGATAAATAATGATTGGGTGCATACCAAGATTTTGCACAAACTGAACTCTTTTTACTACTGGCCTGTCTTCAAAGGCTCTGGTGTTCATCCTCCTTATTGCTTATCACATAAGTGTAGATGGGAAGACATCTCCAGCTGAGGCTAAAATCTCTTGAGATTTATCCACATCAGTTACTCTGATGCTGGGACTGGAGACAGAATTGTCCAGACTGAATAATACATTGTAAAAATGCATGTATTTACAGTTAAGAAAATCGGGCCATAACAGCAATTTTTAAGCTTCCAGCTTAAGGAGCTTTAGTTGTTGGAAGGTAAAATTACTGCATTACGTGATTTACTTGTCAAATCTGTACTTAAATTTCATAGATTGAGTATTTGAATAGTTGACTGCTTATGCTTGGTAGCCAGTTTTTCTTACAGTCTAAAGAAGCAGATACTAACACGTGTATGCTCATCTAACTGCTGTGGTCCTATGGACATGCCACTGAGTGAGTTCACTCCCTATCTGCACTGTGGGGTGGGGGTGGAGGTGCATGGGGCCTCACATCAACAGTGTGGGGCTTGAAAGTTCTTTTTTCACTTTTCTCTATGACTGAGACCTGCTCTTACCAGCAGCAAGGACTATAACATGCTTTCCTTATCTCTGGCCCATCCTTATCTCCTGATCTCCAGTGTCCATCAATGTGCTTTCAGTGTTTTACTGCTGAGCAAATCAAAGAAGAAATGCTCAGAAGCAGTGCCCCATTTTGATGCTGAGGCAGGAGGATGTTTGGGCAGATGCTGTTCTCTGCCCAGGTCAGTCCATGGAGCAGACGAGACCAGAGAGGTTTAGTCCCTGCAGAGACGCTCAGGGCATCAGAGGTTCCCATCAGCCTTGCATTGAAGGGCAAAAAACTGCATAAGTGCAGGAGCACTACCAGTCCCAGCCAGGCTGTTCCCCACTGGAGATCCACCTCTTCTCTGGAAGCTGGGGCAGGATGTTGGAGTCTCAGTTCTCATGACATCTACTTGCTGACCAAGGCATGCATCCCAGCAGCTTTAACACTTGGGTCATGTTTTCATGCTTTTTCTTTTTCTCCCAAAGCAAGGAGAGTGAGAACCTTTTGGCTCTTTGCCAAGGAAATACTGTGGCTCGGGTGTCATCAAAGGTCTCTGGGTATCAAGATTCTACATACTTCCTTATTATATTACTATTTTTGACTGCAGCCCTCTGTAATCCATTGAAGTAAAAAGTAATCCACTGAAGGAAGTTTTAGTTTTCAGAAGTGCAGGGTTCATATAATTTTCTTTAGAAACACAGGTGAGTGCACAGCTGAAATGGGTGCTATGCTGGAGAGAAGTGCTGTGCTCTGCCTCCATGTGACGATCCAAGTGCAGAACAAACCATCAGGTGCTGAAGTGCTCATCACCCTTTTTGTGTCTGTCTATTCTTTTACTAATTGAGTGTGGACAACTTCCTAATGTGGGACACAGCTTCATAAGACTGCCTAATTTGATGTGTTCTCCAAGGAGTGTTTTATTTTGTGTTTACCTTTAGTGGTGCAGAGCATGGTCTGACTCCTAATATCATGCAGGCCCATACACCACTGTAGCAGCAGCAGCAACCCTAAACTGACCTGGCTCTCCTGTGCCATGAAACTTTTGGCTTTTGCCCTTTGACTGTAGGTACATTGAGTTGTTTTGGCCCTGGGAGGTCATCAGTTCAGAACCTGTATTAGTTTACTCTGCCAAGGTCAAGTCTTTCTCCCTGCAAGTAGATTAGGGAAGGAGTGCCCTGCTCCCAAGATGACTTCTCAAGTCAATCTGAGGGCTTTCTGCAAATTTGCCAGTTTAGAACTTGAAATGGAATTGGATTCATTTTGCTTTTTAATGACTAAACACAGCATTATTTTAGTAATGGCATTTCAATCACCCAAGTAGTCTTTATTCCTGACAGTCTACAGGTGAGGATATATAACTCAGAATATGGTACTAAAATGATGTTCTGTCAGATTTCAGAGCAAGAAAACACATCTGACTTGTTTTTTACCCTCACAGAACACTATTTTCTATTACACTTTTGAAGTACAGAATTTTAGATTTTAGAAGTAATCTTCCGTCTCTTGGCTTGGGGGAGAGATTTATGAGATGGGTAAGAAATGCTTGCTTTCCTTCCTAAATTTATTAGGTTACACCTTGATTTCAAGCCTTTAAAAGACTGTTACCGGTCTCAGATGCTGCCTCTGTAGCAAGTGGGCATAAATTTAAGCATTAGCCTCAGCTAAGGGGAGTGCTGTTATTTGAAGGATGAAGGAACTTCCCTTTCCATTCACAGCAAACCTGCTTGAGAGAGACAGTTCCCCCTGGACCATGCAGCACCATTTGTTGCCCACAGCACCATGTAGGAGAAAACATGGCTCTCAGTGGTCTCTAAACCTTAACAAACTTCACAGGTATCCCACAGCAGGGACCCTTCTGTTTGTGCTCCAGACTTGAAACTTCATATTGTCAGCCAAAGTCCTCTGCTGGATATAAAATCAGGCAGGGAAAGACGGGATCTTCCCTTGGAGCCAGGAAACAACCTTCAGTTTTGACGCAAGTCTAAACACATGAGACACAGAAGGGACAGATGATACCACTGGTACCTTTGGTGCTCCCAGTAATAACTGAGTTTTCAGAGGAAAATTAGATCAAGGTGATAAAAAGAAACATCTTTGATGCTCATCAGTCCTGGCAGTATAATGTACAGATGGTAGATGGAACAAACACAGTCTTGGCTCTACAAAAGGGGTCTTCTGGCTGAGTAACTCGAAGGCTGCATTAGATAAAGTAAAAAATTCTCTAGGAAAACAAAAAGAAGGATTAAGAGGTCAGTAAAGTATTTGATAAAGTGCTGCACAGGAAATAATTAATTTAACTGGAGAAGAAGAGGAAATTGTATTTGTGAGGTTAGTGAGGCATGGGGGCAGGGAGATCAGCTCTGGGGGCTGCTGAAAAGGGAAGGTTTGAGCTGGAGGGAAGGTCATTGTGAAGTCAACAAGGATTGGTCCTGACATTATTTTCATTTAGTATTTTCATTAATGATTTGGAAGCACATTAAGGAAATTTGCTCATAACTCAAAGAGGGACTGCTAATAGAGAGCAGGACTGGGATAACTTACAAGGAGAACTAGGTTACCATGTGAATGGGGCAGAAGAAAACGGCTACAGAAGTACAAAGTGCAAGTCCAAGCTGGTAGAGGCTACCAGCAATCATTATTACTGTGGGATAAGTGGTCAGTGCTTATAATGATAAAGGCAGATGGAGCATTCTGGATATACAAGTCTGCATAGTAAGGTTAGTATCTGTCAAGGCACAGCAGTCACAGAAAGCCATAAATTTAATAATTTCATAAATCATAATGATTCTAAGATCAATCTTATTTTTTTCAGCAGAGGTTTTGCAAAGCATTAATACTGTTATACACGGCCCTGGTAAGATACCAGTGAGAAACCTGGGACACTAGTCATTCATTTTTCAGAAAAGATGAATTCAGATTAGTAAAGACTTAGAGAATAGTCATTCCCCAAGGGAGTAGGCATATCTGATGGGTGTATGGAGGCTAAAAAGTATTGGCTTCTTTAATTTGGTAGTCTAGAGGCAGAGAGGGGATTTGACTTCTACTTACTTAAAATAAACAGAAAATAGGGCAAACAGCTCTATAATAGTTAAGCTAAGAATGGGGTTATCAAAAGATTAAATGGCTATAAAACAGTTATGAGCAAATTGAGAAGTAATTATTAAATATAAAGTTCTGGACAATGAAATTATGTGGTGAGAGCAGGACTATTTAAAACATAATTTAAAATGTTGGCCCAGCAGTCTGTAGGATATATTAGTAACGCATTTCTTTAATTTTAACCCTAATCTTGGCATTCTGTAAAAACACTTTTTGTATTTAGTCAATATATACATTTTTATTAGGTAAGAAAACAGATTTTCTCTTGTCAAGTAGTATGACACTCTTCTTGGGATTGCAGCAGTCTTCAATTGTCAAAAAGTACAAGTACAGGGAAATGCTGTGGCCTCAGACTATACCATGTTTCCTTGGAATGGCATGTGCATTGGCCAGCCACATACCCAGAAATGCAAGAGGATGGAGCACCATCAGTCACTCTGGGGATGGAACAAGCAGAGCCTAGTGGACAGCTCCTAATTTTTCAAAACACTGAATACTAGACCTTAAACCCCAAACACATGAGCTTTCATATTTCAAGCATTCATTATTTCGTCCCACTCTTTCACAGTGATGCAGTTCTTTGGGCTCTCAGATTTTCAGTCCATGCTTCAACAAAGCAGCTTCTCAAGAGAGCTGCTTGTGAAATGTGGTGGTGCTTCTAAAGAGGACATGTTCTTTCTTGGTCACAATATCAAAATGGAGTCAACTACAACTACTCAATAAAATGTCAGACTGAGCCAGATGTGTGCAATGCAACATTTCAGCCTAAGCAGTTTTTTAAGTATTGCAACAATAAAATTAAGACAGTATCTCATAGTAGGAAAAGAGTTGTTCATTCATAAGTATTTGAATCACTTAATTTTACACTGATTAGGACTAATTTTATTATATCTTTCAGAAGCATTGGTATAATATTTTTAAAATGCATTATGACTAATTAGTCATAATATTTACCATGATATGGTAAATATATGCAACTTTGTTTATACTGCCATAGATGCACACTGGATTTCGAACCTAGAATTTCAGTCCCTAACTCAACACATTCAATTGCTTAAACTTATTACTAAATAAATAACAACCATACAGCAACTCAAAAGCCCAAAACTTGCTTACAGGCCACAGAACTAAGAAGATCAAACAGGAAAACAAATAAAAACTTCCCCTGAGTGGACTTTCAGGAAAATGGTTAACAGAGATCAGAAAAACCTCTGTACAGGAAAGTGTTTTAATTCATTTTGAGCAGATACTTGAACTGAGACTTCTGTTACTTTTGAAGCGATTTAGTTCAGTTTTTAAACTATGCCAGAAAGGAATGAGGGGATAAATTTGAGGCAAATGTTAATTGCATCTCATAGCTCAACTAGAAAAACTGGTCTAGCTTAATTTGCTGATTAAAAAAAAAATCATTAATTACTTGGTTGTTTAGCATAACAGCACTTTATAGTTCCAGATAAGATCAGAGATACACTCATTTTGTGTTAAGTCAAAGACATACAGAAATACGATTCCCATCCTCAGACTGCAGAGCAAAGGAAATACTGCACATAAAATCCTGGCCCTGTTAAGTCAATGGGAAAATATAACCACTGTTATTCTTTATAAGTTTCAAAACAGAATGGCACATTTTTATTTCCCCTGAAAGGGATTTAAATTCTGTTTTGTTTTTGAACAAGCTATATTTGATGGGCAGATAGAAGGAGGACTGACTAATTTTCAGGGGCTATATAAAACTACAGACACATTAAATAGAGGAAAACTGAAAATTTAAAATGTAGAAGTCTGTAAACTGTGAGTGACTGTGAAGCACTCTCACATGGCTGGTGAATGAGCTGTGGATGTAAGTGCATGTCTGCTAAGTGATGTGTGCTTGCCATGTGCTTAATAGAATTGCTTTAGAGCTCCTCTGAGTGGGTGAGAGTCCATCAGGCACAGGTTTCTGCTTCTGGAAAGCGGAATGTTGATGAAAAACAAAGCATGAGAAAGTGGATAAGCCTAGGGCGGTATTTCCGCAGATACATGCCTCGAGATCCAGCAATTTGCTTGTCATACGTGCATAGTGGTGAATTTGCCTGCCTGCATTTGTGTCTTGCCATGAAATGTGGTGGTGTAAGTGTGGTTTACCCCTGCCTGAAAAGGAGGAAAGTTCCTGGGTGAAGGATGAAACAGAGGTCATTGGGTGTAGGGTCTTTATCTGCATGGGAGCCTCCAGTGTTCCAGGTGCTCAAGTCTGAACCTGTTCGCAGGTGTGCCCACATGTCTTACCCATGAACTGTGCATGAGATGGGCCTGTCAAAAATCCACGTACATGTATGGGAGATGGTCCCCTAGATGTTACACAAGAGAAGTGCTTATTCCTTTATACAGGAGCTTGTGTACACCATCTTCTCTTAATTTAAAAACTAAATCACAATGGTTGCCTTCAGCAGTGTTGAAACCAGTTTTAATAATCTTATTAATTCTGAGTAATAATCCTTTATTCTACAAGCAACTCCACAGCTTTGGAAGAGCGAGCTACGCCGTGTGTTGTATAAAAGCGGTACACAAGTGCAAGTGTTCTTAGAGTTCAACAGTAGAGCAAGTAAGAAATCTGCATGGAAAATGGTTTCCATTAAGCCAGTGAGCAGACCAATGATTTGGTTAATTCTAACTAAGTGGCTGTGTTGCTACAGCTTCACAGATCCCAGCAGACCAAACATGAAACCTGCATTAAACTGTGATTTATTGCCCTACTTACTCTAGGATGTCAGAAAGAATATTTGCAGGGAAAGCTTGCTAAGGCTCATTAAAAGTATGTGTTTTAGTTTTAGGAAAGCTGAGCTGACATCCAGGGTATGGGGAGCCCTGTGTCCAGAGAGGAGGACTGTGCAGGAGGCTTTAACAGGTTTGCCTGCAGCCAAGCCAGGCTCTCAGCACATTTTCTCTTGACCCTTGGGTTTTTCCCTTGGAGGAGATGTGGATTAGCTCCTTGCTATCTCAGAGCTAGGTGCTTCTTTTAATGCTCTGAAAGGCAGGGTATTTAGACCCTGAACTTTGCACTGCACACATGTAGGAGAACTTCAAACTGGGACTTGCCAAACCAACACACCTGGATGGGTGGAACAAAAGGCTGAGCTTTTGCCCCTCTAGTAGGGGAGGTCAGACTGAGTCACAGCTACCCCTCAGAACCACAGAGTGAAATAGCAAGTGGCTGTCAGAATTGTGCTGTGAGAAAGGGAAAAGTGAGAAATATGCAAGTTAAAATGAGTAGAAATGCAATATCCTCTAAAGTGCTTATTTGAGAACTGAATGGGAACAGAAAAAAAATAAGTGTGTTAACTGATTGCTTAATTACATTACACCAACCCACATAGCATTATCTAAAAATTCCTACACAAATTTATATTTTAATTCTACACAAAATCCCAGGTGCTGATATCCTTTTGGGTATTGGATACAATACTAAGCATTTTTAATCACAAAGGGCCTGACTGAGGACACGCAGCAGATAGAAGCTGGCAAGGGAGTAGAGGTCAGAATGGCAGGTCCCCAGTGTCTGTTTCATTGAAATAGTCCAGTATTAAGACTGACCATAGGATGGGAAGAGAGTCTCTGTCTATGGCTATACTACCACTTCAGCTTGGATCAAGAGGGCTCTTTTGAAGCACATCTTTCAGCTGTGAAGTACCAATTAAGTCCCACAAGTTTATACAGGGCCAGTACCGGGTGCTCAGCATCAAATCTTGTGCTCTATCTCTCAGCTGCCAGTGCATCCCTTGCTAATGCCTGGGAGCCCAGCCCTTGCCCATCACAGCCTGTCAGAGACTGCCTTCTATAAACCTATTAGGATCCATCCCGAGGGATAGTAACTTCTCGTGCCTTTTTAGCCCAACTTCTCCATACCATAATCCTCCTCCAGACTCCTGCTGCTCCACTGATTAGGAACACTCTGCCACCATTTCAGGAGGCTGCTTCCTTAATTTTGAAACCTAGTGCAGAACATGTAGAAAATTAAGTCAATACCTCTGTTTCTTCCCATTTTTAAATGAGTGAAAATAGAAGTCTGGAATGACTCTAAAGAAAACCACTAGTAACTGCCATGAGTCCGTGACCACCCAGTAGTGGAAAGGGGGGAGGGTGAGTGTGGGGAGGCTATTTTAAATCTGGAACCGATTGCATCCATTTTAGCACTTCCCTGCAAGTTTGTTTCTATTTGTAATTTTTAATTTTAATTTTTATTTTTAGCTGTGTGTATTTTAATAATTTAACTCAGCATATTGATTTATTTTCCAATTTTGCAAGTAACAGTGGTCATTAAAAATGCATCTATTAAGGGCACGAGAATTTTAAATTATTGCCTATCAAACACAAAAAATACACAACTGTGTAAGCACTGACAGCTTGGGGATCTGGATATAGGTGTGAATTTTTTTTTATTAGAGGATTAGGTTCCTGAAAGTTTGTGGAGAATTTCAAGTTTCTGGGTGGGCTATAGCAGATTAATGGCTTTATCAGCAGACTGCTACATTTGGCCAATACATTCAGTGCACTCACTCAATTCTGTCCTTTTATAGAGGTTCCCCTACTTTATGCCATATTTTTTCACTTTTTATTTCCCTCCAGGATTGTTTCCTCATTCATCCCTGGCACTACTGCAGTCTTTCTCAGCAAACAAAACTACCAAGTGAAGCAGAAACAAAAGCTGAAAAAACAGAGGCCCTGAATGGATAATCTCATAGATTAATTGTCCCAGATTTATCAAATGCCATATCCAAATAAGGTCAAACATGTAATTGTAATCTTCCTCAAGACACGCAACCACCCCTTTGCACAAACCTTGGTTTCTATCATGGAAAGTTTAAACTGACTTCCAACAGTATTGATAGAAAAAAGAAGTAATGTTGATACATTCTGAGCTATACACTCAACATGTCAAGGAGATCATTAGTGACTGACACCAATGATGTGTCACAGACAACAAGATGCCTCTTTTGCGCCTGTCCTTTACTGACATTCCTGTCACATCCTATTCACCAACCTTGTGCAGTGATCCTCTCACACTTTGGATCAAAAAATTTCCATGTAATTGTTAGTGGGGTTTGGTATCACCATTTTGTTCCATTTTTCACGCAGTTTTGTTTGTATTTTAATCACTTGAATGAGAAAAGGTTATTCACAGCAGAAATTAGCACTGAGATACATATACATATACATGTACATGTACATATACATATACAAATACATATACATATACATATATATATACATGTACATATACCTGTACCTGTATCTGGTTGAATATCATCTTTTTAACAGGTTATGAGCCACAAGCCCCAGAGAGGGACCCACAAATTCACTTAATTTTTCTGATTTCACATTTAAGTCTCCACATTAGCTATAAATGTGTAAACCCACATGGAGGTAGTTCCTATTTACTACATAGCTGAGGAGGCACATGGCTGTTTTTTTCTTTCACCATATGGCTGAACTAACTCACACACAAGCAATTTGTTCTGATTCAGCTGTTTCAGCAGGAAGGATTTGCAGAAGCAGGATTGGGAAATACACAGGATTCTCTTTCACTTCCGTGACAGGAGTTATATTTTTAATTAGCCTCTGTTAGTCTTCCAAGGGCAGCTTGTAAAAGTTTAATTCTTTGTCTCAAATTTGAGTCCCTTTTGATAAGGCCATTTTAAAAGTGTATTTAGGGACTAGTTCTGAAAGCCTTTTCTGGTTTTTAGAAAAGTCAGCTCCTTGGCAAATTCTGTGGAAGAAAAGTAAGAGTTTTGGAGTTTCTTTTCTCCCAGTACATTTGACTTAAATGAAGCTTATTGAAGATATAGAAAAGAGGGGGTAGTGGTCAATATGGTACTTCACTGAAATCTTAAGAGAGCCAGCTGTTGGGAAGATCTTATACAGTATGTGCATATAATTTAAAATAACTGAAGGCCCCAGGTTTGTACACTGGGAAGTAATGACAAAAAATAGGTCAATGAACAATGGACATGATAAATCTGTAGGTTAATGTATTCCTTGTTACTTGCTTACAGAATAGTAAATCTGACAAGTAAAAAGAAAAAAAACCTACAAGGTGCATTTGAAATAAATATTATTTGATGAAAAAATAGCATTTAATTATATACATTGACTAAAAACTATAAGCAGTATAAGAAGCATAGAAGAAGTGTAGAACATGAGCTAGCCTTATTAATTTGCAGTGATGCCCTGAGAATTTAAAATAATATCTGCTGAATGGATATATAGTGTTGCACATGTTCAGGAAGGGGGAACACAGCATCCAAAAGACTTGCAAAACATTTTGAGTTTGTAATTTATGTAGGATCATATGGGGGATATATTTGGTGATGCCTTAAAAATTCATCTCTAACACAGCATTCTGTCAGAAGTGCCGTGGTTGAGAGCCTGGGAGAGAGCGTCCCTTAAACACCATTGGCCCCTCAGCTTTCAGTTTAATATTTGAGCTGTTTCTAATTGTGTTCAGTTGAAACTTGGCATCCAGTTTATGGGCTTGGATGCAATTTTCACTTCAGTGAAAAAGAAAAAGCGGAGAAAAAGAAGCAAAACTTAAATCTGTTCTGTTCCTGGAGTGCTTAAGTGGTAAATGAGGTAAAAGTTTCAATCTCTTTTCCCAAATTTGTCCAAGTGTGATTTCTTACCCAAAACATAGTGCAATATCATTCAGTGTAACACAGTACAAACACATGGATACATAGCCAAGAACTAATCAAAACACTCAACTTTGAACCTTCTGCAACAGTCTTCAAGAAAACCAAATTAGGATCTTGTTCATGGGGGGAAATGTGTGTGTTAATGACTAGAAAAGGAGCTCTGCACACATTGCAGGAAATTGCATTAGCCTTCATTAACACCAGAAAACTAAAGTGAAAAGTCAGTCTCTGAAACAAAGGCTGATGTGGGCTTTAAAAGAGCTTCTGAACTGTTCTCAGTGGATATGTCCCATCCTGCATTTCACACATCAGTGACTCGCCCCCAGGCACTGCTGGCTTTCCTCACCCTTTCCTTAGCAAAGGCTGCAAGGCATATTTCTGCCCATAGGGGTTTGGTGGAATAGAATGCCTCTACCTACCCCCAAAGTGACAACAGGATTACAGGGAAAAAAACATGGTGGAAAATTCACATTTATGATTGCTACAGCTGTAGTTGGCCCCACGGAGCTGGTGGCTGGAGGAGAGAAGTGCTCCTTCCTGCCCTCCCCTCTCCAAAGGCTGTAATGGTCGGCGGAAACACAAATTCTGCCATCTACAGACCATCCTTCGCTTAGGAAGAACTGTGGCTTGAAAGGCCCCCGTTGGAGCAACAGCCATCCAGCTTATCTCGAAGCCAAAAAGTGGCGCTATGCAGAGCTCAGCAGAAAGAGCCTTCATTAGCCCAGTCAAGACAACACTAGTCACTCAGCAAACCCTGTAAGGCAGGAAAACTGGCATCCTTGGCTTCCAGGAGTTTGCTTAGACTTCGTGCTTCTTTCCTAGGATTCTATAGGAGATCCCAGAAGAGCAAGTAAAAAGATAGTCTTGAACATCAAAAGTATGGGGCTGAGGAGGCACAGCCTGTAATCGAGGAGCGTGGTCTGGGGGTTGTAAAGGGAGGGGGCAGAGCTCAGGCATTTCCCCACTAGACGTCTCTGCTGATTTTGCTGATTGCAGGAATAGTGGCCTTCAGGGCATTTAATAAAAAATGATTAAGGAAGAGACAGGACTGTGGCTATATTACTCATCCATTAACCGTCTGCACATGAGATCAGACATCCCTCCCCCTGAAGCAATCCAGCAATGGACTACAGTCTTTGCATGGGTGCTCTGTTCTTTCTTTGTGTTGTCCAAGAGAATTGCACTTTAAAGATACAGCAGGACTTTTACCAATTTTATGGTTTTATTACAGTTTTTTTGGGTTTTGGTGCAAACTGCTGTGTTCTAACAGAATTCTGTATTATGTCCATCTTAATGCTTGTGTAATTTAGAATGAGTATGGAAATCACAGGAAATACCAGCTTGGTGTATAATAGCTGCTCCATACTTGGCTGTTGCTAAACTCCAGAATAAGACTTTCTGAGTACTTTACAATGAACTTATAAAGTGTCTCACTGAAACTGCATAGTCTACAGTAGCAGCTGTGAGAGCCAATTTAGCTCTGGCCTGAGCACGTACAACACATCCACTGAGATGAGTGGAAGATGATCTGTCCTTGGCCAAGGATAACGCAATGTAATATAAATTCTTTCAGTAAGTGACTGGCAAGTTGATTTATGGCAATTTCTGACAAACCTGCTCTAGCATTAGGTATAATTTAAGTAGGCAGACACATGCTGAAAGTTTTCAAGAGCTTGCCTGATGGTCCCCATGGGAACTTTCAAAGCCCCAGGTGGTGGTGGCACACTTGACTCCTGTTGACTCAGAGCTCTAATAAGTTCCCATATTTGCCAGCTGTAAGTTTAAAGTTGCTGATTTCCCAGAGGCAGGAACAACCAAGAGCTCCCAATGAATTTAGCTGGGAGCTACAGAGAACAGTGAAAATCAGTATAGGTAGTTGGATGCCACAATGAGAACTCAGAAACACACTCTTGCCAAATAGGATTTGCCTTTCAGGAGTGTTCACCTGATAACTTTCTCTCTCCTGGAGCATATCCATAGTCACAGAGAGGGGAAAGTTAATAAAACCCCACAATTTCTTGTGGAAATGTGGTTTAAAAGCAATATTTTAAAAACAGTTTACCCAAACACTGTTATTAATGATAATTGTTGTCATTGGCTGTACATGATCATATTGATGGTTTCATGACAGAAGAAAAACTGCTCAACAGATGACAAGTTCTGTTTGGTGAAGGAGGGAAGAAGAGAGGGAAAAGAGACCATTAAAGACGGACACACTCCCAATGATAATGCTATGCATCACCACCAAATCACTTGCAGGTGTACACAAGTCTTGCCACTCCTTGTAGCTCAGTTTCTGTATGCAAGGTCGTCCTCCTGGTGCTACCTTAGAAACTGGCCTTATTCTATAGAGGACATTGAATGATAACACTGCAAGTCAGCTGACTGCTGTGTCACAGAGCTGCTGCTTTCTACATTATCGCAACTGCCAGAGCTCTTACTGCTGCAGTTTTCTAGTCGCAGTGCGGCAAAGCAGACGCATAGAACCAGGCACAAAGCAGCTTAGATTTTATTTATTCTTATCTTTTTTCATACGAGGGGAATATTCCTGGTGTTAGTGTAGGAACAGACACAGCTTGGATGTGTTGGCTTCAGCCTGGCAGCATTTTCAGCTGAGCAGGGACTGCTCGGAGCTCTGTACCCAAATTGCCTCTGAGGAAGAACGCCTGATTTCCCACTTTGCGTACTAAGAGGGTTTTTTTCTTTATGCTACGGTGATGTACCTGCAGCAATAGGACAAAGGAGGTGGTACTTGTCACTGTCTGTCCGACTGGGGCCTTTTGCAGGTACTCCACAGCCGAAACTGTGCCGGCATCCCCGGGTCAGATAGATTGGTAATACAGATTGCCGCAATTTCTTACGTCAGTTAGGGCAAAGCTCAAACAAGAAACCAGACTCTCTGACCTAAATCAGTCCTAGTCCTTCTGGATACAGGGCAGCAGTCGACTAGCAATGACACAACCAGCCATCAAGTGGAGAGTCTCTGGGATTGCAATCTGTATCAGTTGGAGTCTGAGAGAACGAAACCCTTTCGGGTATCCGGTCGCTTCTCCTTCTAATACTACAAATACTACAACTACAACTACTACTGCGACTACTGCTTCTGTTTTCCTTGCCTGTAAGCAGCTGTTAATTGCGGTTGGTCTCTGACTGTACATTTGCGTGGATTAGTCTGTCTATAACGCAGTCCTTATCTGCTCCTGCTGGAAATCGGGGCATGAAGTCAGCCTGCTTTAACAGTTGTTTCTTTCTGCGTGATGCTATGCAGCTAGAATGGGTTACACTGACAACAAAGGAACAAGCACAAAGCAGCACTTTCTTTGCTGGACTGTTACAGGAACATAGCTCTTCTTCGATATGACACCCTGGTCTCTTCTCTTTGCTGGCTTTTTTTTTTTTTTTTTTTTTAATTCATCTAATCGAAGAGCCTAACAGACACCATCGTGAATGTGGCTTTTAATGATTTGGAAAAGACAGCCTGTGGAGACTGCGATTCGAGACAGCAACACATTTAGGTTATTGCCAATTTTAAATACTTGGTTTGTGAAGCACAGCCCTAAGGGATGAGCTCAGTAACTGAGAAAGAGATTGTAGATAAAGAAATAAAAATGACAAGCGTAATGGAGGCTCTGCAAAAGAGACTGTCAGAGAATCAGTTCATGGATGGCAATTTCACCAGTCTGAATCTGAATAATTCATAGATTGAAATTACCCTGCTTTCACCTTTCCATTTAAACCGGCATGATCTGAATCTCTAATAAATTTTCAAGATAAAGTAAAATGACAATTTGAATCTGAAGAGCTTTTAAAACCAGATGCTACACCCTGAATCTTTCGATACCTTGCACAATTATCCTGTGAGAACCGCACTTCATCACGAAGCACCATTACCAGTGAAAATTACTGTGATTACAATAGCAACAATAGAATACCATCAAATGATCTCTAATATACCTAATTTACCAAGGCTGACTGTGTGCCCATTGTGTTTCACTACGTCTGGCATTGGATCAATATCACAGTGGAACAAAAATGCCTTAGTGTGTGCTTCCTTTTGGTACCTTTAACTTTGACAGCACAGGAAAAAAATCTACCTACCGTTAAATGTTTTTACAGCTGATCTACATGTCTGCTGTAGGATCTGATTGATTCTCTATGATTTTCTTTAGTTCTTGGATATCAGATGTCTTTGTGTTACTAATTAGTTTATAATGTATACTCATGCACAAAGAGTGCAGCAAGCGAGTGCCAGCACAGGGACCCTGCACTGCTGCTGCAGTTGCAGCGCTCTCACTGGGGAAGCCAAAATGAGTTTGGTGCCATATGTGAATAATTACTCATGTCTGAGTTAGAAATGCTTTGTAGCATCACCGGTCTTGGTCCTACTATGTCAAAAATATATGCAAAAGCCATGGTCAAGGAAAAGGATCGCGTGTAATACTAACAAGATTTTCCCTCCTGTTCAGCAATTAGCATGTGGTTGTGAGAGACAGGCTGTGACTCCTCTGTGTGTGTGTGTGTGTGTGTGTAGGTACACATGCACATACATAAATGTAAAGCTACTGTGCTCTGTGAATGAATATGTGCTGATCTCTGAAAGTAACAACTTTCTCTGACAAGCCAGGCGCTGTGTTTTGCCGCAATCTGCTCAGTTGTAACAAATCCCTCTTTTGGAGGCGTAAATTTCCTATAGGATGATGCGTGACTTCTGGAACAGTAAGTACCATTCATGCAATATGTTGGTGCCTATAGCTATGCTGCAGAATAGCATTTTAAGCATAGTTTGAGTCCTTGTAGCATAACTAGAATGTGAAGGAGTGAGAAACATGTACAGAAGGCTAGAAACAGGCATTTTTCATGGAGGCGATTCTATCTGCTGTTTACATGTGTGTGAGTTGTACACTTCAGGTTTGTTTTTCATTTTATAATCAGATTTACTCTGCCTTCAGGGAATATTTCCTAAGGGAGGAAGGTAAGCAGTATTTTGTCTTATTTCTATGACTGTGTTGTGTTTCTGTTGAGGGAAATGCATGTTCACAGCACATAGTTATATAATACAGCATGATCTTATGACATCTAATTAAATGTTTCAGTATTTGTTCACATTAAAATTGGGCAAGAAAGCATATTTAAAATATGGATTTTTATTGAAATGCTATGCAAAAAACAATTTACAGATTGTGTTTGCATTCATATTTTGCTCTTTACTATTGTTAAATAAATGCCTATTCTACCTAAATACTAATGGGCTTGAAATCTTTGGATTTTATATATTCTGTCTTCTTAAAACATAATTTACTGTACTTCTAAATTTTCTGTATATTAGTGGAGACTGTTCTCTAGAAGTAGAAGAGGCAAAAGGTTTTACAGCTTGAGCTGTGATAACAAAGGAACTTGAAAGGGCACAAAATATGATTATACAGAAGTCTCAAATTTTAAATGATTCAGTAATGTGATTTAGCAAAATGCTGTTTTTAGACAATACACTCTCAAGTTACTATACTATCTGGAAATAATTAGTTCATTCAGTGCTATATTTATATTCTTCATTTTCATGTAGTATTTGAAACTTAACAAAGAAAAATCTGAGAGCAAATACCGAAACTTTGGTAAAAGTGTAAAACCTACATTATCTTACTATGGTAATAAAATCAAGACATTTAGACTGAACTTTGCTAAAGAGTACTAGGCATTGTGCTTTAACTATTTTATGAAGAGCATTTTATGTTTTCATGTACAGAAATATAACATATATTGATATGAGTACAATACTGCAAGGACCATGCAAACAGGAATGTGAATGTCTTGCAAAACACCATACAAGTGCCTGGCAGCTTTTACAGTATTATTACTACTGCCTCACTCCTCCAGTATCATATGCTGCACTGAAATCATGGTCTGTTAACCAATTGGATTCCATGGAGTATTTACAATGCTAATATTTTTATCAGTCTTATCTGCTGTGACAGTAGAAAGCAGCTGGCCATGGGGTGCACGGTGTCCTCACTAACAAATGCAGAGCAGAGCTAAGGGACAGCTCTCAAGTTATTGGTGGCTTCATGTAAGGGCCCAATCCAAATACTTCTGTGGAACCCCACTGGAGTCCTCTAACTTTATGTTTCTGTTATTGTACTTTGAACATGCCACTGGCTTTCTCCCACTGCCCCATACTGGCCTCACATTCCAAAACATGCAGTGCTGGTCAGGCCCAATGCTGTTTGCCAGTGTAAGCCCCTGCAGGATTTGCCAGCTGCTGTTACGGCAGCACACTCAGGAGGCAAAAGTAGCTGTGAGACTTTGCCAAAAGTACTCTGGAAAAGGTTTTGGAAACCTTTGCCTTTTGGGGTGATGTGTGTTTCAAAGGCAGCAGGATTGCAGTCTGTCAGCAGGATACACTGCACATGCAAATGGGGAAAAAAGCCTTTAAACATTTTCAGACACAGCATCGTGAAGAGAATATTAGCAATATTACGTAATAGAAAGTATTAAGATGTAATCAAGTCATATAATCCATGTATCTTCTGATGTAGCTACGGCCAATCATGTAGCTACAGCTGAATTATTTAGGATGTATAAGTGTACATGTCAAAATAAATGGCAGACTGCAACATGAAACTTCTAAAATAAGGCCACTAATTTCAGCAACAGGGATTCAACAGTTAACATATATCATACCAAAAGATTTATTAGTCTGGTTTTATGCCTATTTTTCACTGTTTTACACTTGTCTATAAATCAATCTGCAATGGCAAAGGAAGGACAAAACCCTTCTTTAACATGAGTTCCCAACTAAACAAAGATATCCACTTCAGTAAAATTACCCCCATGCATCTAGTGGACCCTTATCTGCAGCTAGGCAGCAACCATCATGCAGCCACATACATGAAAAACATACTGGAGCCCATTCTATTACCATAGAATTTAATAAAAAGTCTCCCTGTGCCATCAACATAAAAGATAGATCCATCAATTTCCTTCCATTGCATCCTTCTTGTGAAAGTTGCTGCTATTTTGTTGGGGTTTTTTCCTCCTTGCTTACAAGAGTCATGTATAGTTGACATGATGCTGAACAGAAGATCCTTTCTGTTCACCAGGACACAAGACCTGAGCTAAACATACGCTGAAATCAACATCTCAGGATAAGTTTATTTGGCAACTGAAGGGACCTTCTCATCTGTAGTTTTGTTGACAATATTTGTGCTCACTTGCTTGTCAATTCTGCATTATCATCTGCTATAAAACACACAACTTCTGATCTGTAATGGTTGTATCTATTTGGACAAGAGTCCTGAGGATAGGAGGGTCTGTTGTGGCTTTCATTGGGTTTTTTTCACTGTACTGTTGCTTTGAATTAATTGCAACTGCCTATGGAAATATGATCTCTTAAGAATGTAGAGAAATACATTATTAATGATTATGTACGAAGAATTGCTAGATTCCCTAGCACTCTGGCTGCTGTGAATTTCACACCATTATTCCCAAAGTAAAAACATTAGGAAGAAAGTAAGACCAATGTAACTTGAAAGCAGCATTTCCAAACCAATCATTTTTGACACAGGAAATTCAGAGTTAAACAGAAGAAAATCCAAATGGTTCACTGATGCAATTAAAATAACCAAGAAGGTCACTTCCTCTTTGATGCCATAACACCAGGATGTGATAGAGGTAAATAATTTTGTCATTTCAGTTTAAATTATATAGATGGAATCAAAAACCACCTTTGGCTTTAAAAGTATTTGCACTGCATTTCACAGTATTGGTTCAGTTTCTTTATGGACTATAAATATACACCTGCTCTGTGGTTTTAGCTGTGTAACGTAACCAGAAATTCTGAAAATCAAATGATTTCTGACCAACCAGAAGAGGGAAATGAAACACTAAATGGCAATTGCAGAAGAGGCAATAGGTTTCCCGGGTCTCATGCCAACAGAGATTCGTGCTGCAAGTTTTCCAGGTCAGGTTAAACTTCTTATTGTGTTAAAACTTGTTCTAAAAAAACCCCCATAGTTAAAAAAGAGTGGGAATTCAAAATATGGGCCAAGCTGGGCCCAAAAATATGAGGGGTTTTTTTTCTTTTCTAACCACACTTGACATTATTTCTGTCACAGGTCTTGCCTCAAAGTTTACCAAGAAACTCTGTCCAAAAGAATATTTGCAATGGTGTATCCCATTTGTAGCTGGTCATGCATAGTGAAGCACACACACAATGAATTAACAGTTGTGGTAAATGCTAAATTAGGAAATGTTGAAATGGAAAAAATATAAATTTATAGATTGTGGTATTGCCACTGTACTGTTCACTTACACTCAATATTTCACAGACATAGCACAGAAATGAATGTACAGCTAAATTATATGCAGTTACACTCAGTGAAATGTTCAATAGGAAAGCCTTTTGTTGTACTCACCTGTTTCTGTTCTTCTGCCTATGTTCATTTAAAACCCATCACAAAAGCACAGCAGTCACAGCAACTGGCTGCCCCTCTGACCTATAGGTAAGAAGTTTCACTGAGATAGCAAATGGATGAGATCCCACCTCTGGTGCTCCTAAAAGCAATGTCCTGGCTGGTGGGGCCAGGGGAGAGGCAGGTGTACAGACAGGCATTGATGTGACACACTTCTGACTCCCATACAAAGCAAAAGTGGGAAAATTATTAAGTAATTAAAGAGGAATAGGAACATTTTTAATTTCTATGTTTTCAGAGGCAGCTCTTCTGCAAACTTGTCAAATTTATACCTAGTATGAGTACCATGTGGTGAAACTCCAAGACATGCGGAAAATTTAAACTGCCAATCAGCACTGAGATTGCGTAAAAAGGGTCCATAACCCAAGAGACTCTACCAATGTTTACTCAAACACATGTACAGAGTGCAAGCATTACTGTTCAGATACAGCTTTAAGGCCTTTTAATTTGCATGTAAAAGCAGCTGCCTATGCCACTGCACCCATAATGTCTGTGAAGTGACTGTATATTTCAGATTTAGCTTAAGCAGCTACACCCCATTTAAACCGACCTTTTTGGTAATGATATGTTTGCTTTTCCTTTGAGTGACATAGCATGCTTTGGGTTATGCATACAAGTAAGCATGAATTGTTGCATCTCCTTTTGTCAAAAGATACAGTTTTCCTCAAAGTTTGTCTGTACTAAACTTACCACCTTTTCATGAGGGGCAGCCTGTCTTTAAAAGCTGATGGGCTTGATATGGTTATGAATTACCTGCAGTTTGCGTTTTTTGTATTCTGTGTTTGTTTCATTATATTTAGGAGTTGGAGTGCACCTTTTCCTCTGCCACAGAACTTGATGCTAGGTAATTACTTAAAAAAAAAAAATTAAGACATGTCATCTTCCGAATGGCCCAGAGTGTGTGTGACTTGCTGAGCTCTCAGAGCAAAATCTGGAGGCCATGGAAGTATGTGCAGGATGGATTTCATTGTGGAAAAAACAAAAAAAAAAGAGTAATTTTCTGGTGCTTCTGACTGCCTCAATTTAGACAATACTTGTAACCAGAATCTCTGAGTCTTTATTTTATTTTTGTAAATAAGTACCTCTAAAAACAATTCTTTCACCTTACAGGGCACTTCATGAAAACAATTTCTTCAACAAATGTGAGTCACATAATGAATCAGTAACAGTTGGGGGAAATCCTGATGGAAAGTAGTGCTCTCATTATTAGTGCTGTGTGTGGTAAATTAGGAGCAGGCTCTTCAGGAAATGAGGACAAAAAGGAGGAATTGTTGCTCATTGAGAGTTTGTCTTGAGCACAGAGTTCATGCTCTTTAAGAAAAATAAGAACATCCTAAGTCTGTGTTTTATATATATATATATATACACACACACACACACACACACACATACATAACTTGGGGAAATTTTGATCACTGGCTAATACACAAATGTTATAAAATTGGCTACTCTAAAGGATTTTAAGTTTCAGTGGTACTTTGGGAACATTAGGAGCAAAAAATAAAATACAGTTGTCAAGAGGTAGCATGAAAAAGACTGAATACCTAACCAGAATGATTTTGTTTATTTATAAAGCATTAAAATGCTGTCTTAATGTAGTACTGAAAAATTCCCAACCTCCCTTCTGTTTCAAATTTGCAGAGGTCCTTTCATCTTCCACTACAGCAGTAGCCTAGGGACTCTTGGCAGATACATATTTCTACCCATATAGTTTATATTATTTGTAGATAAGTAGTCCACTTTCTTCCACAGTTTCTGAGCATTCATAACAGCACACTGGAAAATATTTGCATTACTATATATTTAACCACAATACCTGTCAAGAAAAAGCAATTTCATTGTGCAAGGCACCGTATAAAGGGAAAACAAAAGGTCCATACTTTGGAGTCGATTTTTTATACGAAGAAAGAATAATCACTAAGTATTTGAGAAAAAAAGGTGCCATTTTCAGATAGAGAAGATAATTTTTTAGAAAAGACATAACAAATAAAGCTATAAACTATAGCTGAAAGATTCATATTATAAGGGTAACCCAGTTTTTGAACAACCTTATTGCAAGCCTCTTATCTATTTTTATCAAAATTGAAATGCACTTGCAGTGATGAATTGATGATTGCATTTAAAAGAAAATGTGACTCCCACTCCCTCCAAAGAATAACTGCTTTCGGGACCTGGTTAGATGTTAGAAATAACAATAATAATACCCTTAACTAATCATTCTTGAAGCATTCATAAACTTACATGTAGCAGAAAGCAATTTAATGTGTGTTTAAGTCTTGAAAAGCTTTTCGTCTGCCAGCACCAGTTTTGTAAACTTCATGTGTCTTCTGCAGAGATTTAAGAACTTATCAAGCCTGGGTTGGAGTCACTTCTAGACATGAGGTAGCCAATATTCTGTATATTTATTAGTGGTCACTTAAATACAATGCAAACAGATCTTTTCATGCTCATGTAACAACCTA
The DNA here is from genome assembly GCA_013400955.1 of Drymodes brunneopygia. Lineage (NCBI taxonomy): Eukaryota > Metazoa > Chordata > Aves > Passeriformes > Petroicidae > Drymodes > Drymodes brunneopygia. The sequence continues at coordinate 33,381 of VZTZ01001116.1, forward strand.
CCATGGTAACAGGAAAGTTTCTGTATTTTCATTTAAACAAATCACAGTAAATTGCTGATTTTCACTACCCACAGAGAGAACACTGAATTTTAAGAGACAGATTTGAAATAAGAAAATCTAGAAAATAAACTAATGTATCCTGGAATATCAGAAGTAGGAAAACTTGTTTTTAGACAGACATGCAATTTACACCAGCAGTATTTCTGACTATTCCAAGCATGTGCATTTCATTTTCTAATTATTGTAACTATAAAGTTGGGCTGGGTTTTCAGCTTGGTTTTTTTTTAAAAAACACGGTCATTAACCTGCATCAGGGCTGCGAGTTTATTTGAATTCCTTCATGATCCAGGTTTAGTCAATCTTGCCGTATCTGCACGAGAAAATGATTTAAATGAGTGAGGTGAAGTTATATGAGGGGACACAGTGGCTTTTGCACAATTAGCCAAGCAATTTTCATTGATGATGAATAAATATCTAATTATTTTAGAAGGGCCTGTCACCAAGTTTCTTAAAAGTATATTTACTCTTTCCCCCCCACCTTTTAAGGTTTATCGTCATTTGCAAAGTACTTTTATTTTATGTCCTTCCTTATGCCAAAACCGGTTTATTCAGTTTTCTGATAATTAATAGACACCGCTGAGGCTACTGAAACTGTGTTTAATAGCTTCCCAAATATTAAATTTTCCTGCTGGATTAGAATGTAGTCTGTTGAGAAAACTTACTTCAAAAATCAGCACATCCAAATGCCAGAAATTCAAACTAGTCCAAAACAAAGACAAATCAGAAACGATGGGTCTCTGCCTCTATTTCATGATATGTTGATGACCACTAGAGCCTTTCTACTAATTTCATTCTTTGAAGATCAGTTTGCTGGTTAAAACATGAAGCCTTTCAGAGCTGGAAAACTACTTGAAGCAGAATTTTGGATCCTACCTGTCCCATTGCATCACAGCAGAGACATGAGTGTCAAGTAGAATCTGGAGATTATAAATTGAGGTTGAATGTGACTATGGCAACAGGGACTGCTACCAGTAGAGTGTGGTGTGCAGGATTGAGACATGAGTCAGAAGTTAGAAGGGACAGGACTAAAATATGGTCTTCATCGCATTTTAATAATCAACTTTGGCAGAATGCGCTACCTAGTATAAGCCAAATCATCTTTTGAATTCTTACCAATGGTTTGGGTTTTGCTCATGACCTCTTCACTATCAGCAAAGGTGTAAAACTTAATGGAGAGAGACATCTTTGCTTTCAGCCACCTGACCTCTACGGAGCACTGATCACACCAAATGTGTTAAATTTCATCCCATATGGTAGTTGCATTTCCATTGTTTACAGCCTTCAGAAAAACACAATAACCCAGCACTTATGGTTACTTCTCTTTGTTTCTCCTCCTTGGAAACTGCAGTTTCACTTTCAAAAGCTAAATCAGCAGCTATTCATTTACAAGCCACAGTAAAACTTCACCAACTCCCACCTGCTGGTTAGGTGCTATTGAGGTGGGCAGACCAGACTTCACAGAGGGGAAACACATTCCTCTGTTTAACAGACAAGGCGTGGTGTCCTCCCAAAAGTTTACTGAGGCCTTCAGGCTCATAGCTTCAGTTAGATGTAAATGGCAAAAGCTAATGAATACTGTAGCTAGTAATTATGTATAAGAAGAAGTTAAAAAAAGAAGAGAAAAAACATTTCCATACAAAGGTGAATTAACTTAACTGAATATTGAGTTATGTTTTGACATATTTTCACAATAAGCTAACAGCTATGCAGTTGATAATACAGTTTCTTCCACAGCAAATCTTCTGCAAGTGGGCTTATGGAGAACACAAATTATAAATAATTTATGTAAAAATACATTTATAATTCCATACATCATACACTTGCAAATAAGAATTTTTAACACAACTTTATGCATATGCAGTAATTTAATTTTATTTTCAGTAGGGTTCTGTCACTTATTTATATTTTTACACTGATAGGGAAATACCACTATTTTGCCTTTGCAATGTTCTGGTTTTCTTTCTGCTGCTTGGCTTTGCTGATGAGAGAACACTGATTAGGTTTTAAATAACTGTAGTTGTTCAGATGGCATAGTGGTATAGCTCAGATCTGAATTTCAAGAACCACTACAGTGTTGGGTGAACCATATTTATTAGCTATTAATAGTGAGACTATAACAGGCATCATAAGCTGCACAAGAAAACCTTAAGAAGTGCTTTCAATTTGGGTCTCTAGACTGAGCCCCTTACTGCAATCTCAGCAAATTCTTTCTGTGTTTGTGGAAATTAGCTTCATAACATTTTCCTTGTTTTCTTTGGACACCCTTTCTGAATTTTAAGTTATTCTTCTAACTCAAATATGTTTGGTTTATGCTTGCTTCTTTCTTTCTGATATTCAGATTCCATCTTTCCATGGTGACCACCAGGGTTTTTTTTCCCTAGTACTGATTTAGACTAATAGCAAATGCTCATCTGAAGAACTCAGCAGCCAAATGTGGCTAAACTGATATAAATAAATAGGCAGATGTTATTTTCCATCTGTCTCTCATTGTTGTCCACACAGTGATAATACTGATGCCTATACCTTTAAAGAAAAAAAGGCAAAATAAAAGTAGTAGCAAGACACACTATAAACCCAAGGAGAATTAGAATGTGACAAATTGCATCTTCACATTAAAAAGAATTAACTTCCAACTATTAAGTACAATTCAATACCTATTTATCAAGTTAAATTGTTTTCCTATTGCAAAGCATAAATATAATTACAGAGGTCTTTTACATACTATGTAAATAAATATGGCATTTGCTTAAGGACTATTTTTAACACTGTATGCATAAATCAGGTTTAATTTCAATTTCTTTTTTTCTTAACCCCACACTTTCAGAAAATAGGCAAACAATCTCTTGGACAATCAAAATGTAGTCTTTTACTTAACAATGGAACTATGCTTGTGGCCTTTTCCATGAACTCAACAATCCACATCATTAAATAGCTTGAGCTGTTATTTTTTTGTCCCCACAACTTGTATTGAAAAACTACTCTAGAACCTTACCAATTTTATGGCCAGAAGCTCTCTAGCTTCCAGCCTAAATTTATTCATGGCCAAATGACACCCATTTGTTCTTGTGCCAACATTGTCTGCTAGAGTAAATAGTTCTTTTCCTTGCCTACTGTTTACCACCCTATTGTGTTTTTAGAGAAGAATTATTTCCTGTATCAGTTTTTGTTTCTACTAGACTAAACAAGCAAAAATTTTTGAGCCTTGCTCTTAAAAGGACTTCACTCTGGTAATCTATCCAGCTTTTCACCTGTTTCACCTTCCATGAATGTGATGAAAAAGATCTGTGTGAGATCTCCCAGGTGCTTTAAGCAATGGCACAGATTTTTTACTTTTCTCTGACAAGAAATAGTTTATTTGGTTCATGCTTGGGTGGCATCTGCTTTTTCATGCTTGTATCCACTGGTAACTTAGTAAGCCTGCAGTCAGCTGATATGCATACATAGCTCTATTTCCTGTGTTATTTAAAACTGATACACTCCTAGTTTACAGCAGATTTTTTAATTGATCCTTGAGTGCATGTCTCCACTGCCAACACCATGTGTTTCAAGAGTGAGTTTAGCAGTGTGTATTTTTAATGTGCTTTTTCCAAGGGTAACACATGTTTGGGATAAGCTGATGCCAAAGATAATAGAAAAATCAAAAGGAATAATGTTGTGAGACCAAAGAGAGACACTCAGCACACTGACAGCACCAGGCGTGGTGTATTAAGGAATAAGGAGTTTTCACAAATGCTTCAGTGCAGTATGATAGAACATACAGATTTGAGTTTGATATACTGCATACAGTACATTAGGACATTCTTTTTTGCCCTCGTATACTCACAGCTGCTTAAATACTGCATTTCAAAATAATTAGGATTATTATATCGATTACTTCCATGGTAAGAAAAAAAGCTTTGATACCGCCTGGTTCTAAAGGTTCCATTTAAGGACCATACATTTTTGAATGAAGACTATATAACTCTTAAGTTTTAACAGACATGAACATTTTCACAAGCATGTTGATGATTTTGGACTGCAATTTCAAATAGCTAGGAATTTAGAAACTTTGAATCCTTAAGAAAATGATAGACATTTCCTCATTTTGATGTGGAAGACAGCAATTTATAAATTACCTTTAGCTGTACAATTATAGATAGCAGAAGAGTAATGAATTCACAGACTTAGCAGCTTTGCCCTCTATCAGAAAGATAAATTAGATTCTTGCAGGAATTTTTAGAGGCAGAAAGATTATTTTAAAGTCATGTGATAGCTTTTTTTTTTTTCAATTTTGCATAAGACTGCTGGATGAGAAAATTTATTTAAAAGAATTATCTGTTAGGGTGTGCAGCTTTAGAGAATTCTTGAAAAATCTTTTTTGTCAGTTTTAAATTTGATGGGAATCTGCTTATTGGGAAGGGAATATGTATCTGCTCAGGATTATTTTATTAAGTTATTAAAAGGTAGTTTTACTTAGTGTGCTCTCCTTGACTATTGCTACAGAACACCTTTGATGTAGAAGTGGTAAAGCGAACACATTAACTTTTTGCTGCATTATAAGTAATGTTTAATATGTTTTATTTTGTTTGGGGTGCACCTGTGCTGCTGATAGTTGTGCAATAATCACTGCTATACAAAGCAGGGGAGTGTCTGGAGTGCCACACTCAGCTCTGGGGTCCCCAGCACAGGGACAACATCAACCTGTAGGAGTGAGTCCAGACAAGAGCCAACACGATGATCAGAGGGTTGGAGCATGTTCCTGGTGAGGAAAGGCTGAGAGAATTGGGTTTGTTCAGCCTGGAAAAGAGAAGGCTTTGGGGTGGCCTAACTGTGGCCTTCCACTACCTGAAGGGAGCCTGCAAAAAAGGTGGAGAGGAACTTTTCATAAGGGCATGTACTGAAAGTACAGGGGGAAATGGTTTCAAACTGAAAGAGACTAGGTTAAGATTAGGTATTGGGAAAAACTTCTTGACTGTGAGGGTGGTGAGGCACTGGAACAGGTTGTCCAGAGAAGCTGTGGATGCCCCTGCCCTGAAAGTGTTCAGACCTAGGCTGCAGGAGGCTTTGAATGACCTGGTCCAGTGAGAGGTGTCTCTGCACTTGGCAGAGGATTTGAAACTGGATGATCTGTAAGGTTCCTTCCAACTGAACCATTCTACACTTCTTTGATACACAAATATAGTCTTCAAAAAGTAAATTAATTGATATTTCTGTCATAAGAGTTTATTTTCTTTACCCATAATTCACTATATTTTTAGAAATATTTGAGACATCAGAAACTTGCAGGCCTTCGCTGCAGCAGGGTGCAACCAAGTGATCATTTTAACTTGACAAGATTAATTTTAAAACAGTTCTTTCCCTTAATACACCTCTTTTTTGTTTCCTAGTTGTAGTTAGTAAAAGTATTTGTCACATTGGGACAAAGAATTGTCTTTCTTCTTTAGACAATGATACGCTTTTTGTGTTAATAAAGGAAAGGGATTTGCAAAGTGCCTGAAAAAATGAAACAGCCCAGAAAGTAAAACATGTAGTTGAGGGTAACACTACCCTACCAATGTTAATCTCATAGAGGTGTTAGGCTAATTAAGAAAGAATTAAACTCTACATGACAGAGACCAGTCACATTGCTTCATATACTGCTGGAGGATACACAGGACCACAGGGGTGATAAAAGCATTGCAAGAACATACAAGAAAAATGAAACACAATTTCTGCATCCAAGTACAATGGGTTTTGCAGGTAACCATGGCATACTTGTTTGACAAGATGTTCTTTCGCACAGTATAATTTTGTTATTAATGCAGATTCTATACAGAAAAATATTTGTTAAGTGATTTAAGATAGGTTTGAGCATGGGGGGGCGGCAAAGAAGAGCAGTTATTTACATGGGAAAGACTCTCTTAATACAAAATAAGAGTTTCTCCTCTTCTGCATTACCTTCTGGTGACATTTTGAAATTGAAATCAATAATAATTTCCCAGGCTGAAACAATTTATGTTTCTCTGAGAAGCTGGCCTCATCAGTAAGTTAATACTGTTTGGCACCTACATGGAGAAGCACACAAAAATACTTTCTGTGTAAAATAGAGATTTTTTTTTTGTCACTTACTTTCTCTCTCTTACCTGTGTTAGCTTCCTTGCCATTAGACTTCTTGGAGCTCTGATTCAGGGCAAAATAGATCTGTTGTCTCCTGAAAGAAAATTAATTAGTATGGAGATGATAAGGCAACTTTGGTGAAATAAATCTGTTTTAAGAGGGTGGATGTAAACCAGAAGGATATAATAAGTTTCAATTTCACATTGTAAGGAGTGCCATGTCAATTTAAGATAAAAAGTGGAACAAAAACCCACTCTGGGAATTAGGAGCCATGCATCAGTATGGATGTTGCTGTGCCATGCAGGCTGATGCAGGCACGTGGCAGCTGATGGAACAGAGCCCTGTACCTCGCTCCAGCACTGACTCCAGCTTGCTCCTCAGTCTAGGATGGGAGTGGTTTAAAATTATATAGTCTACAATGATATAGATCTACAATATGAGGGTTTTGGCAACTTGGTCCTGCTCCAGAGTAGTTTAATGCTGAGAGCAACTCTATAGCTGATGAGGATTTTTCTGTATTTCAAGTGACACCTTAAAATCAGGTATGCCAGGGCATATATTGTGTAGCTGACTGGAGTGTTGTATGCAAGTAGCTGTTGATTTGTGCTTTCAGAGAAGGCAGTGCATGTATTGAAATGATATTATATTTTTCAATACTATTCAATACTATTGAAACAATTCAGTGAGTCACAAATGTGCTCCCAATTTCACTGCCCACACATTTCCCACTTCTTCTCACACAAAACTGCAATAGGCAGGGCTGGTGTAGGAGGCTCTTTGGGACCTCAGCAGAGCAAGTATTCCCCAGTGGAGCTGGGAAGTGACAGAAACTGTACCAGCTGTGAGCCAAATAGCAGCAATGGTGAGATGCTGCAGAGCATGAAGGTTTATAACACCATAGGTTATTTCCAGTTTCCTTAAATTAATTGATTATTTATTCCCTGTTTCTTTAATAACTACAGTTTACTGTAATAATTAAAGAAACAAAAAAATAAATAATCAATTCCTCCCTTACAAGCACTTTATATATGAGATGTGCAAAATGGTGGAGTTGAAAGGGAGATAAGGCTGTTCACACTCTTCACCCGAGCTGGATGTGGGTTACTCCCTTTCAGGTGTGTGGTCTAAGCTTCAGGTGATGGGAGTGGTTCCATGTTTTTTGAAGTTTTACTTTTTCTTCTTTATTCATCTTCCTCCTGGCATATCACAGGCCTTTCCCATGAGCAGTGTCAGTAGCAAAAATTGAGCAGATGTCTCACGGGGCTGCTCCCATTTTGTTACCACAGTATTACATACACTGGCTCACCAAGATTGCTTTTTGTGTGTTCCCCTCTCTGCCTGAGCTTCAGCTAAACAGTTTGTTCATTTAAAAAACACTATCAACCCCCCAAAAGCCACCAAAAATTACCCTCACAAAGTCCCTGCAAGTTCACTTCCAAATTTGAAGCTGCTCTGTCTTTTTTTTCAAATCCTGTGACTTGTCCTCAACTTTGTTGAGTCTTCGCAGGTTTCGTGTCACTTCCAGAATCCTGGAAGGTGGATTACTGTAAATTAAGAATAGTCTCTTAGAGGCTTCCAGTGTGACCATTCAGGTTGAAAGTCCTTTTAACAAACTTAATCAGCTAATGATAAAAAAAACCTCTTTCAAACCATCTTGCCTTTAATAGCAGAAAAAAACCCCATCAAAACAGATACCCTGACAAAATGAAAACAGCAGGTTCATTTATTTCTAAAAAATATAAAATGTTAACAGAAAAGGTATTTCTTTAAGTAATATTTATGAGTACTATACACATGAACATTGAACATATATTCCCTTAAAATAATCTAGTAAGGAAATAAAAACTATATTTGCATTTTACTTTTGCACATAGGTTTATTAAGATAATATATGTATCTTTTTGTATGCTGAGCCATTGCTTTGTCTCTGTCTCAGCCTGTCCAGAGTGTATGAATATTGACTAATGTACACACCATGGTGTATTATTGCTTACTTGAAGCATAATACTGCATGACCTTGTTTTTTCTCCTAATTATATTTTTCCCTTGTAGGAAAGTAAGTTTCCTCACTCTGAATCGTGCCAAACCGCATAATTTGGAAAGGAATATTGTAGCTCCACTTGGAAAGTACTAATTGGGCTACAGCCATCACTGGGAAAGCTGTATAGTCTTTTATTATTTTAACTGGCCAAATGCCCTTTGTTACCACATTAACAGTCTCCCTATGGTGCATGTAACTTTGATATTATTTTCACTTTTAAGCTAAATTTGACCAGATGAAAGAAACAAACCCTCCAATTTTGAAATAAAAAAAATAGCATGTTTTGTTAATCCTGTACTTCAGAAAGAAAGTCTGTGAAAACGATAACCTTTGTCTGCTGGCCAAAGCTTTTGTTCAGTAAACCCATCCTGCCAGCTGTTCTCATTGGCAAGAGGAAAGATAATATTTTGGTGTCTTTAATACCTCCATTTTGAGCCGAAGTTCTGCTTGTGCCATCATTTAAATCATGCATGTTAACATTGGTCTGGCAAACAATGCTGCACTTTATAAAAAGACCTCAGTTTTGGATGGTATAACCGCAATGTTGCAATAAAGCTGCTTCAGACTACCGCATGCAGCTTAAGTCACTCACTACTATGGACTCTTGCAGGCTCTCTGGACTGTGCTGCTGAAGAACTGCTGTCAAAGGCCTCAAGAAGACACTAAAAGAGATATAAGGGTGCATATTAGTCCGATGTGACCAGGAGCTAAAGGTGCAAAACACCTCAGAAATCTGGGGTCTCACTCACATGCCTTTGGTCCTCATTTCTTGAAGCAGGACAAGGATCAGTTTGGTGACTAAGATCCAGTCCCTAGCAAATGAGGAGGGATGGCCAGACAGAAACCCTGGCATTTCTAAGAGACACAAAGCGGTCACCTAAAGCTCTAGGCCTAGACAGATACACCTCCCACACTGAAAATACCTGAAATCAACATGTGCATAGGGAATGCTCTCTCTCCAGATCCATCTTTGATTGCAAGTTTTAATTTCTGCTGGAACATAAAGGGTGTTCTCATCATGTTTAAGAACATTTAAGAATGTCTTTCTCAGTTTACAGGTAACCTGAAGCCAGACTGGTTACAGGCATATTGGATCCCACACCTTGGCAGAGGATTATTTCTGCACATGTTTCAGGACAGCTCAGCACTAAAGGCTTATAAGAGGAGAAAAAAATACTTATGATCCTGCAAAAGTTTGCTTGGATCCCTTGAAGATTTCAAAGATTTCTTAAAGTCCTCAATGAGCACAAGCAAATTGACTGGGATAAAAGTAGGTCTCAAGTTGTTGCCTGTCTAGACATAATGCCTCTTTCACTAAAATGAAGCCGGGGGAAGACAAGAGTCTCTTAAAACAAGAATTTTATTCATTTGTGCATTACTGCAATTATACTACTGTCTTGAATGCTCTCAGATTGATGGTGCTTGTGACCTTCCCAGTATATTTCAAAAAGGGAGACAGTGCAACCTTGCACAATCTGAAACAGAACTGAGCCCTCTCTAAACATTACTGACTCCTTTAGAGTCTTCTACTTGTATTTGACAGTGTAGAGCACATTCCAAAGAAAATAAGGATAGTTCCTGTGCCATGGTTACCTACTGCTTTTGTAACACCTTGATGTAAAAGTTAATAACAAAATAGATGGTGCATTTTGTTAGCAGTGCCCAGCCCAACAATCATACTAATGATAGCACAATTATACCTGGGATGCAAAATTTCATTTAAGTACATTTCCCTGGCATCTCCAGTATATGATTTTTGAAAAGAAAAGGTATTTCTTCAAGTTTTAATTTCCTCCAGAAGTATAAAATCATTCAATATCTTTCTTCTCCTTCAGGTTAGCTTTCATCACTTCAGATACAGCTACAAGTACTTATTTGAAGTTTTCTTGCCTGCTGAATTTCCAGAGCCTTTCAGGGTACATTTCAGGTAAGGTAAACCCATCCATCAAATGCAAAAGCACTAGGGAAACATATTTTAAAATGACAAATACTTTTTGGTAGCACTCTCTCAAATTACTTCCCCGAATTTGGCTTTTTGCAGTTAGCATTCCTTATGCACCAGCCTGCCTGCTCCCCATATGTCTCTATGTTATTATTAATGTGTACTGCAGTTCCACAAAGGTGTTCTGGGTGGAACTGGGCCCAGAGACCTTGGTTGGAGAGAAACTGTAAACCCTGGCCTCTCTGGAAGGACAGTGCTCCTAAGCTGCTGCTCCAAGCCCTGCAGTGGGAGGCTGAGCACCCCAGGCAGCGTTGTCCCGTGCAGCATGACAACAGGGCAGCTCCCAGGACATGGCCAGGAAACACACCAGGCTCAGCCCTGCAGGTTGAGTTACTGACATTCGCCAGCTGCTCCTCATGTGGGAGAACTTCAGCACCTTCCTCTTGCCTTACAAATACAGGTATTGTAAATAGTACAGTTATGCCAATAAATAAAGGTAGTGCGTTGAGAGGAAAAGAAACATCTTCCATTTTTAAACTTCCTTCAGAACAGCTTGAGAAAGGTGGATGGCCACATCATCTTAAATGAAAGGAAAAGTAATTGGGGGAAAAAAATCCACAGCCACAGTACATGAAGCAGACCATGAAAGCCATCTGACCTGTCATTTGAATCCTTCTGTATCAAAGAACTATGTTAATAATAACTGTAATGAAATTAGACTTATTATGCATGCATGAGCAATAAAACTCCCCCAAAAATCTACTATGGTAACAATCAAGGTTAAGAAAAAGAATGTGGAAGCTTGCAAAAGATGTATCAAAAATGACAAGCCCAAGAGGAAGATACCTCCCAGCATCTTGAGGTCTCAGAGTAAGCACTTCAGAAAAAGCTGCTGTGGTTACAGAGGTTGTTTATTACCAAAGATTACATCCCTCAAAAAGTCCAAGGTGAAAATAGGACATAAAACATAAACTGATTATTAGCCCAAAAAGACATTGACAGCTATCAAAAACTTGTAGTTAATACCTTTCTGTAGCAAGCAAGACACATGTTGAAGAATGTTGCAGTAGATTGCTATGATATAAAGGAGCACACATATAGCATCCCTGTTTGCTATAATCTCAAGGAGGTTCCCTTGTTGGAAGCCCTTTATACAGCATACATGGGAGACATCACTGAAAATTATTTATCAGTTTGTTTCTAAGAAAGAGAAAACAGAAGAAATAGAAAACTAAGTTCTAATGATTTCAAAGGATAACAAAAACTAGGATTAGTGTGCATGGCAAAAAGAAGACAAAGAAGTGAACTCTAAAATCATGAGTAGCAAAGACAGGTCAAATAGGGAATGGAAGATTTCTGCATCATGGGAGGCAGTGAACAAGGATGCATGAAATCATTAGCTGTTTGAAAACAAACGAAACCAAACATATTTCTTCACATGGCATGGTGGTAACGTTGAATCTCCTTGTCACAAAATGCTGTGGTTTACAGAATTTGACATGAGTTAAAGATCTGGGCAAACCCATTCATCAGTACTTGTTAAAGTGAAAGACTCTGCCTCAGACTTTGGAAGTCAGATTGCTAGAAGCTCAGAATATAAAGCCATCACTACATGATTGTTATTTTATAATAATCTTTAGTAATCACTTTCCATTTTTGACCACTTTTCATCACTTTTGGAGCCAGAATACCAGGCTAGATGGATCTTTTTCAGCCTGAGCTGGAAAATGATTAAATATACAGTGTTCTTTCATATTCTGTAAAAGAAATCCTCACATAGTATGGACTACTCAGGATTCACCCACTTCTGCAGATCTGTAACAAGTCACAGCAGCTGAGAACCCATCCAGAACATTTCATGTTGGCTGACACAGCAAAATTGGAAATCCAGCCTGACAAAGCAGTTTTCAGTGAGCTCATTGCACACGAATACTGTCAATTGACCTTTTACTGAGCTTCCTGTGCACCGACCTCTACCAAAAGGGAAAGAGAAAAGAGAAGCAATGGTACAGAGTCTGCAGGCCCCCTTTCCCGCAGCCCTTTACTCACATGGGGTTTTCTAGGATCTACATAATACAGTGATGAAATGAGGCCAGGAACTGTGGGATCAGCAGCTTTCATTTTCATGGATTGTTTTCAGTTCAAGACTCAGCTGAAACCTTCTGTTCCCTTTTTCCTGTACACTCAAGAAAATATCCCTGATGGTACATGCTTCTTCTACAATTTTTCACACTGAAATCCATGAGACTTAAAACACAGAATAGCTCAGCCCTAGTTGTTCCACCTAAACTTTCCTTCACTCCAATTTCTAGGTCAAATAACTGCATCAAGTAATTTAAACTTTATAAGTAATAGGAAATGTTTTGCTTTGATTGAAAATGCAATTTTTTTTTTTTTTTTGCATTTTCAACCACTGAAGCAGAACTGCAGTCATTTAGCAAACATCATAACTTGAAGTTAACCAGTAATTGTTTTTCAGGACATGAACTGAGAGAGCATTTTTCTGTTGTAATGCAATTCCCTAATGATCCATAATTAACATACTAGGTTGCTTTCTGTATAACCTTGAGAAAAATACAAAAGGTATTTCATTATTGCATGAGATATGTAAACATGCAAAAGTTTCCTGTTGTTTTAAGGAATGACTTCTGTAAGCAGTTATCTATAGTACATCTAAATTAAATAGCCATTTAGAAGGAAGAGAAGCCATTTTGTATTCAGTCATTACACAGAATCAGGAACAGTTGCTATAATAATGTGTCCCCCATTATTCATTACTATTATGCTTCACTTGTAGGAATAGATACCTGATAAGAATTGTACCAGAACTAAAGCTGCTAATGAATGATTAAAGGCTAGGGAGCAGATGCGAAGGGCAGGTAGAACAAGAATACCTCATTCCTTTTTTTTTCTGAGAACACTTATGTGTTCTCCTTCATTCTCTTCCACTGAGTTTTGCTTTCAGACCTCTGCCATATAATGGGCTGAACTAGGACTGGATTTGGACTTTTTCCAATCTTGTGGAAAGCTGTCTTTCTTAAACTATGACAAAATAATAAAAAACTTGACAAATTTTATTAACTAATAAAAACAATAATGTAAAAAAATGTCAATAGAAATATTTTATTTAGGTGCTTTTCAGAGCATTTCAACTGTACTTATGTCTTATAACTAAAAACCATTTTACAAAAAATCAAAATCTTTAATTTGATGTGTCAAAGCCTTGTTTCATAAAAACTGATTTTTCATGGCCTTGAAATCTGATTTGACCTATTTCTGACAAAGTTTTGGCTAAGACAAGTAGAGGCATTTTTGGATTAAACTAATTTTGTCAAAAAACTCCAAGATAGCTTTGCTGTCCATGATAGTCTGTGCAAATATCACAGGAAACTTCTGATATACTCAAAGGCCTAATCAGCTGGAACTTGAATAACACGCAGGCACGCATCTAACTGATCCCCAGCTGACAAGGAAATCTGTGTCCCATATGCTGTTTAAAAAGGGAGGTCGTAAAATTTAATTAGACAGGAGAAAGAATTGGAGCTTGGATCCTGGGATCTTTGTTTATTTGTTTGTTTTTTCCATCATCATTCAATTTTTTTACTTTACATTGCTATTCAAACCCCATATATTCACCTAATCCACAGACTGCTCCTGCTTACAAGGTTTGTCATGCACTTCTTAAATTCACTGAGAATTTTATTTGCATCCCAAGAATTCAGGTCACAGAGAAACCACCTTGAGAACCCAGGAGATGAGTAAACACATTATGGACACACATGCTAGCCTGCCTGGAAAACTAGCACACAGTCATTTATACCACAAATGAATACTTAACCAAATCAGTGTCTTTCAGTCATAGCTGTTGGCAGACTCCTCATATTCTTTTTCTTCCTAGTGAAAGGGCACGGTTTTAGGTAGGAAATCAAAGCTCCCTGACTCTTCATAGGTAAATTTGCACAGATCTCTTATAACAAGTTCACAGACCTCCTGAATCCATGGGCTACATGTGGAAAGCAGCACCAGCGATACAAGCTTGTTTCACATAGAAACTCTTCACAATGCACAGAGACTGTGAAGCACCTTTACACTGCTTTCAAAACAATCCATCTATTTCAAGTTCACCTACTTTCTGGTTAGAAACACAGACCTGTGTTTCTAAGTGACTTGTCCAAGTGACATAGGAAGATCTTTGGATTATGATTAGAAAGCTGATTGATTACCCAGTCCCATAGTCCTGCGTCTTCTGGTTCCAATTCCAGGGGTTTTACCCAACCACTCTCAGAAAATTTTCCTCCTGTTTAATGAAGAATTGTGCTGGTGGTGCAAAATAGAAATGTTACTACATTTCTTGGGCATAATGAAGTGCTCACAGCACCAGCAGACACTTCGAGTTTACACTTAAACCTTATTAAGGCTTAGTTACCTTTTAGGGTGGTAGGAAAGCAAGCAAAGAGCCTGATGTACTCTGCCAGAGCAGCTTCATCAAGCCCTGCAGTGGCAGTCCAGGGGATTACCAGCTGCAGCTGCTTGCCTTCGGCAGGGCAGGATGCCAGCCCTCAGCTGCTCCCCTTGCTCTCCTGATTGCAGGCCGTGTACAAACACAGTTGAGTCTCCTTATGACATCTGCACTTAAAAAGTAAGAGGAAAATGCAGGGTGTGGGAAAGACCACCTCCCTGATGGCAGGGCACAAACAGTTACCTGTCCTCTAGCAAATCTAACCACAGTCATCCCTGTGCTGAGCTGGGTGTGAGAGTCAGTTCAGGCTAAAAATAATCAGGTCTTTTTTGGGAGTGTGGTGGGGCAGAATCCAGGTTCTTGGCCCCATAAACAATTTTACAAGAGCTAAAGGAGGGCATAGGCTGGGAATGAGCAGCTGGGAGTTGTTAAGATGTCATTGTCAGTGAATGGCACCGCTTCCCTGAATTTTCACTATAACAGAGCTTGAGTGTTCAGATAATCAGCCACGACATCTGAGATATGGGAGCAGATGGGCCAGTACCTGCTTAGAGTGCTCTAGTTTGAGTCACTGAAAAGGACATCTGCCTCTGCTCTCAGGCCGGGTGCCTCAGCAACCCCACTGCAGTTAGGCAGCATCTTCTGTGAGCAGGTATTTCTCAGAAGCCTGTGCTCTTAATGCTATTTTGAATGAATTTTCATAAGGCAGCCAAAACCCCTCCTGCTGTTAAAATTTACTGAATACTGAGCCCTTGTTGTAACACACAAAGGTACCACAGCTCCCCAGAGAAATAACTGCAAGAATGTTTTTAAGATGCCAAACCCAGCAACCTTTTCCCTTAGCCTTGTTCAACAAAATAATGGTATCTGAAACTTTTCACTCCAAGGCACACAAGTTTTTGAGACTTCAGCCTTTAGGATGAAAATTTAGCGCAGTTAGTGACATCTGAAAGCTGAATTTCTGAAGTCAAATATTGGGCACCTGTGGCTACATTGTCCTTGAATCTAAAAACTTGCCCTGTCTCTTTCCTTATATCAAACTCCAGGCCCGTCACGTTTTTGTCAGTAACACTAGGGCCAGCATACAACACTAAAAGCATATAGAAGTGACTAATATGAAAGGGCTGGATAAAAGGCACTAAAAAACTAAACCAGAAATAAATAATTGCTTTAGAATTATTGTTTTATTTGCTTGTCATTAGACATCTGTTCATAGGCACTGCAAACATTCTACTGTGTGCCTGGACTTAATAGTGTCAACTTTGCAGGGATGCCTTCTTCCTCATTGTTTTCACTTGGTTTCTAGGGCAAACAAAACTTTTTTTTTTTAGCCCCTTAATAAATTAAAGCTGTTATACAGTTAGAAGTAAATAACTGCATAGTATGGAAATTTCTATCCAGCAAGCCTCAGAATGTAACAGAGGTCATTATATGCACTGTATCAAACTCTTTCTTGTTCCCTTTGTGCCCCCCCCACCACCCCAGTAATCCCCAGAGCTCTGTGATGACTGAGTAGAATTTGAGGTCAAGTTTTGTCCTGAAAAAATGTGGACCTAGCCTTCCTCTTCCTCCCCTCTCCCTGTCATCTGCTGACATTTCCAGATGACGGTGTACTGAATCTGAACTGTTTCTTTTGCTGGGAATGCCATCTGTGAGGTGGCAGCTGGGGTGGGACAGAAGGCACATAGCAAATGAACAGTGATAAATATAGCCAGTAGACTAAATTAGGGGAAGTTCCACTTCTTTCCAGTGTTACGGATCTTTGCACGCTTCCATTAAGTGGATACAGCTTCTCTTTAACTGGTGTTTGAACAGCTGGATTGTTTAGCAAGAGAGCAAAGTCAGAACACTGGAACAGAGATGTCAAACAAGCTCGTCTGGGCAAAATGCTAGTAGTCTTACTGAAACTTCCTAAGTAATTTATAGTTCCACTCCATTTCTATCATATTACACTATCCTGGAACTAGCAAGGGGCGAGAAAAAGAAGATGGGCATACATATTGTCAAAAGAAATATATCATATATCATCCAAAATGAAAAATCACTGAAGATCTGAAGGGAATATTTCTTGTAGAGAAGAGATAAAACCAATGTCCAGATCATTAACAAGTGAACATGAATTCTACAAAAAAATGCTGGCATAACATTTTAATTTCTCATTTTAATACTCAAAAAGACCACTTACATTTGAATCATCTTTTTCACTGCATTACAGAAAGAATAATTCAATAATTAAACCCCCATCTTAAGGCATTGAATTCTATAAATAAAATGATGTCAGAGAAAATTCTAGAGATTGAAATTTTGTTCATATATCTTCACTAGCAGATTGGTAACAGTATCTTGTCTACACAGAAACACAGGAGGCTAGGGTGGGAAGGGACCACTGGAGATCTTCGGGTCCAACCCCTCTCAAAGCAGGGTCCAAAATGTAGCAGGTTGCCTAGGGCAATATGCAGTTGCATTTTGAACTATCTCCAAAGACACAGACTTCATTTCCTCTCTGATTCAGTGATGATTGCCTTCCCAGCAAAAAAGTTTCTTCTTCTGTTTAACGGAATTCCCTTTGTTTCAATTTGTGCCCAGTGCCTCTTACCCTTCCCTGGATACCAGTGAGAAGGGACTAGTTCCATCTTCTTTGCACCTTCCTGTATTTATATACATGGACAAGATCCCACCTAAGCCATCTCTTCTCAAGGATAACATATTAACAAATATTAGTAAAACATTAACAAAATATGTAAATATATATGTTTACCTACTTTGGAATCACTTCAGAAATATTTGCCCTGATTTATCCACAGTTTTTACACTGAATACAGCTTCCAAGATATCTTTTAGACAAGTGCCATTGTTGTTAGGAGTCTCATGAACTGGAGAAGGAGACTTTATCTCAGCAATGTTGTATTCTTTCAAACTATACCTAGGTAAGTAATTTGGTAAGACATTCTTCTCTTCTTTTCAGTGTTCAATTAGAATAGACACACATTTTAACTTTTTTTGTCTCACTCCTGGGGTTTTTCTGAAGTTCATTAATTTGAAGAGCAAACAATCACAAGAAATGAGCTCAGTCCTTAAGCAAGCCTAAAGCTGCACTACACCTGTAGGAACTAAACCATGCAGAAGCCTTTTAGTGCATTTTAATCTATGGAAGTTGGATTCATATCCCAAATTCACTTGATTTACCTTAACTTTCTTGGCTGACTTTATTTAGCATTGCCTGGAGGTAAAGGTTCCATGTTCAGTGCTGCAGTTCTCCATACACAGGACTTGAAGAGAAGGAAAGGACATGTCATACCAGTAAACAAACTTAGCTGATGTTGGCTCACTTCAGCAAAATCTGTGTTATCTAAAGTGTAAAACAACATACACATGTAAGTTGTAATAAGCTTGTCATTCTAGCCTCTCTTCAGATTTCCTAAAAATGCAGTCTTCCATGGCAGTATTATTTACCTGTAGTGCAAGATAAGACTTTTTCTGTTATGATAATGCACAGACATCTTATATCTTCATTTAGACATCTAATTTTTTAAAGCTGATACCCCATGCTGATAAACAGGTTTCTCAACAGACAGCCTGAAGTTCCTATCACCAGCAGTACATATCTCATCTGGGTGTGGAAAACCGCACAGCAGCTACCTGTACAGGTTGCAGTTCCATGCTTCCCCTTCAGGTGACAAGCCAGCTCCCTCCTCCCTGCTGGTAGAGCTGACCCTCCTTTATCTTTGCGCCACTTTTGACACTCACCACTGAGAGACATTTCTGCATGGTTGCCTACCAAAAAACCACGAAGTCTCTCTCTGCTGGGTCAGATTCCTGATGCCTTAGCACACCGAAACACTTCAGTGACCGGGGTCAGTCAGCACCCAGCCAAGCCACAATGTCAAGAGGTGACTGTCTTTGCACTCTGAATGTCACTCCTGGAACTTCCCAAGGGTATTGGGAAAGCCAGCAGGAAGTGTCCTGGTTAAAAATGGGTCCCCAATGCTCAGAGAGACAGATGAAACACGGGGACAACATGCTACCAAATGAGCTAATTCCAAGCATCAGTCAATTTATAAACACTCGTAGAGTGCTAGAGCAAAGGATCTGTTTATTTGAAATACAGGCCACAGATATATTTTTATTTAAGTTTGGAAGGTCATTTTTTAAATCATACTTAAAAAATATTCTAAACATTTATTATTATTATGCATAATTGTCCTTTACGATGTCCATGATGAATTGGTAAACAAAGGTGAGCTAACATGCATCACATAAAAATGAAGAATAACCCACACCTCCAGTTTTCAATGGAAGATATATTACAACCATTCAGATAATTCCTGTGGGCTCGCTTTCTGGCCTTGGTGGATCAGTTTTCTTTGTCCTTAAAATCTTTCCATTTGCTTAAGAACTTCTTGAACTCTTTTCTGACACACAAAGGCTTTGGTGCTCAGCAAACACTTTCCTGTATCTTGGTATTTGTGGATTTATTTATTTTAAGTGGCAGGTACTATACATCTGTTTTGTTCTTAAAGAAATATTTGCCAATTCTGAAATGGAGTGATGGTTGAGCTGGGTAACTAGTTTAATAATGAGTGGATTTGGTAAGAAATCAGCTTACTGAAATGGCCACAGAGATTTTCATTGAGGTCCCAATGGACTTTGTGCCTCCTCTCCTGCAGGAACCTCTTGTGGATAGTCCAGTTTCCACCTCAACCATCCAAGGTTAGTTACTTCCTACTAAAATGCTGTATGTGGTGGATAACTGGGAGAATGACAATCTTTAAAAGAGGCAAATTGCAATTTTAGTTGTGAAGAACAAGCCTACTTTTGAACATCTTAGAGGAGTAGTACAGCACTGCTTCTTACACAGCATCCCTCCCCACCAGAATTTTCTGTGCTGGAGGAAAATAAAGCAGCATTCATTTCATGCTGTAGGCAGAGATCTTAAAAAACCCACCTACCCAAACAAACAAAAAAAGCCCCACCAAAACAAAAGCCCCCAAACAGCAGCCATTCTTGTTCTGGGAAAGATCTTTGTGACAGTATCATTTCCCTGGAAGAAAAGCTTCCCAAGATTTCAGTAAGTATTTTGGATTCCTAGGAAAAAAGGAGGAAAGCCCTCATACCCCAGAGCAGGAATGCTGACTGTGTAGCACTCTTCCCCAAACACCAGAGAATATTCTTTGCCATACACTTGCAGGCATGATAGGGAGCAAGGAGTAGCGTAGCAATCTGTTTCCCTTCAGATAGTGGTGCTTGAGAAACATCCATGTTTCCTGGGATGGGTTGCACAGGTACCTGGTAGCACAGCAGTCACTGCAGACACACAGGAAGAAAACAGTCCAATGAAACCAAATGCTCAGCCCAACTCTTCCTGGCCTTCCTGGCTGTCACCTCTGTGTGTACAGTGCAGCCTCACACAATTACATCTAAAGCCGTTTTCTGTATTAAAGGAATCCATTAGAGATGGATTTGAACTTTTGTTCAGCCTCCTGCCACCAATGTGCACTGTGATTGCCAGGCACAGAAAACATAGCCCACTTGTCTCCATTTTCTTCCTTCATGAGCCAGAAAGTTCATATGACATGCTAGTAGTAGTTCAGAAGTGGTCAAATTAGTGAATGAATAAGCTTTTATGGTAATGAATAAGTTGCTATTCAAAGACTGATTTTTTAAATATCCTTTTCCATTGCTTAGTAAGCCTTGATAAACAGGTGCACCAGAAATCAGTTTATGCTAGAAATTACATCTAAGCTGAAATTACCACTTTGTCAGGGGGGAAAAGTTTACGGAGAAAAAAGACAAATAGGGTGAAAGAGAAAGAATGGCAGTACGAACAACAGTGGAAAAAACCTAACAGGGAAACATAAGTGCTGCAGTTCAAACTATTTCCTCTGTTGTTCTCTTGGGAGAACATTCAATGAACCTGGGCAGAAATGCCTTTTTTGCCAGCTAAATGTCTTCTGAGGTTTCCCCTCCAGCATGTGGAGAGGAACGCAGTCCTCTGAGAGGCAGTAAGAGCAGAAGTTTGGGTAGGTGCACTAAACACTGCCTGGAGGAACCTTCTCCTTCACACACTGCTGAAAATTAGGACACTGTCTGGCTAAGTGAAGTACTTCACGTTGGGTGTTCCACATTAAAAAGACTTGTTAGCATTTTAAAAGGGAAGACAGCAGAGTTACCTGAGTATAGTTATTACAGAACCTGGAAATTCAAATTCTTGTTTTTACACATATTCATTCATGCAAATGTGGAACCTGACCCACAAATTTTATTCAGGTGAGTAATCTGCCTTTGACTTCAACGGGATTCTACTATATATGAACAAAGCAATCAAGCTAGGTTTTGCATTTGCAGTCACCTCCATTTATCTTCAAGGGGGACTGTTGAGTTGTAAAAATGCCCAAATCATGCCAATTTGTCCAGACAAGATATCAAATCTCCTTTTTAATATTCAGCTTCAGCAATATGGAAAGCAACACTGCCAAATACTCCATAACCATTTTACTGCAATTACTCACATTTCGATTAGAAAATTCTCATTTCACATGGGTGTTGTCACCTGCCCTGTGCTAAATACATCATCTCCGCTGTGCAATTAATTACACAAATGCTGAAAAATGAGTTTATGACCTGGAATGGAGTTTTGATACACTCCTCTGAAGACATACCTGAAATACAGCCCAGGAGAATCCTGAACAGACACAAATGATTTATGCATATACAATTGCACACACAGCCTCCAAACAAACTGAAGACCTGCCAGGAGCAGCAGTAGCTCAATATCTGGTTTGAAATGAAGAATGTAAAAGGGACTATAACTGAGGAATGAGGCACTGAATCCTGCAGGTAAGGCAAATGCTAATAATTTGGGAGAATGCTAATAATTATTTGGGAGATTTACAGCATCCAGGTACTTTCCTATGGACTAAAGGGCAAGGAAGGGACACAGAACCAGGATAGTGAGGACAACAGACATGGAAAGCTTCACATCAAGAGTGATCTGCTGTTTCCTTATTTAGGTAAGTAATAGTTGGCCTTCTGAGCCACAGGTCCAACTCACTTACCACATGAGCTGCACCTCTGTAACAAGAGTGACCCTAACACATCCCCTATTTTGCCTCCTTCCTGCACTGGCTGACTGCTGACTGTCCCACTACCTCAGCTGCCTGTGGGTGAGCTCAGGCCAACACTCCAGCTCTCCTGGGGCTGAGGTTGTGGCTCCAAATGGCAGCAAAGCTGAGGCAGCAATCGGCTGCCATGACAAGGGGTGACCCCACATCTCTTGTTGTCACCTCCCCCTACCACCAGCTGTGGTCCTTATCTGGCCCCTGGGTGAACTGGTTCAGGGAGAGGGGCAAGACAAGCCAACCCTCCCCAGAGAGGCAGTTCTCAGTGTGGTGTTGTCTTAGTCAAGAGAGTCATTAAACAGCAGCAAGCACAAGCCATTGCTAAAAGCTCTCTGTCTTTTCACATGTGGGCTAGAAAAGTGGGAGGCTGTGGTATTGCTGCAGCAACCAAAGGACCCGAAATAACCAGTATGGTGAGCACCGTTCTGAAAACACATTCTCTTATTCCTTGAAGCAAATACCTTCAGTGCCTCATGCCGAAAAAGAAATAAACTAAACAAACCAAAACAGTAGATTAGGACCTGAAAAACAAAACCAGCTAAACATAAATAAATCATGGACATCTTGCAATATAGCAAAATACTTAGGCATTGTCATCTGTTGCTTATTACAGTTTCATTTACATTGGAATTTTCTTTGTTTTCCTGTAACGGTTGTGTTACTGTATTATTTTAAAACTAGTCAGTAATGTGAATAGAAGAGTCTATCTTTGTATTATTCTGGCCAATATGATATTATATTGTGTAAGAAATCAGAGTTAAATCAATTTTAATGTACCATTTTAGTAAGATGACAACCACAGTTCTCAATTTCAATTATGGAGACAATTACAATTTCACTGGTACTGCTTAATATTAAGAACACAAAATTTACCTTTGATGAACAGTTCATTATGTAAGATGAACTCAAGCTATTTTTCTTTTAAATTGTATCTTGGCTTGTTTTATTTCTTAACTTTGACTGTTTAATAAAGGCATAAAGAGTTTTACAGGTGGGGTATACAGAAATGGGCCGACTGGTTCAACATCAAATTCCTGTACAGTGATTTGAGAAAAAAACATTAAATTTGAAGCAGCTCTGGAGGCTGAGTATAGAGATTATTAAACATAATTTTTATATATGCAGAAAAATTGCTTTTGCATGAATTCACTTTTAAAATGTTAATATATGCATAAGAAAATTGTGTTTCTTAATCTCTGAAGAAACACTTATCACTAGGAACCGCTTAATTCTTTTCCTGTGCTTGATTTATTAGCTTATGAAATTATGGTAATAGTTTGCATGTTAATGGTTTTGGGGCTCAAATGACCTGATTTTAATAATGAAGTAATTTATGCAGTAAATGTAATCAGCATCTATGAATCTCACTTAAAAGAACATACCAGTGATTACCTATGCTGAAAACAAATGGCTGTCAGCATGGTATGCACAGTATGTTATGACAGGCAACTGGGATGTGTTCAGCCTAGCACATCCTTTAGCCTGGCTGGGTCCTACTCTGACAAACACCACTGAAGGTGGCAACTGCAGCTCTAACAAACTGTTTACAGACCTTCCATTGCAGACTGACTTCTCTCTTGGTCATCTTCTAAGGAAAAGGTCAAGGATAGGAGATAGTGATCACCAGAACTGAAGTCTAAGTTGGAGCCAGTAGGAATTTCTCCATGAATAGAGGAATCCTGTGGCACAGAGACCCCATACACATGGATAGAGTGGGTTGCAGGAAGAGAGGAAAGTGTTTGCTTAGGGAAGAAGTTGTAAGTTTTATGAATTACAGGAAAAAGGAGACTTTTATTAAGGATTTGACCTGCATGGCATATAAAAGATGCACTCCCCTCCAACATTTGGTAAGCCTATGTTGAACAGATCCATCACAAGGATTCTTTCCTAAAACATCTGTATTTACAGACCTGCTCAGTGTCAGGATGTATATGAACCATGCCTCTGTTTCCTTGTGTCTCTTACAGCGCTATTCCCCAACATGAGACGAAATACTAGACTGGGCTTTGAAAAGCAAACAGCAATGCTTTCTTTGCAGTAACGCAAGCTTGTGTTTTGATAACCCGCTGAACACTGAGATTCATTTTGGTATAAAAGATTAAAAAATATATTACTAGCTGCCAAATATGATCTAACTGTTCAAACACACAGACAGAAGCTGAGGGAGGTCAGATTGGACATTAGCCAAAATGTATAAAGTCAATGGAAGAAACCCCATTGATACAGCAGAGCTGGAACATTTATTCACCAAAGAAATCCATAAGGGCCAGAAGTCCTCACTCTTCCAAGGACCAAAACTGGACAACTACATTTTGTAATTAATAAATACTTTGCATGCGGCACCTCAAGCATGACATAAAACTGTCTTCAAACACCATTTCCAGAGCTGCTCATTTTTCAAAGCAAAATGTTGTTCTGTTCTGGAGTATGGCTAATGCACTCTATTCCAGAATTCAGACTGTTAGCTCTATGAAATTTATGTCATATAACTAAAGGGAAAACAAGCAGAAGGACAAGATACTTAAGCATTTTAAAAGCTTTATTATCTCAGTCACAGGCTCCTCGTAAGCCCAAGGAAGGTATGGATCATGTAACAGAAGCCCTTCCAACCCTGCCCCTTCCCACAGACTGTGTATTCAGGGGCTGAGCAGGGCCTCCCAGAACCTCAGTGAGGGAGCCATGGCAGTGAACGCAACCAAGGCTGCTGCCTGCCCGCAGTTTCAGAGGATGCTGAAGCTGACCCTCCACATCAGCCCTGGACAGGAACTGGACACGGCAGCACGAAACCTGAAAAAAGCGTCCCTGTAGAGGCAGAGACGGGCCTTATCCTTCAAGCGGCAAAGCCCCCAGCTCCCGAGGAGCCCCGGCTCGGCTGAACTCCGCTGGTGTAATCAGAGTGAACCAGATCAAAGGCTGTGTGTTTGCTTTGGACGCGGATGCCATGCACGCTGTTACCATGGCGCCGTGACAGCTTAATGAGCTGTCGCCTGTCACCCGAGCCGCTGTTGCCATGCACACGCGGCCGCCCTGCCCCCGCTCTCCGCGGGGAGGAGCCTGGGCAGGCTCCGGGAGAGGCTCATCGATGAGCCCTGGCTGCTCCGAGCTGCCTGCCCCGTCCCTCTCTCAGCCGCAGACGTCCTCGTCTTGCCAAACAGGATTTCTGGAGGTGAAATTTCCCCTCCTCCATATCCCTGTGTTGTGCCTGGAGGACATTCCCCTGACAAGAGGGACCTGCTGTCGGCGGCAGAGGCAGGGTCAGGAAGGCGGAAAATAAAAGGAGAAATTTCAAAGTTCAGACAGTTTTCTTGGCAGACTGTGACAGCTCAAAGGGGTGAGGATCTGTCTGATGTTTACTTGGAAATGCAACAAGAATAGCTTGCCGCTGACAAAGTAGGCTCACAAACACAAGCCCGAGCAGCAGAGCCCCAGCCTCGGTTCATGCTTCCCATGGGACACACATGCACAGACACACGGATAAATAGCCAGCACCTGCGTTTCAAAAACAAACAGGAAAATCCCGGCCTGCTCTATCTTCTCTGCTTGTGGGAATCTGAGCCTCCGTGGCTGGGTCAGGACCGTGGCTGGCTCTGGTTTCCCTGGCTGGGAGAGGAAAGGGAGTGCTGCCATAAGTGTCCTCTGCTCCCAGACAAAGGCTGGGTGCTGGGAAGGCGGCTTACCATTGTGGCTGAGAGCTTTCCACAAGTGACGGGGAATGGAGGCTCATATTTGTTGGGGGAAGAGTGTGAAATCTGCAGGGAAGAGCCGGGGGAACTGTAAGTGCTTCCTCATCTGCTGTGCCTTGGGAAGGGAGGCACATGTAACCATGGCTGCTGAGCTGCAGCATGGAAGGCTGGGAGGTTTCAGCCTGGCATTCAAGCTCCAAGCACTGAAACACAGTATTTACAAATGGACTAATTTGCTCTGGGTGTAACACTGCAGCCCCAAAAATTAGCTTGCTAGAAACCAGTTTTGTATTTACTTATCTGCATTAAAGCAGAACAGAAACCTACCACAAGACACACGAAATGTTAGGTGATTTGAAGCTATCAATTCGTTCATTTAGCTGGTGTAAATAACAGCCGACTGTTAGCACAACCATCTTTGTTTCATGCTAGTCTTGTTTCTTACATTGTGTCTTGATTTAATATCAGTCTTTAAATACTTCTGGGCAAGAATTTGTTTCCCTATATACTCATTCTACCCTTAATAAATAAGCCTATGTTCCAAGAATGCCTGTAGATTCTAAAATGCAATCAGCAGTAATATTTATTGCTTTTTTGTGTGCCCATCCAGAAACAGAAAATTGTTGCCAGAATAACGCTCAGAACAATAACAAGATGCAAATGTGCACCCTATTCTTCCAGCTTGCATGTTTCTCTCGAGAATCATGTCAGTGGGAAACCTGACCAAATGATGACTTCTGATTTGTGACCCAGGCATCTTTTTGCTGGATTTGTCACAACAAATGCCCTTTTGCTTGTCTCTCTTCACATGCTAGAAATGTATGTAGGCCACAACAGGAAATCTACAGATTTGGTCAAAAAAGTTGCAGTGATTTCAAAAATAGGTGTGAAGAAAAATGTATTACAAGCTGGGGGGAGAATAAAACAATGAAATTCAATGTATTCATGATTTTAAGAACCAAAAAGGAGAGAAAATGCCCATCTTCTAGTAAATGAACACCCTGCTAGTGCCTAGAAATGGTTAACCATAGGGATACGAGATTTTGCACATCTCTGCCTCTTTCACTCCCCACTCTCACTCCTGAATCTAACATCTTCTGCCTCCTTCAGTGCTGTTTCATGGCTCTGTGACTCCTCTCCTCTGCCTGTGACCTGCCTCTCAGAGCATCTTTCTTGCTCCCCCATCCCCAGCAGAGCAGCCCCAGGCCAGGGTGACCTCTCCCTTGGGATCTTTTGTCTCATGGTCTCAGACAGCACGGAGTGACAGGGAGCAGGAGTGACAGCGAGCAGGATCCCCACCCCAGCGCCTCCCTAATCAAGCAGCGCTCACACAGCTCAC
Source organism: Drymodes brunneopygia (assembly GCA_013400955.1). Lineage (NCBI taxonomy): Eukaryota > Metazoa > Chordata > Aves > Passeriformes > Petroicidae > Drymodes > Drymodes brunneopygia. Next base: position 60,098 of record VZTZ01001116.1, read on the forward strand.
ACACCTGCCTGCAGGCTTCTCTCTTTAATGTGACATTGATCATCATGACACAAAATGGTCACAGATATCACTTCCTAAAATTCAGGCATGTGACAGCTAGAGACAGAATCGCTAGTCTATGGCCTGAAGACTATATGGATTATTCAGGTCAGGATAAATCAGGATGGATATTTGCCCTACTTCCATATTCTAGCTATTAATAACCAAAAGCACGCCAGATTGTGGCTTGTTCTGTACGACTGCACAAGGGAGCAACGCTCCCTCCCCCACGCCTCCACATACACATGCACAGATGAATATTTTTGGCTAACATTCGAAAGCCATTCGCAAACCCAGCCCCTGAGCTCGGAGTAAAGCCCCAAGCACGTGGAGGCCCTCCTTCACCAGGCAAGAAAGGGAAGCCAAAGCAGGCTGAAAAAAGATACGGGAGACCTCTCTTGGTCTACTGCCCTAGAAACTCTGAAAAATGCAAGCTGCTGCTCTCCCCTGTTTTCTTCAAGGCACAGCACAATTCAGTCAGTCAGGGCTCACCAAGTACACTGCCACAAAATGAATATCCTCTTGGGAAGGTAGAGAAGCAACGTAGGGAAACACAGCCACACTGCTCCTGGCAAGATTTCTGTCCATCACACCTTTACAGGATTTCAGTAGGAAGAAGCAGCACTTCCTCCCCAATACTGAAAAAGAGAGACCATACAGCTACAGAATTAAGTGAAGTTGCACCTTCCCCAGCTTTAACACAGCAAGTGAATTATCTTCCGTATTGAGTCAGCAGTCACCTTTTAGGAAGATGCAAGGCAGGAGTTGCAGTGTCTCTTTGCAGAATGTTAGCTTTTGTGAGCCACCTTTAAAATTTTGGAAGATCAAGCCTCAGAAGCCTGAAGCTCTGCTACTTTTAAAATAGTCTTTCAAAAGCCAGCTTTTTCTTTTGATTGCAAAGGGGGAAATAGAGATATTTTTCAGACCACTGACATGGAAGAAAAACTGCCCTGACAGCTGAGACAACTTCCCTGTATAGGATCCCTCTGCTCTTGGGAGTTGGAAAGCTATTCTCTGCCATCCCTTTTGGGGCAGTTATGCAATCTGCTCTAGCAACTGGTGCCAGTTCAAGTTCAGCTACAGACCAGACTCTCTGGGCAGTCTAAATGCCATTCTCTGGATTTGCCTAGGAGTAAAGTCTTTATACTTCTCTCAGCCACCATATTCATGGTCTATTACTGTAAACCATTATGGTTTGTCCCAGTCCATAAAATGCCACTGGTTCCCATTTTAATTCCAAAAAAATAGCTTTTATGCAGCAACTACAGCACCAGCAATTAGGCAGCACTAGATGAACTGTCTTCTGTCTGTGTTTCTAGACACTACTCCATATTTTATTTATCAGCTAAAAGCCAAGCAAAGTAACAATAACAAGAGTAGGTGGAGTGCCAAGAGCAGCACACAAGCCTCAACAACCTCGTTTCCCCTCTCTTCCTTCTCCTGCTCTTGACTCTGATCTTAGTTAACATGAGGCCTCAGTGACTGCTGTTCATAATCCCTGAATCTTTGGTCCTCTCCTGAGCAGAGCACTTGTATTTGTATGCAGTTTCAAACAGGCTCTTCCTGCTCAGCTCATTTAATAACTAGATTTGCTAGATCTCTACGCATTATTTGGCAGAGAGCATAATAAGCAGTTGCCAAGTGCTATCTTGGGTTACTCTTCCAGAGGTTCTTTAAGCTGGGGAAATAAAAAGTGTCCTTCACTTTATTTCAGTAAGAAAACATTTTTTTTTCTGCTTCCTTTGATTCTAATCATAATATTATCCTGGACAGAGACATCTTCAAATAAATAGTGGTCAGAGGTTTCATGAGGACCTGAACTGAGAAATATTAATAAAATAGAAAGCACACTCTAGTCTCCCCTCTCCATTGGATTGTTCAGCTGAAGCTTCTGTATTTTTGCTTATGAAGGTACAAGTTGGTCTAAATCCTCCACAGCAGTCCAGTAATTTGGATGTGCTGATAATTGTTCAGTCACTTACTGATTAACATAGGTATCTCTGTTTCCAGGAGTATTGGAACTTGCCCACTGAAAACAAGAAGAAAAATCTCCAGGCTCCTTACATTAAAAGGTCAGCAAGGAAATGAGAGGCAACTTGGGGAAAGAAGAAAAAATGTGTAGCGCTCCCATATCACAAACAGAATTTTAAATGGACTTTTAAGGATATAGGTAAATGGGAAAAAAATTGTTATTTCCTTCTCTTTGCATCCCTGCTATCAGAAAAAAAACAACAGTCTGGGTCACTGACCTTTCTAAATTCAGGGAGTCAAACATATCATTAAGGACAGCAGAGGGAACAGCCCCTCAGAGGAAGCACAGAGAAAATGCAATAAGGAGCTCAGGGAAGTAGATGGAGTCCAAAGGTTTTGAAATGAGCAGAGACAGAAGATGAGAGAGAAATTTCTCTTCTTGTTGCTTGTCCCTATCAGACAAAATGTGAAGCAAGAGATCTGATGTACCTTTCCTTCATGGCCCAATAACTGTGCTACAATATGGCCCTCTTTTTCAGACCTGAGCTATATGAGTTAAGAATGACTGCAGGGCTGACAGCTGGAACTGTTTGTAACATGGAAAAAAAAACTTTGGGGAGAGAATAAGAAAAAATGAGATTATGTCCACTGAGAAGTGAGATTCAAATATGGGAAAAGCTTACTATTGAGCTATAGTCAGCTTTTATTTACAGTAGATGCTTATTGCTGTATTGGATCCCACATTGTAATTAGCAATTGAAGCATCAAATGATGAAAGTTTCATTTCATTTGCAAATATATATATACACAAGATGCTGTTTCATCAAGGCAAAATACAAAGACTTAAAAATAGTGTAATTATGCAGTTCCTGCACATTTTCTGCTACTTTTCATATCGTATTTGAACATGGCTCACCATGCTATCAACAGCTTTTCATTATTTAAATATTTAACCAGCTAATTATCGTATTTCTGCATTATAGAACTTTGAAATTTCATGCCCTCTTATAAAAGGTACAAATATAGAATTGAGATTGTATGAGAGGGCCTTTTGTTCAAATACAATACTGGCTTTGTGGATAACAAAAACATATATAAAATGTGTTTTTCTATAGTCACTACTTATTTTTCTTATTCTGTGTATCATAGAACATGTGCTAATATTTAGGGAGGCCTGCTGAAGCTCTTACAGTTATTTTTTCCTGCCTGACATTACCAGTGCTATTTTCCTTTATACATCATCCTTCAGAGAAGCACTTGTCCAATAAAAACCTTTCTTCCTAAGGGAAATCCCGTTGCAGAATACTGTCAGCAAGAACTGATACCAGGCAAACAGGAGGAAGCCACTTCGGAATCAGCTTCCCAAACCAATCTGAACTGACCCTCATGTTCCTCTGCTTGCTGAGGCAACAGCTCTAAGTTCCAGCGCTGTGCACAAGTGATGCAAATGTACTGACATATGTCCTGGGAGGCTACTGGGAGACAAACAACTTTGCAGCAGCACACTATAGACTTATCAAATACATACACATATTTATGACAGTAATATTAAAACAACAGGCTGCTTCTTTCACATGTCTGTGTAGCCTATGCACAATGGGAGCCTCTTTCTGTTCAGTGTCTCTGGGTGCTACTCCTTGATCTGAAAACAGAGAAGTGATAGCCTGTCCCTCTTTCTTCCCTCCCGTGAGTACCTGAGATATACATGGTTTTGTTTGCTTCACTGAGAAATGGAAAAAAGACTAAAGAAAGGTCAGATGCTCACAACAGCATATCTTTTTTTCTTGTTCTTATGAAAGGGTAATATTTACCTATCTAAAAGCATTTTATTTATTCACTGAGCAGAGGGTAGGAACTACTTTGGAGGAAGAACATATAAAGTTAACTCTGGTTTTGCAGAAGAAATCAAGAAGGGTTCTCGGGAGATAATTCTGAGGGATCAAAAGTCAGTTTAGCTCTTGGACAGAACTTGGGTGTTCTTACTGACAAACATTGTCACCTAATTCCTGTGAAGATTTTTATCAGTGTTTCAAAGGACAACAATAATCCCACTTAAAATGCTTTCTACTGAATGATTTCTTTCACAAAGGAATTGATTAACTGGGAAAGTTTCATTCCTCTAACCAGCACCAAAAATCCAAACTCATACTCATCTCTGATATGTTTCTGTAAAAGAGACATATATATATATGAGAAACATGCATGCACTTATTAATTGTAGCTGTCCATGTATGCCAATCCAAGATTCATTTATGTTTCTGTTGGACCAAACAGGAAATTAAGGTTTCTAAGAAAAATCCATGTCATACAACCATTATCAGGCAGCCTTTGGACACTGCCTAGGACATTATGTAGGCTTCAACACTTAAACATGAACATGTTTAATGAACAAATTTCTCATGAGAGCAAAAAGTTGAGAAGATTCTTTATTAAACATCATCCATGTTTTGAGAGTTCATTACACATTTTGACAGTACCTCACCAGGCCCTAATAAATATTTTATTCAGCTACCTCTGCTTCGAAGCTATAAGCAGTAAAAATATTTTTCTTAAATGACAGATGAAGAACCTGTTTTGGTCACAGCATGATACTGAGCCAGCTTGGCAAAACAGAAAGAGCATCAGCTACCACTGTGCACTGATATGCCCAAGAAGTTACAACTGATTTACAAGGTGAGTTAAAAGTTTGGGATGTGTTCCATATAGAAATGAAACAGAGTATCTCCAGGTGGGTGGTGAGAATTTGTTGAGGGCATTTTTTTTCTTGACCACATCGATCACTCATAATTTGATTATTAATACTCAGTGACTCAGTCACTAGGGAATACAAAACAAAAACAGTAAATTTTTTTGACACTTTAGGAATATGTACATGAATCTTGAAGTTCAGAGATGGACTGGCCATGCCAGATAAGTTTAAGAAATTACTTCTCCACAATTATTTTATATCCCGTCATCAACCCTGAGATGGATAGATGAGGTTAGAATAACAAAACTAACTATTCATCAGGCAGAGAGATTAGAAGACTTTCACCTGCACGTTTTCCTCCTCCTCTGCTCCACGCATGCAGTAGGCTAGGGAAAAAAACAAATAACAACCAATCCTCCAGGCAAACAACCTCAGCCTTCCAGACTGCTGTAGGCTAGAAAAATAATCTTAGAGCAACTAAGCGGACAGACCTTGGGGAATCATCCTGGACTGGGAAAGAGACCATACCTTGTACCATAAAGCTATGTCTTAAATAGCTGGTAAAAGAATCATCTGTATATCAGGTGGCCTGGAGGCAAACTGGGGAATATGAATGGGAAGTCTGAAAAAAGTAAACTATTCTTGGACCATCATTGCCTTTTAACTCACCAGGTTAAAAACCATTAGGACTTCCATGTTAACCCTGGTTTATGGACACTGTGTGGAATGCCACAAAGGTGAGGAGCCTCCTTCTGAGCAAAGTAAGCTTCATTTTCAAAGCAGTGGTTTGAGGTTCACCCACACAGGAGTGAAATCATCAAACCAAGGTCAGTGATGTCATTCAGGCCAGTCCCAGACCACAAAGCACAAGCATAACTCACTTCTCAAAGTCTAGAAGTGTCTGGAAGTGCCTAAGCTGCTGTTTGGACTTTCTTCTAGAGGTGAATTTCAACCACAGATGTGAAAATAGTTGAGGGTCAAATATACAGTGAAATGGATATTCTCAGAAGAGAAGGGAAGAGGGAGGAAAAGAAAAAAATAATTCTAGCATACTGGAGAGCAGGGCACCAAAGGAAGCACATAAGATTGGGCAGAGAGTCACCATGGCTTTGGGCTTTGAAGCTGAGTATCCCAGGAAGGCCTGGCTCTCTTGCCTGTGTCTGGTAATCTGAGCTAAAATCTTTAGTGACAGAAAGAAAATGGAAACACAAACTCTTACTATTCAGCTGTGCTTTCCCAAACTTTGGCTCAGGATATCTAAAGGGGCAGGAGCCAGACTTTTATAGTTTTAGGCTTTTTAACCTGGGGCATACAAGCTGGCCAATGCTCTTGGTGATTGTACAACAGATTGCACCACCCCATGTGCCACAAAATCATCTGGTGAGCTGCAGTACAGTTTGCAGCTTCTATCCTGAAGACATCCAAGATGGTAACAGCAGAGGCTGCTAACTATGGCAATAAGTGTCTTAGGAATAGCAAAGGAGATATAGGTACCATCTGCCTCTCTTTGTGTTAAGTTCGACCCAGTTACTATCAATTTATCAGGATTGAAAAACTTCATTACACTCAACAACAAAACAAAGGAATTAAAAAAAAAAGAGCAAAAATTACCTCATGTTCAGTCACGGAATGTGGAACGAGAACAACCCTGGTACAGATATTTCAGTCAAATAAACAGAGAAATTCAGTAAATGCCAGGAAATCTATAGTAGAGTCCCATTTAGGAAACTGTAGCAGCCTGTACAGTGGGCTTCAGCATAGTATTTTCATATGACATCCTAACAACAAAAGCTGATGAAATTTCATATTGTTCACAGTGAAAAGAAAACACTAGTTCTTTTTCCACTGTCTTTGCATTGGTTTAATCTTGCCCCGGTGTATTTTAACTTAAGCCAATTTGGGATGTTAACAGCATACAAATATGCTTTTCCCGTGAGCTGCCTGGGAAGAGGTTTTTGAGCTGAAATTGTATTAAGCTGATTACTTCTTTTCATTTCTCCTTAATAATTGAGCATTTTTAATTGTTTGAATCTTAACAGCTGATATAGCTGTTTAGAGAGTCAGGGGATGCAAATGAAGACTGAGAAATTATTTCAATATAAACGTATGAACTCTATGCCATGGCAACAGCAATTTTTCATTAAATTATAGATTCCTCAGGGTTGCTTTTTCCATATTGACAAGATCATTTCATAGGGAGAGGAGTTAAGGGAAACGAGAGATCTTACTAAAGAAACAGAATTGTTATGACGAGCAATTAACAACATACATCCCAGCATGTCACAGTGGGTCTTCTCCTTTCATTTCACAAAATAGACTGATTATAAAAATGCTTCCCATTTGAGTGCCACAACCCTAATACAGTTTGCATCAGGCTGCATTTTCCCTCAGGCTGAAAAATACTGACACTGACAGGAACACTGGATGTGTTAAACCTGCCATCACCAGCCTGAAAAACCTCTGTCCTCACTATTGCTCACACCTTCTAGTGAACAACCTGCTTGTGCAGATGGGGCTATTTCAGTTTCACTGAGGAGTCTGCTGTCACACGGATTCACACTTTTGCATTTCACCAAATTACTAGATATAGATATAGAGATATACTGTTTTCTTACTGTAATCTCTTCCCTTTAAAATCCTTGCAAACCAAACCAAACCCCAAAACCATTATACCAAAACCATCCCAGAAGCCTCCAGAACATCCCCTCCACAGGCATTTTAAGTAAATGATCCACAAGGAGTGGAAATAATGTAAAGGTATCTTTACGTGATTTTCATTACCTGCATTTGCAGATCATGACAAGGATGGTATTGACAGAACTGCGACAAAACATGTCTTGGTACATACTTAGGTTTTGTTGGCTTTTTTTTCATATTTTCATTGCTTATAGGAACTGTGGTGTCTTCCCCTCTGAGTATCACTACACAGTTTCTTAATGCAAAACTAAATGGGTTCTTGGGTTTCCTTTTCCACTCCTGGTTAAAAAGAGCTATCCTTTGAACTAAATAATTAGAGAGTGAAGGTGTTTCTCTTTTAATTACATATGCCAGAGTGAGAGACAATGCTGAGCAGTTAATCACAGCTTTCTGAAGGAGTTGCATCTAAACTGAATGTTAGACAGTGTAACCTTGGAGTACTAATGGTGGCCTACAGTCTGTATTTGAGTGACATCTGGGTATAGCTACAATTTCTACTGCTGGAAGGCTTAAACTGGTGCAAAAGGTTTACACAGACTTTATTGTTTGCTGTTGCTGAGACTCCTGTCTGCACCAAAGTCCTCTGTTTTGACCTCAGTTCCAGAAGGATTTCCTATGGGGAAACAGCAAAAATTAACCCTCACAGTTTTCTCTTCTTCCAAATTCCTGGGCTATCTTCCACCCTTGAAATCATGGCTCCTTCATGGCAATTCAAAGAGCTGCATAACATCTGTACAAAAAACAGAGTGCTGAAAAAAAATCAAACTCAGAATTTTTCTCATTCTGATTTCTCTTCAAATTTTAAAAATATTTAAATGGCACAAACCTAGAGGCAGTACAGAAAGCAGTCATAGAAAGGAAAGCACAGTCACTTGTTTTTGGTCTGGAAAATAAACCCTATTTCCAAAATCAAAACATTACAAGACTTCATGTTTTATTTGACTGATTATTTCAACTGAAAGAAATCAGGTTGTTCTCCTGTGGAGAACATGGTAAAGGGCAATCTCATATGTGCCAATGATCAGTGATGGTTAATACACTGCATATCGGGATTTCCTGAAACTATAAAGATGCATAAGAGAAAGCAGAAAAGTAGTGCACAATGTGCAATTTGATTTTTGGTTTGCAGTGTTAAAATTCTAATACTGATCCTCAGGGATGGGGTGGTACCAAAGGCCTTAAACCTCCTATGTGGAAACAATGTTTATGAGGTCCGTAACTGACAGCTAAACTAAGTTTTCTTTCCATTTGTCCTAAGATTATCATATGAGAAGGGCCCCATCTTCAAAAAGGCATTTGTCAAAGACTCATCTGTAAAAGCTGTATCTTCAAAAGTCGTATTTGCATATACTAAAGCAGTACCTCTTCCTGCAGTGGGCTCTCCAATATAAGCAAGTGCTGGCCTGAGATTACAACATATCACACACAGCCAGTAAGAGATGTTAAATCTGATGTTCCCAAATACTTAGATAGGAATAAATTAAATTTTAACATTAGGCACTCCTTTTTGGTGCTGTCCTGGCCTGACCTCCCTCACCTTAGAAGTCCCTGCTTACAAAATCTGGTCAGGGATTTCCCTGTCATAGTATCTGAAGTCTGACCTTTATCACAGCACATGGATTCCTTCCTCTTGTGAGGAGTTTGTTTGATGCCTTTTGCTATTTTTGGTTGGGTTAGGGTTTCTTTATTTATTTGTTTGCTTTTAAAGACTCCCATCAGCCTGACCTATTCAGAAATCTGGTAAAAATGCAAGAAAATGCTAGCAGAGTGATCTTGCCCCCACATTTGTTAGCTTCGTGATACATGTAATTCTGTGTTAGAAGCACCTGGGAGATGACTGCCTCCTGCTGCTAGCCAGCCCTGCACCAGGCATGGCTGAGCATTAGAGAAAATTACAGAATCACAGCTGGCTACTGGTTGGATTGGCTACCCAATCTTCTGCTCTGATTTTGAAGAGAGGGGAGGCAGGACAATATGCTGCAATTTTTTTTCCTACAAATTCCTTTAAATTATACATAGAAAGGAAAATAACATAAACACTTGTGACACGGTCTCTCTTTCCTCTGCTTTCCAAACAGTTTGTCCACATTTTCTAACCAATCATTCCACTAAAGCCACTTTATTTGTGGTGGAGGGTTTACTGATATGTTTGGAAAATATACGCGTGTCACAGAACAAATTCCCCTCAGTGTTTTACATGCAGTGGGTCAATTATTTCATTTGAAGGCTTGAAATTACTTTAGGCAGAAGAGGACAAAGGCAAAACTTCAGATGCAGTAGTGGCTTTGGCTCATTTTATGGATCAATCATCCAGTACTTCATCCTAGTATCTGTTCAAAATGATCCATCTCACTTCTGCTTCAGGTGGTATTTGCTTTGTTATTTCTACAGAGTGATCTACAAAGTTTCTGAAATCACCAAGTGTGGTAGTTGTCTGCTCTAACAATCTTTAGGTATGTAAATGAGCTGTTTAGTACATAAACTGTTCTCAGGAAGATTCACTGGCTAGAGTTGTAAAAGAAGAGCAATAAAAATTATCTGTTATTTAGACAATAAAAATGGCAGATCTTTACTAAAGGATCACTTCTAAAACCTGTTTTCTAAGCATCCCACTCACCCAGAGTACAGGGGCTGCCTGTTGGCACTGAAGGTTGTATTTAATGCTTCAGAAAAGCAAGGAAAGGAAAAGCACAAGCTTGTTCCCCTCTATAGATTTATTCATCATGGAGAGAAGCCACTGAAAATGGGGTGTGTTTTTCCCAGACTGTTTTACATTCAAAACAACAGCCCTGTCTGCACTGGAAAATTCCACAGTATGTGGAGACCTACAGAGGGACTGAATGAAGGGACTTGGAGAAAAAGGTACATGTCTGAACTAGATTGAATAAGGGTAACTATGCTCAGAAGGTCAGGAATTCAGACCTTCTGAAGTTCCTCCAGGAAAGAAAAAAAAAAAGAAAAAAACAAAAAAGGCCAGATTCTAATTTGCCTGATATTTCTAAAATTATTTTTAGAAATCTAAATCCAACAAGCAAAAACCCCCTCCCATAGCTTCTCTACCTGACACTTCCTTTCAGTCACCTCCTTACATTGTTATATAAGAAAATCAAGTTTTAGAATGGAGAAGTTTCATAGTGTTAAACAATCTTTTGTGGTGGTCAGTGATATCAGTGAAAGCTGATTGTGCTCAGCTCCCTCCACTAAACAGTGGCTGTACACACATCCACACACCCCCCACTTTGACAAAGATACAGGAGCTTCTTTGCCCTGTTCATCAGGTGTTCATAAACTCTTCAGTGCTAGCTCAAGCTGTATTGCTGTGAAATCTGGATCTAAATCTTTGTTCTTATAATTCTACTGCTAGTAGAGCTGGGAAAATACCCTGAGAGCTGTGAGAACATTCAGGGAACTGGACTGAAAGTTAACAGAGCTTCCACTTTGCTTCTAAAATAGCCATGTTATAAAAATTTTACTCTAAGAGCCTTTCCAGATGTAGCTAGATAATATTGAACTCTGTTTCCACTAAGAGATTTAGGAATTGTATTAGCTCACATGGAAATAATTTTTAACTAGCTGGGAGTGGTTCCCTTACAGTTCCTGAAGCTGTTCCCCCATGCTCATATCGCCTCCTCTCTGGCTTGTTTTAGGAGCTACACCCAGTGTGCAAAATGACCTCTGCACCTAAAGAGGCACAAACTATTTTGTTCATGGAAAGAAGGTAATGTGGTCACTGACAGGCTAAAAGCACTGTAAGAGACAAAGCCAAGCTTTGTACAGTTTTTACCTGACAAAAGCTATCGAGATGGACCTGTCTTCATAGTGCTGTGAAGTCATACAATGACTTCAGCTTTACAAGGTCTTGGAACATTATGACCAATGCAGCTTCCCATATGATGATGTAAGAAACTGAGAAGCTTGGAAAAACTGGACTTGTATTTTCTTGAAGTCTGTAAACTTGAAAGATCTTCTTCATGTAATCTGAAGGTCAGAAAAACAGGATTATATAAAAATCAGTGATAGTGGAAGAAAATGCAATTGTATTTAGACACAAAAGCAAACATTTAGTGCTATAAACTGAGCCATCAGGATGTCTTTTCATTTGCACTTTGTCTCTTGTCTCTTACCAGATTCTTTGGCCTACTCACATAATTTTTTTTCAACCAACTATCTATGTATATTTCCGAGGTATTATACTCCAAAATATCACAGCAGTCAGGATAGTTTATAAAGAACAAGATACAGGCATGCAAGATGGAGAAAGGAGAGACTGAGGAAGGAAACTCAAGTGAAGGACAGCAGCTGGATGACAATCCCAATGCTGCAAAAAAAAGAAGTGAGAGATTAATTATCTGCAGTATAATAAATATACAGAATTATTGTTCAAGTCAAAGACTACTCAGGTAGATAGGACTGATTGGTCAGAAGAACAGACCAAAGGAAAAAGCAGAAGGAAGAAAATGGGACCACATTGTCTCTTCAAGGCAGCTTTAAATATGCTGCCTTGATCTCTGCTTAGGATCTGGCCCGTTATATGAAGCCAAATACCTCAAGGAACCATATGCACTTACCTTAGGATGTCCCTTCTCTCTGGTCTCCATAACTTCAATGGAATCAGGTTTTACACTGATATTTTGTGCAATGTCTATATGAAGGACCATCACTCTGTGGCCATGGTCTCCCACATTTGTATGTTTCTATAAAAACAAACCCACCACCAAATGTAGGACATGCAGCAGACAGAGCCTACACAGGCTCTGTGCTTGCCTTGTGTTATCTAAGGCCACTGTGATCAACACCAAGCTGCAGCCACAGCACCAATTTACAGATGTTTCTCCTGCTTAGATTCCCTCAAACAAGTTCCTATACACAAAACTGACAGAAATGAATCAAGTTATTCTGCCTACATAAGCCACTTATTATAACTATTGTTACATGTTTAGGAGTAAGACATCCCCCCTCCCTTCAGTATGAATGAATGGATAGAGATATTCAGCCTGGTTATGTTATTAATAATTTATTCTGTCTTTCAAACTGCATTAAATCTGCCCAATGCATAGCCTCTACTCAGAATTTAAATTGTCAGATTAGTTTATTGATTAACTTAATTTTCTGCTGAATACAGAAATCTGCATTTTAAAACGAGGCTTCATTACCTCTGTATTTTTATTGTTTAGCATTCACCAGGAAACTGACCCCAGAAATCTCATTATTCTGTATTAAGATATAGCATTAATGGCTATTTTGCTCACAGTCCTCAGAATGCAAATAGAGGAGCAGTGTTTTAATTGAATTTTACATGCCACTTTGGAGTCACTTCCATTTAAATACAACTTAAATATGGGTGACAGTTTGAATATCACTATGCTGTAAGTCAAGAAGACAAACCAGTCAACCACAGCCCTGCTAACTATATGGATTTCTCATCTTGCTAATGTAATTCCCTCCAGTTTACATGTCTCATAAGCAGTGTTTTTGGAAGTAAACAACTGCAGGAAGAAAATGCCAGATTCAAAGAAGGCTTAGCTTATTTCCATTGAAGGAATTGGCCATATGAGATCTGGGGCCACGCTCTGGGGAGAGCAGAGCTGGCGGGTACGAGATCTTTCGTACATCTGGACCCACTGGCTATTTCCCTGTGAGTTGCTAAAGCAATCTTAGCTCCAAATCAAACAAATATGAGCTAGTGTGCCCCACTGCCCTGAAACACAAGCCAAAGACAAGGTGTATTGAGCATGACAGTCCTCCAAAATGAGGGGAGCCTGTGCTTCTCCACATCAGACTGGTTTGATTCAAATAGTGATCATATACAGTCTGTTGAGAAAAACAGGGAATTCTTATTATCACACCCCAGGGAATCAGATGCCCTTTCAGAGCTGCATGTACTGAAACAACCTCCATTGTCAGTCTCTCTTTTTACCCTCTTTCCCTCCTTTTATTTTCAAGAACTTAATTTTTACTATTTACTTTAGTGTATGAAACAGCTGCTTCACTGTAAGACAAACTTGCCAAGTCTGAGGCATCAAAGCCTGAGCAAGTTTTGCAAGGTATGATTTATAGTTCCATTTTTCTTGTACAGTATGTGGAGAAGCCAAGAGTAAACAATCCTTTTAGATATCAGGAATCAAACAGTCTTGTATCCTGGGATAGCCAGTGTGACACAACTTGTCTAAATATATTTTTGTTAGATTTTGGCAATAGTGTTTCTCACCAGACTTCATGTAAACCTGTAGAGATTATCAAGGTATTCCCAATTCATTTAAGTGGCCCATATCATATAATTTGCCTATAGAACAGGCAGTTCACAAAAATTAGGGAATGCCAAAATTGCAACAAATGCAAAATATTTTTTAAAGAGAATCCCATTTATTTTTTAAATGAATCCTAGAAATAGAAACTCCCATATACACCTGATTTTAGAAATAGGGGGAGACATACTTATTTCAAGTAGATTTGCATGGCCACACAGCTTGGATTTTATTAGCTGGATAGACTTTATTTAAAAGAGAAAAGAAAAAGGTTGGATTTTATAAAAGCACTACCTTTTTGTTGTTGTGGGTTTTATTTGTTTGTTTGTTTGTGGTTTTGGGTTTTGGTTTTTGTGTAGCCAGAAGTACCACAAAACAATTCCAGCTAATTTGGGCCAAAAATATTGGATATATATTGTATTCTATTTTCACAGAAAACCAAATTAAACCAGAAGAAAACCAACACCCCCAGTACAAAAATACACATCAGAGATCCAGGACCTGAAGTCTGAAGCAGTGCTACTGAGATATTTATTTCACAAAGGGCTGTATGTTGCAGGAGTCACTCTCAGCCTCCACCAGTGCCAGACAACACTGATGTCAGTGGCTCATCACTGCCAGTCTCATTGCAGAAACATGACCCTCCTTGTGACAATAAAGCAAAAGCAAAGCTCAGAGTGTAAATGAAAACAGAAGATTTACTGAGCTGAACGCTGATCTGCAAATACCTGGGCACACATAGCACAAAGAATTCTCCTCTGTCTGTGGTGCCAAGGGTGTCCACTGCTGTGCTGAGCTCACTGACAAGTGCAGCATGTTGATCTAAGGGCTTTGTCTGCAAAACTGTGTGGGACACCAAGCAAAGTTATTCTCTCCAGATTCCCAATCAGTTCATTAGGAAATAATTTCTTAAAGCTCAGGGTGGTGGGACTGATTTTAATGGCCATATTGTTGAATTTTGAAAGGTACACGTTATATGCAGTCCTCACCTTTTTACTTGGATGCATGTGGAGCTCTTGAAAAGCAACATGATTTTCAATGAGGATAGAAGGAGGTTTTATGCCACAAACAAAACAAAAAACCTTCATGTCAATCTTTTGTAAGTAGAGATTCCAAAAGTAAACCTGTATTGCCAAAAACAAGGAAAAGGATGACACCTGGAAGTCAGATATTGGGATGTGCTGGAAAGACTGAGCAGAGATTCATAGGAAAAAAGTGTAAATTTGGTGTGTCTGTGTTGATGTTTTTAAACATTCTGTCTTCTCAATTAAAAAAAAATATAAAAAGATATTATCAGCTTTTAGAAGACAGGTCTGTGTCTCTACAGCAACAAAGCAAAGATCTGTAAGGACAGAGCTGCACCAGACAGGGCAGGTACACAGACCTGAGGTGGCTGTGTGGAGACTAAAGCCTGACTTTTTTCTTTTCTGATTTCCAAGTTACACATTCAGGGCTTGACAAGATCAAATCAGAATAAGCACACTTGTAAACCAAGCACATTAAAATGCAGGATAACTTTAAAAAACACCATTTTCTTTAAAATGAGAATCTGCTTCCACAGTTAAAATTAATTTTGCTTAGGAACTGAGGTTTCATGATGAGATAGAAGCAGTGGGATGTAAGATCTAGTCACGAGGGGAATTTGCTTTTAGGTCTTGTTTTTGACTGTTCATGAATAGGGTTTTACACCTTTCTCTGCCAAACATTTAGCAGGGAAGCTGGCACAGCTACAGTAGGCACAGTTTCTCCATCTGAACCTGCAAGACTCACCTGATGATAAAGTAGATGAAAAAACCTGTGTGCAAGACATGAGGTACTTGATAAAAGATTCCCTGACTTCTCACTCCACACACACAAGCTCTGGGTAATATCTGTGACAGTAATCAGACTTATTTAAGTCAAATTTATTTAAGACAATTTCTTGGTCAAAAAAAGGTTCATTTCTATGGGAAAAATGGATAGAGTATGAAAAAAAAATAAATGAGAGAAAAAAAAATTGTTAATTAAAAAAGAAAACTAGTAAAGACCAGGATCAGGAAACAGCAGTTTGTATCAACCTATTAAACTGATGGATAACAAGCTCCAGAGGGAGGAATTAAACTAGTTGAATGAGCCTTCAAGTCTCAGAAGACAATTAAAAAACATAATGTCTCATGTTGAGAAGATTGAACCTCTCTTTTGGTTTAGACAAAATAAAATTTATAGCTTTGTTTGGCAGCCATAAGTATTTTTTAAAAGACTAAAATAAACATTTAGATTCCATTTTTGCAGTTCTCATAAAAGAAAACTCTGTGTTTCAGCTGATGGGAATATTTCAAGAAATAATAGTGCCCTTCAACCTACAGGTACACAGACAAACATATAACTGCAAGATCAGCAGCTGCTCATTTTTCTCAGACTTCTGTAACCACAGTCATTGACGCTGCCCCACAGAACCACATAATCAAAAACTCTTAAAAAACACACAAACCCCAGACAACCAAGAAAAACAAAACTGCCCCAGAGAAAGATACAGCCATAGGTTAATTTTCCCCCATTATATGGTGGCCTAAAGTGTACAAAATGTCCCAAATGCAGCCTGTCTGAAAACAATTAACAAAATATGTCAATGTTAGATCTCCTTAGGACACAACAGAAGGCAGTAGTGGCAGTAAACAAATGTTGTTCTTGATTCAAGGCCCCTTTCAGCAGAACACTGTGAGGCAGACTTGGTGCAAATGAGAAGGCCAGTGAAATCAGACACACTTTGCTTCTCCAGAGCCAAATCACTGCTGAGAATTCATCAACAATCCATAATATGTTAAGAATGATGGAAGTGATTCTATACCGTCTGTGATGCACAGGTGTCTTTAATTATATTTTCCAAGCATGAGAAACAGCAGTCATTGGCAGATAAAATAAGTAAGAAAAGAAAAGATTAGAACACAAGAACAACTGAAGTTTGGCAACAAAGAACTCCAGTGTTCCCAAAGAAAGAGGCACATTTCTAAACAGTCAGTACTGTCTGGAGAAGTATCTTCTCTTCCATTTAGAGTAGGGTGGGTGGAAGGGTGAATGCCCTTTTGCACAAACTTTTCCAGATGCCCCTAATTATTCCCCCAGATGTTAGGAATGCATGTCTCTGATGTGGAAAAGAATGAAATACAGGATGTTCTATAAAAAATCTCACTGAATTCTGTCACTGGATGTACAAATCTGTGCTTAAGTTTATCATCTCTAAAGAAAAGATTTTGGTGTTTACTTTTTATTAAGTATCTGGATAGCAAATAATAAACAAGATGCTCTTAATAAACAAGGACTATTTACAATATTTTCCTGAAGTAAGCCCCAAAATTAAAAATACAGTTTACAGAAGGACCAAACATTTTTTAGTGATAAGGTAAAGCAGATTTTTCCATCAGCAACTTGAATGTGTTCCAGCTACAGAAATCAATAGCTTCAGAGGTCAACAATGCAGAGATGCATAGGCTGAATCCTGAAGTGAAGAGGCAGCAAATGCTGGTAAAATGCCAAAGCTACGTTGAAATTACTGGTGGCACCTTGACCTGACACAGCAAACAGAGAAGGGCATGTTGGTTAAGCTTTCAGTGAAATTGTCTGCAGTACTGGAAAAATGCAGAGCAGTAGCAGGAAAAGCAAGATATTATTAGCCCTTTCAGTCAAAATGGGTTCTGTCAGGGCAACAGAACTACTACAGTTAGAAAAAGGAAGTATTGCTTTCCTTGGCTGATATCATCTGTGAGGAGGAGAACCCAGAAGTACCAGGTAAGTAGGTAGGAATTTTTAGCTACAAAACTTACTGAAAACCAGCTGGGTCAAAGCGCAGTCATTCTATCCCCATTTGAAAGTGTGCATTTATTCAGGAAAATTAAACACTGGAGGACCATGACAAGATGGACAGATGAAAACAGGGAATAGAACAATAGAAATCAGCAGAATTAGAGGGGGAGCAAGTCCTTGTTTTGTTGTGGAACCCCTTGACTAAGCAGACAGAAAAGTGTGTCAGTGGCTGTCTGCAGCTCTGTTTTACAGTACTCTGCAGAAAGGACAGTGCTATCCTACCCATTTTGGACCAGCTCTCTTGCTAGAAGGTTCTTTCAGCAACATAATTCCCGAGGCCAATTACAGTGCCAAAACAACTATCCCTGTGGGATGGTAGAACCAAGCTGTTTAATTCTAGACAGGTCCCTTCCTTCCACTGAGAACATGGAGAAGGACAGTGCCACAGCCCTTTTCCCATGTCACGACAAAACACTTGCACCTATGTGCTGTGGCTTTCCTGAACAACCAGCAGGACCAGAGCCCTGGTCAGAAAGCCCAACCTAGCACATGCACATGGAAACTGTGGAGCAGACACTTCCTTACCCAAAAGTTTCCCAAGAACAAGGGGAAGGACCTAGCTGCTGTAAGCAAAGAGCAATTCATGCTCTTTCTCTTTGGCACCACCTTTGCAGGTCCTCGTGAGACCTACCTGGGGAACATGAATTGTCTCCTTTCAGCTGTGACCTTCCCCAAGCTCACCTCTCTCCAGCACAACTGGCTGAATGTCGCTCAAATGGTGAAGAACAGAGTCCCCGGGAGAAGGACAGTGGCTATAGAGAAGTGCTCACTTTCACTGAAACAATTCATTTAGTCAGACTATGGGTAAAGGGGGGGAGTGATCACACTGGACACAAATCAGACACTCATGCTGTGGAACATGTCTTTCATTAAAAATGAAGTGTCGGAGGAGATGCTTTTGCCATCTTTGTTAAACTGAGCAATAGCTTTGTTGAGCCATTGATTTCACCAGGATTTCCCCAGAGGACAGATACCTAGCATCAGAAAGAGTGGACCAACCATGCGGGTTGCAGCAATATTTATGGATGCTTCGCAGATCAAAGCCACATTGTAACAGGCACTGAGCTAACAAACCACAAAGCTCACCCCACGAGCTGCTACTTGCACATGTGCAGGAGCACTGGCAAATACAGGTGCCTGGGTGGAGCTTTGGGAGAAGCAGATTTGCAGCACTGAGTGCCCTCGTCCAGGCCCACCACCCTGTTAGGAGGACTGCTGCTGATTTTTGTAGAGCGTACACCTAATCTGTCAGTCACTGCTGACCCTGGCCAGACAGGCCAGCAAGATGGCATAATCCAATGAAACAAAAAGTGATGGGAGGGCAGGGCTTAGTAGAAATTTCTTCATGGAAAGAGTTGTCAAGCACTGGACCAGGCTGCCCAGGGAAGTGGTTGAGTCACCATCCCTGTAGGTATTTATAAGATGTGTAGATGTGGTGCTCAGGGACAAGGTTAAGTGGTGAACTTGAAAGTGCTGGGTTAACAGTTGGACTTGATCACTTTAAAGATCTTTTCCAACCTAGTCCATTCTATGACTTGCAGGAAAAGCAGCACCCACAAAATGCAATTATGAGATCATGATCAAATATTTTTGAATTTATCTTACTAGACAAAATTTTCATCAACCTTAATTTCATTTAAATACATACCAATACAACTCTTCCTTGCCTTCAGTTTTCCATTTTCAGCCAACACTTAATGAATTCCTCTCCCCAACACATCCTCCCTATCCTGACCCTTTTTTTTCCCCCACTCCTCCTCACCTCCCCCCTGAGAAAAACATACCTTTTAAAAAATATATTGTGCTAATGCTTGAATTTTTCTTTCTGATTCCCCCCACTAATGTGCATGAGAACTCCCTCAGAGTGCAGCACCTTTCAGAATCTGGCATTGACCTCTGCCAACCCACAGCACAATAATTTAGTATTTACTTAATTGCTAAAAAGAAAACATTTTTCCTACATAATATGACAAAAGGTTTGCTCTGCTAATAAAAGAGACTGAACAAGCAAAGGTTTTATTTTCTAACTCTAAAACTCAATTTAACTAAGCAGAGAGGTTAATATCAAATTCCTAAGTAACATAGCTCTGCTGATGTCAATTATTTTTTGCAAACACAGTATGAGTTCTGATTAATGAATCAAATCTGTTCAACCTGCACCAGTGCACAAGCCCATCATACTTCATATGACCTTGAGGTGATTGACTGTATGTTCCTTTTCCCAACGGGTATTTTGTGGTTTTTTACTTTCTTGTTCAACCTTTTCATATCCATGGACTGCAGAGTCAGTTGCAACAGTAACACCCAAAAAGCAAAAAAAGAAAAAAAGCACACAGATGGCGTTTAGCTCATGCATCAGGACTCAGACTTTACTAAGAAAAGAAACCTTCCTGAAGCAAAAGATCTGTATGCCAAAGAAGAAAATAATGTATTCTCCAGACTAAGATCAAAGTGGGAGGCAAAATGGCACAGACATCACCTGTTTGTCCTCCTGAAGCCTTCAAACTCTCTGGTTATCTTCTCTGATCCTACTCTTGCTTTCCCTAGGGAAGTCAATGTATTAAATTAATCACAGAGCTTTTACTGCACAAATGGGCCTTGCTGCTGAAGTGACTCTAGCAATAGTTTGAGGTAGGTGGCTGCATCCTGGTGACATTTCCAGAATTGCCCTACTGGGTAGGAAAAGGGCAACATCCACTCATTTTTCAGAGTGGAGAGTGTCAAGAGACTATAGTACAATGCTACAGAAATTATCTGACACATATAGCACATCAGATATAAAGGCTAAGTTTTTACTGGGGACATTAGCATTCTCTGCTAATCAGGCTTCTATCAAGGCAACATTGCAAAGAGGTAGAAAAGGCCCTTGATTTGATTTCTTCCACAAAAGTCCAAGTCTAAACACCTTAAAAAAATAGATAACTTTTTTCCCACCAAAAAGTCATATTTAATCATCTTATGTGTATGACAGGGTTTACATGGCATGAAGTTTTTAAATTAAGCTGAGTGCCATAGCACCCATCTGCTAATCATGGTTACCTGAAGAGCAATATGTATTCTGGATCTGACTTGCTGTAGAAGACCCAGGGCTGACAGGATTACCTGACACTTTTCAAATGCATGTAACTGTACTGAACTTTTCCATGTTTCATAAAACTGAATTTATTTGAGTGGTCCAGCCAAAACAGTTCTGCAGTCTTTGGGAAAGTGCTAAGGAATACCACTCCAGCCTTGCTGCTTCCCTTCTGGGAGAAGGGAGGGGAGCAGTCACACTGGTACTGCACAGCCAGTGCAGTGCCTGACAGATTTAATTCAGCAATACAAATTTAACTCAGTTCAGGAATGGGCCCAAGATCACATTTCCATTTGATTAGCCAAGGCATATGGATTTTATGCTTGCTACAGTTAGAGAGACAACGACTTGATCTGATAGTAAGATAAGTGGTCAAAATCCTAATCCCTCAACATTTTGGAAGAGATTTGAAATGCTAGTGTGAGTTCATACTGTGTCAGCACTCTGCATTACGTGGCTGAAGCATTTTTGATATAGAGACTGTGAAATCCAAGTTGCTGCCAAAACACAGACCCATGCTGCACCCCTTCTGCTATTGCTCTTAGACATATCTTACCTGTTTCTGGCTTGGAGAGCTGGGAGAGGAGGGCCTAGGGAGCTTTTGTTCGAACTTTGCTGTCCATCAGCATGTTCTTGTTCTGGGTGCCCATACACTCAAGCAATTGAGCCAGAGAACTGAGCTGTGCAGTTCCTCTCCTCCTCAAGAGCTCCTTGCTGAACTGAAACTATGTTTGATAAGAATTTCATTCAGAGGGAAAAATAAATGTGCACATTCACCATGCAAGTTGCCCACAAGAAGTGCCTCAGTTTCCTTCCACACAATCACAGGCAAAAACATTTTCTAGAGCACAGGAAGAGCCAAATTCACCCAAGGTGAGTTTGGCTGAGAGACTCCAAAGATGAACATGGCTCAGTTTGCTGTTCTATCCTCCCCTCCCCAGGCTCCAATACATCGCCAGCTGGGCTCAAAACACCACAGTGATATTTTCTTGGCAAGGCTCTTTATAACATGTTTAAGAAAACTAATTATTAGAAACACAGCCCACCTGCTGCATATATTCTTCTTCACTCCAAAATGAGCTGAGGTATCAGACAGAAGGGAAATAACAGTAGGATCAACTATTGACTTGCAGGTTAAGAACAGCCTCATCTAAACCAAGGCAAATAACACTATCATGGATAATTATATGAATTTAGCACACCCCAGTAAAAACTACAAGAACAGGTGAGCTGTAATCTTCCTAAAAATTTGTTTCCCATTGAAATAAAAGCATTAGACTTGTGAATGGCAGTTTAAAATAAAGGCAATAATTTGTTTCCAGCTGGTACAATCATTTAATAAAATGACTGTTGTGCCTCCAGGAAAAATATCCTTCTTTCCTTGGCAACAAACATGATTACCCTGGTTTTGGACCACCGGTTAAGTCCATCCACAAAGTGTTCTCACTCTAAGTCCATGACACTGAAAAATAATTATTTGCCATATGTAATATAAGAAATTTTTAAAAAGCATCCCAGAATGTGCAAATGATTTGGGGAAAACAAAAAGAAGTCTATCAGAAGGTTAAAATCACTTCACTATTATAATTACTCACCTAATGTTTTAATAATAAGGAATAAAAAGTGGTCTTGCTCTCCTTTCAACCAAATCTAGACTCCGTACTTTGTAGGTGTTAAAATTAGCACCTTCAAGCTGCAAGGAGGTAAGGAAAAGAGACAGCTTCTAAACAGCAATAGACCGGATGCAAATACTACCTGGAGCTGTAGTTAATTATCTTGCTGATGTTAATTGGCCTTGTTTCTCAAAAGCAAAAGAAGAATGAGGTGCTAGGTGCTGCAGAAGGGTTAATGTAGCACTGTTTTAAGACTGCTTCCTTTAAAGATATCATTTAATGCATAATAACTATTTCTCTTCTCCAGGCTCCAGAGCAAATATTTGAGTAATAAAAACAATAGTGATTATGTTGTTCCTTTTTTTATTCTCCTAAAGTACAAATTACAGAAGAGAGAGGAATAAAGCTGTCTATGGCAGAACTGTCCCAGTGGTACAGTACATTTTTCAACATTTTGATGAAGCAGTTTGTTTCAGCAAAATAGCTGTGTGTTTATGAAACAAGGTTATTTAGCGCTTTAAGCCTGGAGCTGACATGTATTGTTTCCAAGCAGCAATCTGAGTGGTGTAAAGAACACACTTTATTTTCCTGTTCCAATGTGTACTACTTGTAAAAATGAAAAATAAGATAGGGAGAGATACATCTGATGGCATTTCTTAGAAATTCAGTCAAGCAGCTTCATAATAGCCAGTGTGCAATGAGGTGATCATAGCTCAAGCACACACACCTAACAAAGGGAACACACACATTCAAGGACGATGGAAATAGCTGTAGGTGCTGCAATTCAATGACAGAACTATCTCATATGGTTAAAAAAGGTCCTGCACCTGGGTTGGGACAATCCCAAGCATAAATTGGTGGAGAATGGATTGAGAGTGTTCCAGAGGAGAAGGACTTGGGATTGTTGGTGAATGAGAGGCTGGACATGAGCTGGCAATGAGTTCTGGCAGTCCAGAAAGCCAAGTGTGTCCTGAGCTGCATCAAAAGCAGCCCAGCCAGCAGGGTGTGGGAGGGGATTGTCCCCCACTAGTCCACACCCAGAGTGCTGCATCCAGCTCTGGGGTCCCCAGCACAGGAAGAACATGGACCTGTTGGAGCAGGTACAGGAGTACCACAAAAATTATCAGATGCATGGAGCACCCTTGCCCTGAGTAAACACTGAAAGGGCTGGGGTTCTTCAGCTTGGAAAAGAGAAGGTTCTGGAGAGACCTTTTTGCAGCCTTTCAATACTTAAAGCAGACTTAAAAGGAAGATAGGGACAATTTTTTTAGTGGGGTTTGTTACACTAGGTCAAGGATGAATGGTTTTGAATTATAGGAGAGTAGATTTAGAGTAGATATAAGTAAAAAAAAAAAAATTATGAATAGGTAGTAAAACACTGGAAGAGGTTTCCCAGAGAAGTTGTGGATGCCCCATGCCTGGAAATGTTCAAGGACAGGTTGGACAGGACTCTGAGAAACCTGACCTAGCTAAAGATATCCCTGCTCATTGCAGAGGGTTGTTCTAGATGAAACAACCCAAATGATTTCTGTGAAGAAATTCATAGTCCTCAGCAAAAGCTTTCATCTCTCCTTTAGAAGGAATGTAGCAGCAATATAAAAAGTGATGAGAAATAAATACTTCAGGAAATTTTGTTGAGTTACGTAACTGCACTGTAAAGTGGCAGGTATACAACAACACAAAGACTTACTCAAACCCCAGATATTTATTACTGACTACAACTTTACTAGGGAAAAAAAAATTGTTGTCCTTCTCCTTGTCTGACTTTGTGTTCAGAAAGCCTCTTTACAGTAGAATTGGCCAAATGGGAAGCAACTCTTTAGGCACAAATAAAATATTCCATGGGAAAGTAGCCACTTTGTTTAAATTCAAAGGAAATTACATAAAAATGGATATTCTTATAGAGATAAAGATACTTCCTTTTGACACTTTAGCTCTTTAGTATAAGTGACATTATGACTGTGGGGGAATCACAGACAATTGTACTTCTTTCCTGGGTCATTCTTTCCCAGGGAGCTTCGAATCTAAATGGAGAAGAAATATAAATGGGGATATAACATCCAAACGTAGGACTAGACTGTAATACTTTCACTCACATTAAAGAATAATTTCTTATATGAATAATCCCACTGATGTTAGGACTATTGATGAAATAAAGGACCTTTTTTGCCTGAAAAAAGATGACAGTCTGGCTTAATCGAATCAATCATAGAAAAGGCAAATATCCTGTGCAACCTGTGATTTGAATATATTTGATAGCCTTACTTGTTTGCTACTTTTGGTTTCATTGTAACCCCTAAAGATTCCACTCTGTATTTACTTTGGCCAACTTCAGTCAAAAGTCTGAGGTTTCATCCCTTCCTACTCTTTCACAAAGTGATGAGGTTCAGCTGTTCAGATCTGTTTTCCAGAGTTTTGGTAGCCCTCCCTCTACAAAGTCTCGTCTGATTGTGATTGAGGAGAAATAATTGGAATTAAATAACTTCACGGAAACAATTTTTTCTGCATATCTAAAACTCATTATCGTCTTTAAAGAAGGCACAATAAAAAAACACAGTCATTTTGTGAAAGAGTAATAGTGAAATTTAGCATTTTCAAGTAACTTTGCAGAGATTCTGGCATCCACTAAGTGTCTAATTCATCGTAGGCTTAGAGCTGCTCCACAGCTTTAATAATCTATAGCTTTGTATGTTCTGTCTTTGATAGGGCTTTCCAGTCCAAGTCAGTGGCCCTTCTGAAGAGCAACTTCCCTCTTCCAGCAGCTTTCTTCCCTCTCACTTGTATGGACTTGATGCTCACAACAGCACCAGGCTTACAGTTCTTGAAACCAAACCTCTCTCTTCATGTGCCAGACAGACCCAGCTCCAGCCTGCTGCCTGCCTGGCCTGGAGGCACATGAAACTCCTAACAGCCATAATCTCACTCTTTAAAGCATTCTTTGTGCTTGCACGTGGGAGAGAGAAACACGAGCAAGTGGTCAGGCCACTGTGACAACTCAGATCCTTGCTTCTGCTGCTGAGTTACCAACCAGTTTCTAAATGAGTGCGGCTGGGTAAGGACCTTTGTTCAGTGGGAAGTGGGTATCACCAGTCTGTTTCACAGGAGTCAGTGGCTCTAACATGGCAAGCAAGCTACTGTAGCTGACATCCATCGAATTCAAACCTGGAACCTATAAAGCCTTTCACATCTAAATTGCTTTTCCTCTGATGGCCATGACTTACTTCAATCAACACTCTTTTAAGGTAAAATTCCAGCTTTGCTGACATCAGGGGTGAATGGAGCAGAGATTTCACCTTCAGTTCTCAGAATCACTGAATTACAGAATATTCAGGTGTGGAGGAGACCTCCCAGGGCCAAGAGGCCCAGTGTCCTGCTCAGAGGAGGGTCAGCTTTGAAGTCAGAGCTTGGTCAGCATAAAATCTTGGCTGTACTAGAAGGAGAAAAGTGGATTGCTTTGTCTTCCTGGAAGAGGCTTCCAAATTAAGGCATTAACCTTTTATAATTTTATGTATATATGTATATATGTATATTTATATATATATTCTCAATTTCTACACTTAGGTATCGAGACCTTTTACACCAATACCATTCATCCTCTCATCGCAGTACAGCCACCTGAAATAAAATTGCTACAGCCTGTTTTATGCTCACTCTCCTGCCCCCAGCACTCCTTCAGAAGCTGCTTTCTGCCTCCAGCCCTCAGCAACGGAGATCCTGCTTCTCTGCCTGCCCACGGCTGACTTCCTTTTCTGTCCCTTGGGCCTGATGCCCAGCTTCTGCCCTTCCTCCCCCCGGGTGCAGTCACATCACCACAGAGCCTGAGCTAAGAGCAGATTTATTAGGCTGGCCTCTGCTGTGCTCCAGATTCCACTTTTAATATTCGTGAGTCTCATTAGTGAGCACATGTGGCCAACTGAGAAGCAAAGGAAACACAGAGATCACTCAGGGCTCCCATTAACAGACATTTAAAAATGTCACTTTAAGTATAGACATGAGGGGGAGACTAAGGCATTTTATCTGTGCCTAAAGAAGTTAGTGGCAAAATTTGCCAACTCTAATCTATGCAGCATACAGGTCTGTTATCTGCTGCAAAATTCAAGATAAAACAAACAGCCCCCAGCAGAAACTCTGTGAAGAAACCCTCCAGTCAAATGTGTCATGAGAAACACAGCAAGGAAAGGTTTTCCCCAGATGAGGGGAAGGACAGAAGTGTAGAAAACAGAGGTTACACTTCCTTTTTTGGGAATGATTCAC
This sequence comes from Drymodes brunneopygia, assembly GCA_013400955.1. Taxonomy (NCBI): domain Eukaryota; kingdom Metazoa; phylum Chordata; class Aves; order Passeriformes; family Petroicidae; genus Drymodes; species Drymodes brunneopygia. The sequence continues at coordinate 86,519 of VZTZ01001116.1, forward strand.
TGTGGTTTTAAAGAACAAAAAATGTGGTGTGTCAGCCACTGGCAGAGGAAAATGGTAAGTTACACTATTTTCAGCAATATTTCTAAACCTTTGTTTAGTTTGGCTTCTTCCCCAATCAGGTTACTCCTTAACCTCCTGTCCTCAGCAATGCTACTCCCTCCTCCTGCCCTGCGAGGCTGCAAAGCCCTTAAAGCAGAAGACATCCTTGTGGGGGAGGAGTGTAACACGCTCAGAAACCAGGGTTCATTTAAAAGATACCCAAAGCTCCGGCTGAATCCTGCACTTGAGGAATCTCTTCTGGTAGTAGGGGCTGCCTACAAAATGCTGGGGTTTTCTTATAATGGTTGCAAGGTCATGCCATATTTACTCTAACTGAATTTTGAATACTGATTCCATTTACCCTATCCCTACACATCCCAGAAATTAGCATCTCCAAATTCTTGTACTCACAATCTTGGAAAGGATATTTTTTGGAAAATGCTATTGCTTGTACCACATACACAAAATTTACTGTCCTTGGAAATTACAGCCAATTTCAGCCTCAAGGCTAAACAAACCAACCTCTTTGTAGGAAAATAAATGGGAAAAAACTCAAAAATATTGCAGAAAATCAGCATTCTCTTGTGCTCTTCCCTGTCAGGCACACTCTTCTCTGGCTTTAACCATGTGCTTAGACTTTGATGACACAAAAAGGGAAGAATTCCTGCTACTTCTTCTCACATGTCAATAGCATTAGTAACATCACTGTCTCATCACTGTCTATAATCTTGTCTTGCTGATGACACCAGATGCCAATTTTATACAAGCATTCAGTTAACATTTTATATACCTCAAAGCCCATAAGTTATTTATTGAATGTAATATGCCCGCACATTCTCTATAAATCATTTTATCTGCTTTTATGATTGTGTTGGGGCTATCTGTATCTCACAAGCAAAGAAAACAGTGTGAGAAATTAGCCATGTGTAAACACAGTGAAACCCACAATAGGACTTCAACATTTAAAATGCTCCTATTGCCACATTCAACTCCTGGCGTTCAGCTTCCTTCTGGAGCTCTTCTTCTCTCCAACTTACATTACCTGCTTTAAGTCTTGGCTTAAAAGACAAGCCTCTACCTATCCAGGAGTAAACCTAAACCTCAGAGCACCAGGCACCTGGAGGTGACTACACCTCCACGGTTCCTATGGGAACCTGCTCTGAGAGTTTTAGTCATGCTGCAGAGAGAGTTTGGTTCTGCACAGCAGGTTTGGCTCTTCCTGTAGTAGACCACAACCTAAAGCAGGGGTCCTGCTTCCCCAACCTCAAACTCCAATTTCCTGCTCCTGGGGCTAAAAAAACTTCTGAATACACAGTGACCTTCAAATGCTGAGACACCTCCCACTAGTGTCACTCCCTGCTCACTGCAGAAGCGAAGGAACACAGCAAGGGAATGGACTTTTTGAAGGCAATAAGCCTTTAGGCTGGTTTAACATTACCTATTAAGTGCACTCTCAACCTCTTGTGGGCTCACTTCCATCAGTCAAGGTCTCTAGCCCAGGAGTTTTCTCCCCAGTGCAGCACTGTTATGCTTGGTTTTCTCTGCAGTGTAATTCTATGGTGTAAAATAGGGAATACATTTATTCGTCATATTTAGGCAGAAGAAAAGACAATTTATAAAGGGAAGAGTGGATAACAAACTTACTTACCTAGTAAGTAAGGATGCTTACTGCTCTCAGTGCCTGTGGGCATGTCCATGTCGCTCATTCCCTTTATCTGCTCAGTTCAGTATCTAGATCTCACTTTGGAGGTTTTGTACATTGACCATTTGTTCCAATTTCTTCTCAATCTGTTGCTTGCTCCTTTACTTTGCCTAAACTTCTCCCATGTCATTCTTCTTGCTAGAACTGGTTTCCTCAGCTGCTTCTGCAGAGTGCTCTGCTGGCATCAAGGAGACACAATGCAATCTGCCTGCAGTGATAGGGCCCTCATTGCTCCATCAATAAACCTCAGGTGTGTCCCCGTGCCCTGTGGGACCTCCACGAAAGTGCCACATAACTGGTACCCCAGACAAGTCACATTTGACACTGTCTCCCACAGAGCCTGCTGTGTGGTGAATGCTGGAAACAGGGTAAGACCTGCACTGTCACAGCCGTGCGATGTGCACAGGAGGGACAACCTGCAATGGCCACACCTATGGATCTGTGTGTCTGAAAAATACTCAACCTGTTCTAGTTAGGCAATACTTTTCAGGCAGAAATAAGATCTCTTTGTGAGGTAAAGGCTGTCAAAAGAATACATACAGGCTGTATTCCAATGATAGATAAAAAAAGATAGCTTTCACAAGACCAGGAATAGCAATTCCCCAAGCTGGAGGTGATCCTGCCTTCAGAACAAGCTGTCTCACATGGTTTTTGGGAAGGAAGCCATGATGATGAGGGACATGCATCAAGCTATCCCTGAAAAGCAGCAGGAGGGGAAACACATCACCACCAGTTAGATGAGGAGAAAGATATTTTGAAAGGATCGTGTGAAAAATACCATTAATACTACTACAACCTCCATGGGACACAATCTTAAGGCAGAAACAAAGTTGAGCCCCGAGCATCCTTTACCTGTCTTTTACCACAAACACATCTTGAATAAACCAAGGACAAGGCTGAACTTTCTGAAGTCACAAGACTATGGCTGCATCTACAGTGTGGAGAACAGAGAATACATCTTTTGATCAGACAGATCACTACACCTGTGGTCTAACTGAGAGTACTGCAGAGGAAAAAAGATGCCTGCCAGAAGGATAGGCACTAGAGGGCTGACGATACAGAACTGGTGCAATCGGCACTACAGGGAATAAATAATCCATGATGATCAGCAAGACTTCAGAGTCTGAGAGAAAAAAATCATAATGGTTATTAATAATTGAGGCCATTCTCAAAGTGCCCTGGAGCACTACATGTATTCCCTCAAGGACCATGACAAAGTGTGGCAGTGATCCTGTCCTGCACATCTGAGGCAGTGACTGGCTGATAATCTGCAAGAGACCGGCATTGGCGCCGGGGTTATCAAGTCTCAAAGATAAGGCAGCCAACTGGCCCTGCAGCAACCACTGAGAGGCTGCTGCTCCCTGCAATGTGTTTGCCTTTCTGCCTTTCTGCCTGTCTCCTGCTTCTCCCCTTCTCCTGGGGCTGCCTCAGCACGCTGGCAGGGCTGGAGGGTGACAGGCGGGATGTGGCGGGTGCAGGCAAGGTTCCAGGGAGTGCCAGCATCTCTGCTCAGTGTCGGGGGTACCCCATGCAGTGCACAGTGTGGGTGGCCCTGGTGCTGATGAGGGGCCTTGGAAGCTCCACGCATGGACATATGTGGGGCAGCAGCATGGCCATGGTCACACCTTTCCCATAGTCCTGTGTCTTTGCTTTGCTCAGTCCAGCAAGAGACCCCCAAATCTTCATTTGCTCAGTCAGTCTCCCCACTCAGCCCAGCGCTCTACATAGGCTTATGCCACAAGCACTCACTGACACACTGCAGTGGGAAGGGCACATCCCAGCCTGTCACAACTGACAGGTAGCATATTACACAAAATAAGGTCTGAAGTCGAGGCTCAGTTGAAATCTGCAGGGCAACTCGCATATTTACATTATATCCAAACTCAGTTTTCCTCTTTTCTGTACCCTTTATTAATTCTTCTCTGGTTCCCTGCTTTATGTTGTACATTTTTTTCTGGAAAATGGCACATGGTGGGGGGCGTTTCACCACAAAGGGCCATTGTTATTTCAACTATCAGCTTTTCCCTGTGTGCCTTAACACCCTCTCAGTGCACTGTCATTATCAAAACTGCAACAGCATTTCAGGACCCACATACAGACAATATATACTAACAGATTTAATGGTCTTAACTAGCAAAAAGTCAAAGGTTTCCCCACCCACTCACCATTTTTTACTATTTGTTCCATTTGGTATCCAAATGTCAGCATTCATTGTCTGCAAAATGACTGCTGAACCAATGATTATGGTGTGGCATATTTCCTTTGAGTGACACTGTCTGCACAATGACTTTTCTCCAACACACTCGACAGTCAGCATTAAATATTCTTGGCATGCAGCCTGAATAACAACACACATACTGAGACCTGCCAGCATTGGAAAGTCCCTAAGTCCCAGGAGCTAAGATTAATTGCCAGCTATTCTTAAAATTTTCTCACCACTCCACCCAGTTTCTTGGGTCTTCCCACCCACTGCAATCTTACAACTGCCTTTCTGGAGTTTCATAAACCTTCCCAAGACAGTTTCGGATGAGTGGAGAGCACTTAAACTCCCCCTTGAACTGACTGATTTCACATACCAACAGTGCTTTCCTTGACTTTACCGAGGGGAGGCTTGACAGAGTAAAATTTTGCCCCTCTCTGTTACCACTCATGACTTTTCCCAAATTAATTTGTTTCTGAAGCAGAGGATTGAAAAATATGACCTTTATTAAAAAGGCAGCAGAAAGACCTCCTGTAACCTACTTAATCCCTCTTTTAAACCAGGGTATGCAGGCAACTCCTGGGAGATGCTAAGCATCATTTACTTCCATTAAGCATAGATGAGGTGAGGGCATTTGTAGTAGATTACAGCCTCAGTACTTCTCAATGCTAAGCCCAAGTTTGTGCTAGTGGTGGAAAAACACAGAAGGAATGATAGTATCACCTATTTCTTAGCATAGGTCAGCCTTTTGCTTAGGTCACATTGCTCTCTGAACAAGAAAAAGGTTTCACAATCATGAACCACAATCCCCTTTTCACCAAGGACTCCAAATATGATGGGAAATGGGGGAAATAACCACATGGGAAATGAGAAAGTCCCTCCTCTGGCATTTCCAACTAAAAGCAAAGCAGGAGGTATGAAAAACCTTCACATAGTTTTCACTTTGGCTTTCTACCCACAGTGGTTATGATCAGCTTTGAAGAACCACCAAAGTTTTTGATCAAAGTTTTCTGGATAAGACAACTTGGCCCATTAAAGTAGAATGGCATTTTTTTTAAATGAAAGGTGTGGGTTTCCCTTAAACAGATTCCTGTAAAGGCATCTAATTCCTGAAGGCTCAAGCATCCTGGTTTAACCAGTTTTAGTCAATGAGTCAGTTCTCTGATAGAGCTTACTAAGAAAAATGCAGCTCACTTTCTCCTTCTTTCACAAGTTTCTCTCCACTGCTTGCTAGTTCACCTGCTATTATATTTAGAACTGAGTTAGGAACTCTAACAGAGGCTTTCTATTACTCACCAAAAAAGACTGTAATGCTGCCTGTTTCTATTTGAGACCTTTGGCTCCAACCCCAGGCTTTCAACTATTAGAGCGAGCGGTGCCAGACTTTTGTTTTCCTGTCAACTTTTTTTTTCCATAGGTGCCTAAGAAGCACTTGCAAAGTATTTCAAGTAGCTGCCCATGCAAAACCTTTTTCCAAGCTATCCTGTGTGTATATAATTTCAACAGTCTGTCTGCAGCACTTCTAACTGCATTTGTATCTGTACATAACTTGAGCATCTACACCTGAAAAAACTCTCAAAATCAAACAAGGAAGCAGACATCATCAAGCCAACCTCCAAGCAACTTTTCCAGCACAGTTTCCATAATGGCCTATGTACGCAAGCAAATGTAGATCTTTATTGTTTTACTATCTGATTGAAATACAATGCTTTTTAAAAGCAACTGCTCACAGGTAAAGAGACATAGCCACCTAAACCCTCATTCAGGCTTGGTTTATACTAGGTGGTGTTTTGAGTCCACTGTTAAAAGTACCAGATCTCCTTTCATCCTGCAACACTTCAAGTTATTGGATTATAAACCACACTTCTCTAAAAGGAATTCCAGTCACAAGATATTGTTTCAGCATAAATATTGAAACAACTGGGTGTTTATTAACATATTTCTTTTAAGGTTCAGTCATCAAGGTTAAGGTAAAGAAACAGATTTCTTTTTGCAATATTCATTAATATGATGAGCAATGTTACCTATGGACCTTCTCTATAAAGTACTAGTAAGAATCATTTACAAAACAGTCAGGGCTTGGAAGGCAATGAGGTTGAAACACAGCAGTAAAATATAAAATAATTTAAATTGTCAAAACCCAACAGTGTGAATTTTCGAACCAAACATCTCAAATGTTGGTGATGAAATGATGGTACCAAAGTACCGTACTGATTAAAACTACTGGACACGTTTTGGAGGTGGAACATATTTTGGTAGCAAACTGATCAAACAGACCAGGACTAAAAACTAGCATTTTGTGGAGAGCCCTCCCATTAGCTACCTGCTATTTGGCATGATATGTGTTTCAAAAGCCTCTGATGTTTTGGGAGTACCATCTGTGCTCACTGCAGTGATTCCAATGACAGCCTCTGGCAGGGGTTAAAAATACGGGACACAGGAAGCTTCCAGTACACTCCTTACCCATCCTCACTCAAACACACTATAATATATATGAACAGCCAGCACTAGGCACCATACATTTAAATCTGTATTTCATGCTTCCCTAAGGCAGAAATTCCCTACTTGCTGCCTCGCTCTTGCTCAGTGAATGAGGAAAGCTGGTGAGCCCAGCAGCTGGCCTGGGAGGGCAGTGGATGCAGGCACTTTTCTGGGAGAGGTCTCTCTCTTGCTGGAGAAGACCTGAGTACGTTTGATCAAGGGGACTTGCTTTCTAGGAAGGACTCCTCCAGATATCTAGCCCTCCAAAAGCAGGGAAGGCTTGGTCCAAAAAGAAAAACATCCAGGGCATTGTGGACTCAAATTGCACTGATAAGAAAAAACAGACCTGGTGGCAGTTCACACAAGAGAAATGGCTATTACATGGATCAATGCATTTCAATTTAGTATTTGAAAAATAAAAGGGCAAAAATGATCTCTTTTTGTAGTAGTTTTCGGTTTAGTGGGCATCACTGTCCCTTTTAATAACCACACCACAGATGGTTTCAGACCCACAGAGTACAGAAGCAGTGTCACAAAGTGTGCAACACTTAAGTGCTCTCAAAATGGTGCTATTATTGTAATGGCACACGAGTGCAGGAAACTTATGACCATTTCTGCAACAGAAGATGGACACAACCTTGCTAACAGAAGAATCCAAATCTAAAGCAACTCACTACCCATGACTTAAGAACATGAGAATGTAAAGGACAAAAGATTTTTCCTCATATTAAAAAAATATGGAATGTTACAATTACAAGCAAGATCACCTTCTCCCTGTTCAAGTTGTTTGTAAGTACTACATTGTGAAAAGAAAGTATGAGACCTTAGAGTCACTTATCCTCTGGCTCTGTTTTTCTCTAATTAATTAAATGAGTGAAAAGCAGGAGCTCGGGGCCCATAGATCAGCATCACCACAATGCATTTCAAAACTCCTCTGTGAGGACAACTCTAAAAGTCAATCATAGGGTACTTATTAAAGAGGCCTTCTGATGTAGCCCTTTATAGCAAAAAAACCTGCTGGATGCCCCAAATTACTCAGTTACACCTCATTAAATTATATCAGTTGTTTGTTGCCAGCATATTCTCCATGCAGCCCAATGGCTTTGTAACTGAAGCTGTTGGAAACCTGTTTAATTGCTCAATTGGGTTTTTTAAATTTCTTAGGCAATGGGTGGAATACTGTAATTTGTTAGAAAATACATTAAAATAGAAGAAAAGGGGAAAAAAAGCACAAATCAGAAAATCAATGCTGTTACATTAAGGTTTTTACTAGGTTTCTTTAAGCAACATTTGCTTTCATGTTCTTGTCCAAAGTGCTCTCAGTTAAGGAAACATTCATAAGTTGTTTCCTGAACAAGTCTCCTCAATTACTGTGCTGCTGCTGCAATTCAAACACTTACAGAATTCTTTAGAAGGGCAGCAGCAGCAGCATTAGCACAGCAACTGGGGTGGTCTTGTTACTTTAAACCTCTTTGAAAATTCACAGCCTGCAATCATCTCACATGCCAGTGTCCACTCTGGCTTGGAGGCAGAGGGGAAAAACACTTTGGGGAGGCCTATTAAATAAATCCTGTTTTCACAACAGTAAAATCCCTAATAGTTTTGATTCACTGAAGCAGTGCTCCCAAACAACTCCCTTTGTTTTCAATCACTTTTATAACTGTCTCAAACTGAAAAGGCAGACCAGAATACCTGTCTGTGTGTGTACACACATATAAATTACTTCAACAGACCAATTTTTTAGGACTTCTTGTCAGCATGGAGTAATTTTTTTTATTTTCAATGTTTCAAGAAAATTTATTTGACTCCAAAAATAGATTTGAATCAATTTGCTCCTCCACACTTGACAACACTCCTTTGTTAGCAATTCTGCATTACTGGGAAGACATACATCACTTAATGAAAAACACAGACAATAAAGGCCTTGGAGTTGTGCTGCTGCAGATCCATTATCAGCCAGGCACTCCTTCTGTGCTTATTCCAGCTGAAAGGGGGAAAAATAATCTCTAGTTTCTCTTCACTGCAAACTCCAAATACATTTTTATATACTAAAAAAAAGAAGTTTAGAGCCAAAAGGAAAATTATTTAAAATGGATGGGCACTGAACACAATGCATTCCATTCAGTTTCTGTTCCTGTGCTTACCAATCTCCAGCAGAAACATTAAACACTTAACCCACAAGATGCAAAGGGATTTTGAAAGACCTCTCTTCAGGGATGAAAATAATTATCTCCCAAGCTTTAGGTTCCAAGGGCTTAGAAGTGGGACTGTACAAAGGACTAATTAAGTTAGAAATGGCACCAGAGTGTGTTCTCCTGAAAAGGTGAATTTGTGGGCTGCAGTGCATTGCAAGGAGAGAATTTTTGTAGTGCTTGTACAAAAATAAGAGAGCTCTCTGTAAAGTGATAGTTTTGTATTCTCAGCTCTGAAAACCACCAAACTCGTGCTTGCTGGAGACACAGAAGCAAATGCTAGTACAAGGAAAATTGATTTTATGTGGTCACGTAATTCAAAGGAATACAGAGGAAACCCCAGAAGGCAGCCCCCCAAAAGGGTATGCAAAGTAACTGGACAACAGGGGATCTAGAAAACCTTGCTTTGCTGGATTACCGTGAGATCTTCTGAATCTCTCTTTCCCACTCTGCAGGGTCCCATGTGGTAAGTTACCATGAGTGAGACATTCAGATATCCGTGAAAATCTTGTCACAAAATTTAAAAGTACATTATAAATGTAGGGAAAGGGGAGAAAAAGAAGGGAAAATATGTTATGTTCAATGGAATGCTTTTCACACCCTCGTTCAACACCACATAGTAGTAAGTAAAAATTATGATATAAAAGACCAGCAACAGCTTCTTCTATTTGTATATATGGATACAATGTGTGTGCTTTACCACAGCACCTATGTAAAGAAGTAAGTGAACAAACTTAATTCTGTTTCACTAAATGGACCAGATCCTTAGCTGAGACAGCACAGGATCATTTCCACGGAGTTTAATATCAATTCTTTACTCCTGCCCTGTTCTTTGGATTCACTGCTTTTGTTAAGCTTGTCAGGCAAAAGGAAAGAAGCTTCCACTTCTCTTATCAGGACAATTAATCACAGCGCTGCTTAAGCCACTGAAAGCTAACTAGGAACAGGTCAGGAACTGCTGGCCATAAACTCACTAAAGATTAGTCATCTATTCTTAGTAAATATCTAATAGGAGGAAACAGGGAAGGAAATGGGGAATGGAAATGGGCTCAAGACTCCTGTGGACTTCCTTGGTAAGTTACAGAGGTGCATTCCTTACCCAGCTTTTCACAGAAAGTGTTCTGATATTGGTGTACAATTTGACGTTTAACTAAGAAGCCTTGTCAAAATTGAAAGAGTTTAAGTAAGAAGGCAATGTCAAATTTGCCTGAAAGTTCTGGGGGAATAAACATTGCAGATTGTTGTACATTTATGCAGTGCACTATATAGTCATCTGATATTTACGCAAGATTTCTAATTTACAATAAAGAAAGAACAAGAGAAAGAGTGTGTGCTGGAGACAAAAACATTTCTAGTATGAATCTGCATGTAGCTAGAGGTTAGCAGAAAAGGAGTGTCAGCATCAATCAATTTACTTTCCAGTTAGGTGAAGTCCCAAAGTCAAATTTTAGTAAAAGTCAATAAAATTCACTTCCACTGAAACAGTACGGGCCACAGCAGTTGTGTAAAATCACACACTGGGCACACAACCATAACAGATGCAAATAGCAATTTGCTATCAGCTGGAGAGTAGCCATGAATTACAGTCCAAAACATGCAAAACAATTTTATCTTCAAGGTTTCACAGAAAGGCATATAAAAATAGGAAAAGCAGCTAAAAAGAACAGGGAGCTAAACTTATGCAGTCTTGTATATCCTTTTGCAGTGTAGCTCCATTTTTTCTCTACAGCAAAACTTCGCCATGAACTGAACAGGCACACGAGTATTAAAATAATCTGTGCTCATCATAGGAACTCAATTTATTCTCTGTGTACTGTACCAAAAAAGCCCATGGTCTGAAGACTAACCAGTGTCTGTGGTTTGTCTGTATGCACCTGCTTTCTGACCAAATTACAGTGAACAATGTTTGTACAGTTATTTACCTCATTATCGACACAGACTTCCAGAATCTCAAGGGTCATCAGAAGTTTGCAGGAAGTGAGTAAGTAAAATTGTTTGACCGAACCAGACTGCCAGGTCTCCACCCAATCAAGGTCAAATAGCTGCAGGGTTGTGTGTGGTGCAGTGGTTTGTGTCTTCTTTTCATCCATGCTTTGGTGAAAACATTTTTCCTTGCTGGGAAAAAAACCCACAAAAATGTATTCTGTCCCTATTACCTGAGAGGATGTTAAAAATTAAAGCAAATGCAGGTATTTATAAAGGATGGATGCAAGATCCTGGAAAAGTAACAAGGTTTTGACAAGGTACCACTAATAGTTTATGATGAGACAAAATTATAATTTTGACTTTTTAGCTGAAACAAAAGGCAAAAGAATCTTTAGGGCAGCACAACCACTTACTCCTCTGAAAATGAGGAGCTCTGATTATAATCCTAGCCTAGGGCGAAAAAGTGCAATTCAAAAATTGCTTGTTCTTCTGACAGTAAATTTTGACTGTTTTTAATGAAAATTTCTCTCCTTCATGAAGTGTTTCTTGCTAAAATAACAGGACAGCACATTAATACAGGGCTTTAGATATCCTTAAAGTCAGGTTTAATTGGGGCAATTCCCTCCAGTGAATTGAAAGACAACACTCGTCTTCACTGCCTGTTTGGAATGCTAAACTGAAAGCAGGGCTGAAATGTCAAGGTAAAATAATGCTAATAATTATTCTGAATGTTACATTCCCCTTGACCTTGGAATTTAAGAGGCTGAGATGAAGGCCTTTTGTCGAAAGTCAGGAAGTCATCTGGAGACTTCATTGACATTTATGATTAATACAATCTGGCAACATTAGGGGAGGAGGTAGAAAATATGTGATTAGCTTCCAGCACAGGGTAATTTCATCTTATATTGTTGTGGATCTTCAGATAAAGAGTACAGAACAACATATCACCTGCAATATTACTGCTAGTGCTCTTAGATGGGAACATGAGCAAGACTAATGCAACAATCATAATCTCTATAAAATAAAATTCATACCACTGCCATGAAAGAGAAGAAAATATTCTCCATTTCACACTAGTAATTATTTCCTGTAAGTCACAAAAAATGGGGCACAGAGCTTCAGGATTATGTATTGCTATCACAGAAGATTTTCCACTTCATTTGCACCTTAACACCAGAATGATAGCTCTGTGGGGCGAAGATTTTATATATTAGTGTCCTGAAGAGACTCTTGTAGACTTTATTTGCACCTCATATGGGACAGAAAATGCTTCTGCTTTAAGTCTTTTATGGTCAGTGGCAGAGGAGACTCTGTACACTCAGCTTCCATAAAAAACAGTGGAAGGGGACAGCGCTCCTTTGATTAGATCGTACTCAAGGTAAATGAAACATTTGCAGCTGGGGACAAAAGGCAGAGTGAAGGAGTATTTGTTAACATTTGCAGAGTTAACCCTTGCCGCAAGCTAAGGATTCAAGGAGATAATTTACTGACACTTCATGCTTAGCAGCTTACTCTTTTAAAAACCTCTTATGAAATTCAGCCATTTTAAGTTTATAGAAAGAGGTGCATTTGAAGACATAACCCTACTGTGGGTGCTGGCAAGTAAAGTTCTCACCAGAACATGTCCTAACATGCCCTAGCAATGGCATGCAATAGTGAAAGCAGCTCTCATTCTCTGTCCTGATTCAGGGGTAGATCCGAACAGTCAGGCTTGGAAATAAAACAAGAGAGAGAAAGTAAGGAAACATAGTGTAAATGTAATTTTCTTAAGTTAGTTTGGAACTAAAATGGTTTGAATTAGTGGAGACACTCCCCTTTGGAGCATGTCTACCAGTCATGTAAAAATAGCATGTTTTCTCCAGCTATGTTTTTAATTGTGGTCCATACAAATCTTAAATGGAATCCTACAGCTCATAAAGCCCATTTTAGACTATTGAAAAAACGGCAGAACTTTTAAAGATGGTCCAAATAATGATTCCAGTCCCTAGATGAGTTTAACCTAGAAAGAGTTTAGCCTTTATTAAACACTCCATGTGATCATCCTATGAAACATCTACAAATCTCATTAATAAATTTTGTTAAAAGGAATTTGGAATTATTCCAGCATATTGAGAGCTTTTGCATCTGATGCATCCTCTCTGAACCAGATATCTTTATGAATTTCTTTTGCAAAATGCTTTTCACTCTCAAAATTTATTATTCAACTCGTGAATTTGCTATTAAATGCAAACAAGATGAGACCACAGAAACAGTTAGTGTTCCTCAATTTATGAAAACTGAGTTAATATTTTGACTTATGAATTCAGTAAATATTGTGCAGACATTCCAAAAAGAATAGAAATACATAGCCTAAATAAAGCAGACCAGATTTTTTAAAATGAGGGGAAACATAGACAGACACAGGACTGTTCAATTTTAATATTCAGTTACTGCTACACATATATACATGAAGCAGCTCTCTGCATATGTCAGTACAGTGGTAGGCACTAAACCAGCCATCTGTGTATTCTATAGCCTCTTTTCATAAATATAGTAATTGCCAGTTTATTCTCTAGGAATATTTGCATCATTTTCCACATTCTTTTCTAAAAAAAAGTCCTGCATAAATTCAGCATGTAACTGAGTGTTTCCATGTATACAGACTAGAGCTTATAATTTACAACTAATTTGCGTTGAAATATCAGTGGTAACAGGATGGAGGATTGATCTTTGCAAGGACAGGTACCTTTCCAGTCACCTCAAAAATTAGGCATAAGGTGGAGCACTACCATGTGTGCTCCTTTCCAGCCCAAGGGTTTAGCATACAGAAAAAGGCAACTGCACCTTCACACTTCATTCTCCAGAAAACTGAGTGAGATCACAGGAGGATGAAAGTATGAGATTAACTGGAGCTGCCCAGAATGTGCTGTAAAAGTCATTAAAGCACAGAAGAGAAGTTGGCTGGCAAAACACATGAACTCCTGAGTGAAATGGTCCACTTGGCCCAGTCTGTCAGACATGAAAGACCTGTGGAAGCTGCTGCCAGACTGATTTCTAACCTCTCCCAGCTGGAAAATGGCCAAAGCAAGGCTCTACAAGAGATGGCTCTGCCCATAAGAGACAAAAGCCACAACCCCATGCATTTTTTCCCAGTGACAGTTCCTGCAGCAGCAGGGACCACCAGTGGGAAGGGAGCACTGATCTCTTCCCCAGCTGGGCAGCATTTTGAACCACACTTGGGCTCCGTGAGCATCTAGCATACCGCAGCTTGGAAACACTCGGAGATTCAACCAAGAGTAAAAGGCAAACATTTGAGTCAATAGCCCATTGCCTGGATCAGAAATACTCTTGGGAGCTGAACAGGATGAGGAAGGAAGTGCAGGTTTAGTGACAAGTGCTCAGCCAAGGCTCTCGAGCCTGTCTTCCTCAGCTGCTGCCAGGAGCATTAGCTAATAATGCCTGTAATCTTGAATCCAAATGTCATGCAATGCTCACACACAGACATTTTATATGTAAGTATTTACAATATAGAGAGAGTAGTATCGTGGCTACAGACTTTTATCAAGCCTTTGCAAGTACATTTTGGCACAAAGTGAACATGGGCTTAATCTGTATTTTTGTACAAATAAAAATGTTAGCGAAGGGATGTTACCATGATGGATTGCAGGGCTGTAAGAGGTAGATGGGAGTACGTGGTTTAAGTCCCCTTATTTGTGTGGGGAAAATACATTGGCTGAGATCCAATTTTGAGGGTCTGAGGCTGTGTAATAGAAGAGGGTGACAGCCACCGTGTCATGAACATGCAGCAAAGGAAAGAGTCCCTGGGCCAGTCATCCCATGAGATATCTGTGGCTTCTGTCATCTATGGATGCTGTGGGTACATTTGGCCCTGAAGACATTAAGACTGGGAACTCCAGGCCTGAATTTCCAAAGCTAGATGTTTCCACAACTCTCTCTGTAATTTCTTCACAAGGTTCAAAGCAGGGGAAGGGGAAACAGAAACCATTGATACAGCGCTTCAGAGCAGAGCAAAAGCGGGGCATTTGCTTCTCCAGAGATTATGATGATGACTTCTCCACAGCAATAATATTTTGCTGCATGGGAAGAAATAGTTCATAGATTCAATTTGTTTGGTGGGGAACAACCTAGATAAAATGACAATGATAACAATTGGTATTTTTCTACTGAGAAATTTTCAAGCACCAACCTTACAACTGAAGGTGTAATTCACAAATTTCTTTTGCTGATGAATCTTACTGAGTTTCCAAACAGCACCATGGACCACATGCTTGTAAGAAATTAATATCCTTGTTCCATGGAGGCTAAAAGTACCCCAGTGATTTCAGTGTTCCAGCAAAAGAACTCTAAGCAAGTCAGTTGAAAACCCTGGAAGTGGAGCTTGAACTTCCTGCTCTAATTGATACAGGACATTTCTACAGCCAGGAACACAACCTTTGGGATTCATGATTAAACATCTGCATATTCAACACTGAGCCAGCCTGAAGATTATTTAGGAGATAACGTTAGGAGACAACTACCATTGAAAAGTACCTGCAGCTAGTCAGCACATCTTGCTTTAATACCTGTGGCTAAAAGAGAAAAGAGCATTTATGCATAAAACGTCAGGATTACGGAAGCATAAGTTTATTCAAAACAGCCAGAGCCAAAGTATTCAGACAAATAACCCCCAAAAAATCATTTGATAAAAAAAAAAATCTATGCCAACAAAGGTATTCAAGTCTAAAGAAATGTAGGCTGGGGTTTTGGCATGCTTCTATGAGTTCCCTAAACCGTATCTATCCTGAAGGCAAAAACCTGAAACCATTAAAAATACATAAAAATGAAAACAATGCCTGGAGGGCTTCCCAAACACCCATGCCCTCCACAGTGTCCTCATTGCATCTCCTTAACTGACAAAACGTGATTCTTCACCAGTTCTCCTGGGAACTTTCAAGTTCTTCTCTGCTTAGGCTCTGGCATGGGTTTCAATGCCTAATATGTCAACAGGACTTATCCATGCGGGTCTGACAGGGTTCACCACTTCTGTTTCTTCCCTCTGTTCTTCTAACAAAGAGCAAGTACCACAGTATTGTCTGTCTGAATTGTGGACAAACTTCAAAGAAAAGGAGTTTTAGAGCTATAAATGGTCTCTCTACACAACTCTCCTACCTATTCCCTATGAAGAGAGTTTAGGAACTTCAAGCTCCTCAGACCTTTCAGTAAGGTTTTTACATGAGGAAATGGCTTCTTATCAAGTCCTTTGCCCTGATCTGAAAGACATTTTAAATTCTTTATAGTCCTTCTGCTTTCCAGTAAAAACAAAACAAGCTGTTTAACTTCATTGCAGCCTGACAGTTAATAGCTCCTGTATTGTCTCTTAATCACACTGAAATGTCTGTTGAAGGATGTATCATTGTTTTAACTTCCTGCTAGCTTTTTTCTTACACAGCCTGCCATTAAACTAAATTAACTACATTCGTATTGTAACCATAATTTACAAGTTTTTAAAGAGACATGACACAGTCCTTTTAAATCCTAAGTGGCTCACAAAGAAGGTGAATGAGAGAAGGGTTTTTCTATGTCTCTGGCAAAAAAGAACTAGGGGAGCATAAATGGAAAAGGCAGGTAGGGGGTTCCAAAGCCAAGAAGAAGGGATGCCTCTTTACACACTGTGTTGAGGCTGTTACTGCACTCTCCTTGACGTGGAATGTTAAAATTTACCTGGCTCAGGCAAATCTGGAAAATTCCTGGAAAATAATTTACACAAAGACTTGCTTTGGCCCAGACAGTCCTTGAACTATGAGTCACTGGAGCCTGGGAAAATACTGTTGAGAAATATTGCTGCATACTCACCTTGCTTGCACCCTTTTGTCTCTGCATTCACTATTCCCATCACCCTATTCCTGGGGGTACTGCATTGCTATGTCCAGGCACAGAGAAAGTTCCAAGCTGACCTTCTGCTCCTCACACCCATGCAATATTGAAACCCCAAAGTGAAGATAGGTCTGGCATGAAGTTGACAAGAATGGACATTACATTAGATTTTGGCTAAAGGGTCAAGAAGTGATGTGGAGGCAAGATAGAAAGACTGATCCAAAATGGTCTCATTATGGAGTTGGGCCATTCCCTGTCTCTGTCTCTGTCCTCTGTAGAAAATTGAGGACTTCAATGTACAAAACCACTGTTCTGTGCTAACACCATTACTGGTGTGAGATACAAATGAGTGGAAGAAATAAGTGCCTTCATCTTTCCCCCCACATTTTAAAGTGCACAAAATTATTCCTTTTGTTTCCATCCTAACTACTAATACAATTCGCTTCTTTTCCTCACTTTTCCTTAGTTCCACAACATTTCAACACACCCTCCCTTCAATGAATCTCGCTTGATTGCTATAAACACAGCTCTTCTGGAGCTCCTTCAATCTTAGACTCTCTGAAAATAGGAATGTATTTCGCCCTTTGACATCCCCAGAAATATGTATTGTATCAATCTGATTTTTAACTAAGAAGCTGTGATCAGATAAAAATTAATGCCTTGTCCAAAGTCTGTGATATTTGTGGAAAAGAAGATAAGCATGTACCAAACTACTTGACTTGTGCTCTATCTGTAACATATTGCTGCATCCTAGAGATTAGGACCCACATAAAAATACTTCTGTTACTCTTAGTCTGAAAAAAGCTTTCTTCATCCCCTTTCCTTACCAAATGATGGCAAATCCAGCAATTCTAGGATCCTGAACAAAGTGATGAGGCTCAACCAGTACATCACATCCTTTTTGAAAAAAGGATTTACTCACTATAACTGTGAGTAACTGCTGAGTGAAATAAACATATCCTTACACCGTGGGACAAAGCAATAAAATTCAGGAACTGTTTCACCCATACATTCACAAATGCTCCTATATTCTAGGCTGAAAAAAATGGTCAGCATGGGTGGGATGCAAGAGGGACCTGAGGTGTCCACACACCAGTGGTGTTGCCAGTTAGCTGAACCTGCAACCTCTGTGTGCTTCAACCCACTTTGTGCAAATTATATAATATAGGTCAATGTTGTGTGAAACACTTGACTCAAAAATTATTCCAATAACACTAATTCACTTCATATTTTTTGTACTGGACAATACATGTGGACCCAACTTTGCACCAGATTTCCCTGTAAATATCCTTTCAACATTCCTTTGTGAGATTCTTCTCCACCATACTGAGTAGGAACTGCCTGCAGAGGGTGGTTACCTTTAGATAAATCCTGATAGGTACCAGATACCTGCAGTCAAGATGCTAGTTTCATTAAATGAGAGAAGACAAACATCCCATTTAAAAGAAAACTAGTACCTTTAGAGAAAAAAGGAAAGGCTTGGTGAGATGATACCATATTATAAGCTTTTGTTGTGGGCAAACAGAATCCTATAGTTCAAAGTAATTATCTCATCAAGTTCCACCTCATTAGGATTGAAACTAGACATCATAATGAACAGTGGACTAATAATTCACCAATGAGAATTTGGTTTTAGTCCAGCTTGATATCTTCTCTGTAATATATTTGTTGGTTTCAGCTCATCACCCCCAACTTCACTGGACAAGATGACACTCCTCTTCATTTTCTGTTCATCATAAGCCTATGGGTGAATTAGTAAATTAGATTAAATTTCCTTTCCCAGTGCCAGAGGGGTACTGGGAAATTTGCATGAGCTCCCTTCCCAGGACAAGGCGCGTGGAGAAAATGGAGAAGCAGGAATTGTCGGAGCAAGTTCAGTTTTGCCCCCTGGACCTTCTGCATTTTTGTGGAGGAGTGCAGAATGCATCAACACACCCTCTCTTCCACTCCAAAAGATAGTGCTATGATGATAAGTGGGAGATCTCTTCAGAAATTCAAGGTGGTTACAAAGTATTTTGGGACAGTAAGAACTGTCTGCAGCAGGACAACTTTGTGGCAGATAGAAAATGGCAGAGTACAGATTATGGAGTCATTAGTCGTGCTATCACTAAGAGGATTAAATTTTGTTACTTTCTTTTCTTTAATATCCTTCTCCCCACGGTGATTTTTTTTTTTACCCCCGCACCTGCCCTCTAGATATTAGATAACCTGAACATGAAAGAGAAGAACCTTTTTGACAGTGAAGCTGAAATCCTCCTGTTTTGTCATGCATTCAAATGGGAACCAGACCAACTGAATCCTGACCTACTTATCAGACTGAAACTCCTGCTGGGAAGTATCAATAAAAAGATCCACTGGGAGGTCATTCAGACTGGTCATGGTTATTACGGGAATTGTGAAAGAGAAGGTAGCTATAGTAATAAAATTCCATTTTTATATGGCCTTATTTCTTTAGTATGTACCTATCCAAAGTGTGATAACTTTCCATTGCAGTGTTCCTTTAAAATAAGCTTCCAGGTCAAGTTCCAGTGACAATAAATAAGTCTGCCTCATTAATCAGACTACAGCACTTAATGGACCACTTAACAGGAATTGTTTCTCTGAGGGTGGCCAAGGGTCTTCACTGGCAGTGAACACAAAATGGCTGAAGGCCTGACAGTGTCCCATCATGTTTACCACACTCCAGAGTGTGGGATTTCAGACTCTTTCAAAAATTATTTTTAGCCCACATGAGGTAAAGTAACATAATCTCACTGGAGTTTTCACTAAAAACTTTTGGAAGTGAAAGATAAAAGCCTCGCAGCTCCAGCCCAGCCCAGATGCAGTGGGTAGCAGAGCAGGCCGCACGCTTGCTCCTCAGCGCGCGTGTTCCTACCCTGCCTTTTCCCACCGTGGGCACAGGGAAGGGGTTTTCAACATCCCTGCGAACAGCTGAGCGCCTGGCCTGTTCCTGCCCTTTTAAAATGAGCCCCAACTGAGAAGTCTCTGTACTGCATTACATTTTTGGCAATTTCTTCAGGGTGAGACAAGTTGTTTCTCTCTGCAGGCCTCTAATCCCTCCCCATGCCGACTCGACATCAAGGATAAACACTTCACCAGAGAGGCCCATGATGAGTTGCATGTGAAGGGCATGCTACCTTCTGCCACCCTTTCCCAAGTTTCCTATGACTCTATGTACCCTTTCAAATCTGAGGTCATCTCTGTGGCGGTGCCAACTATTATTGGAAATGCAAAACATTTTAAATGTGTGTCTGCACACACATGTGTATTATATATGCATATATGTGAATGTATTTTTGTACATATTCTGAAAAAACCCCATAAATTAAAATTATGGTCTCTTAATTTTAAAAAAGAATCAGATTCAGGCAGTTGAGCACACTGAGGGATCAAAAGAAAAAAAAAAAGGAATAAATCTCTCTCCACTTTTGAAATATAGCTGAAGGGTAGCAATCACTGAGTTAAATTCTCTGGTCTGTGTTATGTAGAAGGTTGAACTACATGTCTGTAATGGTCCCTCTTGGCCTTAAATACCTATGAAAAAATATGGCACAGCTCTACCTTTGCAGCAAATAGTAGGACATTTGCTCTACCCACCATGCCAGGAGCCTGTGCCTGATATCTGCCAGGGCAACAGATACTTTTATTGGTAATTTCAGATTAAAAATATTAAGTGCAGCAGTCAAGAAATTCACAGAACCAGTCAGTGCTGTTTTTAAAAACCTTGCCTATGATCTCATAGTTTCTACTAAAGCTGATGATGTTTCCATGGCGTTTCTGATTAACTAATGACCCAGCTTCTAAACTGTTTAAATCTTTATTAATATAAGTTGAAATATATTTGTGATTTATACCCTTTTTACCCATTTATGCTGACTAGAGCTCATTTAGAAGAAGTAACCTTCAGTTCATTAGCTGAGGGCACTGTACAAGCCTCTAAGGCACAATACAGCTTCCACAGCAGGAAGTCCCTTCTTTGTACAACACAGGTAATATCCTACACATCCCAGCTTCCCTGTATCTCATGATAAACCACTCCCTTTGGTAAAACAGACTTAGCTTGAAATGTCCCAAAATCATCCAACTCTGTTCATTTTACCTTATCATTAAAATGGTTATTTTATGTTCTGTCCAAAAGGTGGTGGGATCTAGAAACATGTAAGGCTTTGACAGAAAATCCAAATCCAGAGTGTTTTTTTCCAATGGGGCTCTGGTAGCGTGAAACAGCACTGCTGGCTTGTGATTTGGTAACCTAATTTCTTGATTTTGAGTGATTTTAAGTGCACATCACATAAATATTTATCAGTATTTTATAATTTTGCACCTAATTTTAAACATCCTCCTCCACTACTTTGCCCCAGAGGCATAAGCACACCTCATAAAGGTAGAACTAGACAAATAGCGAGAGAAAATACCACAACACCATACATAAACCACAAAGATAAAAGACTTTTTTGTGCTTGGTGGAAAGGGGGAGAAGTGCAAGGGATAAGACATACACAGGGGCCAATATTTAGTTTAAAGTATTTCTACATTTCCTTCAGATTTTTGGAAGGGGGAAACAATATCCAAACGAGGTGGGCATGGGCTGTGTGATTTGAACAACACAGTTTAAATGCTATCACTCTTCCAATTAATATGTTGCAGTACAAGGTAAGGGAAGATGTTCCAATAGCATAGTTTCATCCTGAGAGAGATGCTCAAAGATATTTTTTTTCCTGGATCTTGGAAAGTAACATACGAGTGGCTATTAACATAATCACTTTCAGGTCAAAGTTCTTTCAGGGAGAGGATCTCCCTGAGATCCTTTGAGCATCTAATGACATCTTTGCATGAGCTTAATTTTTTTGTTAAAAACATATTGCCTGCTCTATTGTTCTTTGTGAAATAAAGCCGATGAGCAGGGTGGATCTTGAAGGGATTTAACACTTCTTCTAGCAGGATTACCAACTCCTTGCATTCAAACATCATGAGTCAGTCTCTCTAAAATCATAAGATTTTATTAAATGTAATGATGTTGTGGTTTAGCTTTTTTTTTTTTTTGCTAATTCACTTTAGAAGAAAGAAGAAAGAAAAGAATTCTTGTGTAGACACTTCAGCAGTGTTTCAGTCTTTCCAACTATTTCTTGGCAACCATAAGGCACAGAAATGTGCTTCAAGAAAATGCAAGCTAAGATCCTCATAAATCCAGATGATAGGTACTGGGGTTTGGTGAAGATTCTGAAATTATGGAGTGGAATAACTACAAAACTCAGCTCCTCTAACACTCCTTTAAGTCCTCATTGACTGTCAAAGCACATACTTTTTTCTCTTATCCCAGCTAAGCAAGTTCCCAAGCTCTTTTCACCGGCTGAGGCACTTCTGTCCCCATACAAACATCCATGGTGCTGAGATTCAAGGAAATGGGGATATCTCTGATCTGCTCTTTAGAAAGCTCACTCACCTCGTTAAAACAAATTTTGTGAAGTTTTCTGGGAATTAGGGATAAAACTGCAAGAGCCCCAACATAAAGCCCATCAGAACTGCAGTGGCGATGCCAGCCCAAACTTCCCTGACCACCAGAAAGTACCACGACATTTTTATTGAGCAAAATGATGGGAGTTGCAAACAGGTTTGCTACTCCAGATTGAACAGAGCAAGTGAAGAGCCTGCCAGTTTTGCAGCTGATGTGCCCCAAAGGCCACAGGTGAGGACAAAACAGGACATTAAATATGACCACTCAACACCAGACTAATCAATAACATCTCTAAACTGCTTATTGAGGTTGCCATAGCAGCCTTCCCAAATGGAAAGTACAACTTCTCAGTGCACAGAGTCGCTCCTTCTACTTATCTTTTAAAGACTTTCTGAATTTTCTATAGAGCCCTTTCTGAAATATTAGTATTTTTTCTTCTTCTATTTATTTTAACCAAGTTTCAGTAGTTGAGAAGACATGATAAAGGGAAAAAATTAACTCCTAACAGAAAGGAGCAATTATAGTTGGTAGGTTCTTTAGCTGTGAGTCTGAGTTAGAGGTCAATGAACTGTTCTGTGGTTGATACTGGTTTTTTCCCTTGATTTAGAAAATTGTGCAGTTGCAAGCAGGACTCCCCCCCTCACAAATTTGTTCCACAGTCCACACAATAACTGGATGTTGGTGCAGAGTTGTTCCACACCTCTGGCAGATGCTGTGCCTTTGAAAAGGACTATTCAGTAGTCCTCCTGGGCGCAAAGAGGCAGGCTGTGTGAATTCATTTTGAAGACTCCAATATCATCAGCCTGCTAAGAAAGATCTTTTATTTCCCTTATGATCATAAAAGGGCATTATTGGAGCATGGGAAAGTCATACTCACAGTGCCATTTGGAACATTTTAGCGACCACAGTGAAGAATGGTTATGAAAAAATAAAGTAAATTTTCATGAAAAAAAGAGGCAATTTTTTTTAAGCATTATTTTCAGAAATCTGAAATTGAACCAGAAACTACTGTTCCAGGACAGTTAACAGATTGGAGAGATAGATTGGGAAAGTAGGAAATACTTAATCCAGTTTCACAGTCAGAGGAAACTTCAACTTTCACTAACAAGAAAAGAAACATACATCAAATCTACTGCCAGAGATGAGGAGAAATTGGAAGCACCAATCTTAAATATTCCAAATCATGATAATGACAAATCAAAAGGAAAAATATTTATTTTTAATGCTATTTTCTTGTGATAATCTTAAGAAAGATACCATCATATCCAAGTTATTTTTGAACACAGAGCATTGTGTTTCTTGTGTATTCAGGACTGCATCTGTTTCCTAGGCCAAAACGGGCATTTGTTCTACATATTAGCCAAATTCCTGGTTTGTAAAGTGCAAAAAAAAACTCCATGAGGGCCAAATGGATTTCTCCTGGTGTGTATCTGAACACCACCCAAAGCCTCCACTGCTAAGCCCTTGTGTCCTCAGCGCAGTGATGCCTTGGGACATATGTACACAAGACTGGCCAAGGACAGGCTCTACAACCACTTTAACATCTCAGTCCATGAAGTGTTCCTGTTGGACATTATTCCATAATGACCTTCTATTTGTTAATGTGATTTGGCCTTGCTTTCAGAATGTAAATGAAGTGCTGTTTGGCTGGAGATTTTTTTTCCAGCCCTGCTCCTGTTCCCCATGCCCCCTTCCTCTCTGTTTTTCAATATTTATAACTGCAACACTTTACAGTTCCATAAGTGTAAAGCAGGATGTCCTTCTGGATTCTACACACATCTGCCCATGTGAAATTACCTCATTAGTTATTACCTCATTATTAAAGTCAAAATGAAGCTAACATGGATTGCTTTTGCAGCCTTGTTACTTCAGAATGCCTTAAGACAGAATAGAAGGGTACACACCAGTAAAACGTGTTTTCCAGAAAAAGAAATTGATTTTCTTGTCTATTCCTTGCATGAACTTTATCTCCTCCCCCATGTAACAAAACTTAATATGGGATAAGCCTTTTGTCACTTACTTTTAACTTATATTGAAATATGGCATGGTTCTTACCTTGGGAATAAAAACCGATTTTGGTCAGACTAACAAAAAGTTTATCCATTTTCTTTCTCAAAGGCTTTTAAGATTGCAAGCCCTAACCTTTTGCTATCACATTTCTGTCTAGTACGGCTGCAAAGAACATAGAGGCTCTGATTTCCAACTTGTTTATACATATTTAACAGAGAAGAAAACAGAGAAGGCAGAAGTGAAAAAAAAAAAAAAGATTTTCCACGGTCACAAAAGCCAGTCATAGAAGCACAGCTGGGTGTCGGATCAGGATCTCTTGGCAGCTGGCCACAAGAGATGCACAACAGAGAAAAAACATTTCCTGTAAGGAAGCATTTGATTTTCAAAGCTGCATGAAATGTTCACAAGAAAACCATGTAAATGCCCACTGGATTGGGGGTGGGGAGGGTAGGATTTCATTAGTAACTGGAAGCCCTCTCTTGTTTCACCAAAAGATTTGCTCGTCACAAGCATTGCCAGCTAGCCTGAGGTGATTTTCATGTTTTGTATCAAAACCAAGCAAACATGAAGTCTCTAGCAGTTTCGATGTGAATTTGCTTTGAAGTTCATTTCAATGTGACACCACTCAAACTCCACGGATAATGAAGGATTTCAGTTCCTATAGAAAAACAGCAGTGTTTTCCTGAGTCTCTGCAAAAGGAAAGGACAGGCTTCTGTGGAGTGCCAGCAAGTACGGTGGTGCTGTAGATACACACTTACACTGCACGCAGCTGTGAGGGCTGAAGACATTCCAGCTGCTCCTCCTCTCCCACACCCCGCCTGTTTGCCACCAACAAATTTGGATTTACTGCCCCAAAGGCACCCCAGCAGGCCCTCATGTATCCCCCAGCCTGCAGCAGTGCACACCCAGCCCTGCCAGTCTGAGCCACCAGTAAAGTGGTTTGAGATCAGGTGATGAATCTGTGCTGCATGAGATGAAGGTGAGCTTGCATCATCCTTTCCATCAGCCAGGCAGGAGCAGAAAGAGATGGAACCTCTTCTGACTGTGGACAAGCTGAGTGTGGGTAAAAAGATAGCAGAGAATCTGCTTTTCTTCTGGATCGCTTATTTCACCAGGGACAGGGTGACAACTTTACTGTGTTATTACACTTATAGCACTTTGCTTTTACAGCTGCACTCCTGCTGCATAAGGATTTACTACCAAAGTGTTGTGGGAGCCCTTTCCACAGACCACATTCCCCTTCTGCTATGTGCTGTACCTGGGCTGAACAGTGTGACAGTCCCAAACCCAAAGCATTCATGGCTTGTGCATTAAATGCTGGGACAGAATGGCCAGGGAAGGGAGTAAAATAAGAAAATGTCAGCCAGCCAAAAAGTCTTTTAAGAGGCAATGTGGAAAGGAAGAGCCTTGTGAATGGATGCTAATAGCCAAAAGAAGCTGCTTTGCAGACCTCCACAGGATGCTCCTTCTGAGCATGAAAAACGTTTATAAATGGAATGAGTGCTCAAAGAAGACCAGGACTGTGTGTTAATAGAGGTGGAAGCTAACTCTTCAGTACTGAGGAGGTGATTATAGGTAGGGAGAAGACAGGCCATGATAAGCCTTCAAGTAATAACAAGTAGCTTAAGTTTCAAGAGCAAGGCAGTGGGAAAGCACAGAGAACAGACAACATGGTTAAACTTAAGCGTTGGGAAAGTTATCTTTGCAGGAGCATTGGGGATTGGTACGGTACATCTGTCACATTTATGACAGGATGAGTACAGTGATTGATCCATAAGATAACAAGAGCTGAAGTTATAACAGCAAAGTTGTAGTTGTCTGGGTAGAGAGAAAAGGATGTATTGCATAGATGGCATGCAGAATGAATTGAGGAGACTGAGTTATAAATGAAAGGGATGTCAAAAAGAGTGAGCTTAAAAGAGGAGGAGGTGATTCAGATTCACATCTTTCCCAATGAGGAAGGTGCATGGCACTCTTCATGCAAAAAGACTGTGCCTTGGTCATACAGGCTTTGCTGTGGCTTGCCAGTGGAACACAACAGAGCCAAAGGAGTTCTGTGGCTCTGGGGCTGAACAGCATTGTCTGGGTTCAGTGCCCACAGGGATCAAAGAAAGGATAAGGGCAGAGAGCACCATGAAATATAAGAGCAGAGGCATGGGCACCTGGAGGGGCCACGAAGGAAAGCAGTCAATGACCCTGTTATAGACAGTGTGAATACATGGCTGCAGAGGAGAGGTGTGGGAGGTAGGCAAAGGAAGGAATGAAGATGGCACCTGTGCTCACTTTTTCTTGTGAGAAATTTGCAGAATCATATGTAAAGGACCTGGTCTTAGGGGCCAGTGTCTAAAAGACTGTCAGCAACAACAAAAGTGCTTTACCTGTATAATGCAATTGTAGTCCCACACCTGTAAAATGCTCCTAATGTAAACTTACCTTAAAGCTGCTGTTTATATATATTCCAGCACTCCTTTTCTGCTACAGACATACAATACACAGCAGTGTCCTGTAGGATGAACGCTGCATGAAAGGCATAAAACGCTGCATCTCTTACCAACTCAGCACTAACTAACTTCCCTTGCCAGTGTTACTTACATACAACCAGCAAAACCACAGTGCTCCTCAAAGTGTTTCCAATTTCTGTGGGTTAGTGGCACAGGAGTGTCAGTCCAAAGTGGCACCATCATGTCACACTTGTAACAACATTGCTCTGTCACAGGCCGTGCCCCAGGTTACCTCCATTGTGCTGTAGTCCTTGGTTTCCCACAGCAGTGTGGCCAGGCCATGCCCTGGGAGAAGGAAGGCAGGCCCTGTCACATCTCTGCCTTCAGAGACATCCCTGGTTCTGGATGTGTTTTTGCCCCACCATACATGTTCCAGCCAAGAAGTTCCATGCCTGGAGACCTGGCTTGGAGGCCCCTGTGGGCACTCTGCACCTCGGGAGTTCATTAGTGCTGTGATTAAACAGGATGCCAAGCACATGGTAAGGCCACCACATGATATTAAGCTGAATTCTTGATTCTCTGCTTTAAGAAATAGGGCTTCCAGCAATTTCTCTTCCTTGGATCCAGTGCTGTTCCTGTTTTACAAAGCTCCCCATCCCATGCTTACTTCAGCTTGATCCCAGCTGGAGAACACAGAAAGGGGAAAACAACAGCTTCTCTGAGTAAATAGTTTGGATGCCAAACATGGAGGGTGCACAGGATTTTAGTCACCTCTTGGTGAAAAAAAGAAAAAAAGAAAAAAAGAAAAAAAGAGGAGGATTGGAAAAAAGGTTTGAGAATAGAAAGTTTTAACCTCTTAAAAGAGTTACTTCTTGATAAGCTTGGATCCACACTACTCTTGGGTAGAGCACAAGAACTTGTGTTATCTGCAGAGTTATCTGTACCTTGGCTCACGTTTGCCCAGCAGAACCCCATTTCCCCAAGTTCTCCTGCTGCCTCCTGCAGCAAAATGGCACCAAATGACACCTGGTTATGCCCAAAGTCCAATTTATGCCATGAGAATGAGGCAGAAATGCCAAAGGCATTGTGCTTATGTAGGACAAGAGATCTTTCTTTTGATTGCCTTGTATTTTTGTTGGGGTGTGAAACAGAAATCTGTCCATGCCTGTTCTGCTTCCTGCTGTTAGGAGACTGCTTGATAATACAGTTATCTCTCCCCAAAGGAAACTCCGCTGGCCTGCTGCTTGCTCAAGCCAGTTACTGCTGCTCAGCAATGAAGTCTGAAGTGCCACAGACTTCCAGGGGCCCCTTTGGCACCAGCTCTTTTGTATTCCAGTGGCCAGCAGCAGCTCCTTAACTCTTTGACAGCCAAAGCTCATTATCACTTTTATATAATTAAACAATGCTGCTCATTCTCCTCAGTAAATTATCACAGCAAATCGATGGTTATTTGAAGAAACTGCCACAATAGGAGACAAAACACTGGCAACAGATAAAACAAAAGGATGCACACAAAGCTCTTTAATTAAACTCCATGAAGGGATATGAATTCTAGCAGAGATTTTAGTTACCCTGCTGAGTCTCTTTCTGATTAGCTACAATGCATCTGCTGGCTTTCCTAGTATCCATCTGTACTGTTAAAGAGAAATTTATTCTGGCTACGGAAGATGACCTCAAAGATGTCAGTTGTGGGTAGTCTGATAGTTTATTTATGTTGACAAAGTAGTTCTGAGTTCTCCTTGATGCGTTAAAGTGAAGAACCATCCTCTTTACATATAACAATGCCTTTAATATGTATACACACACACACATACAAATATCAATGCCCACACACAAATAACACTGAAAGGCTAACAAGAAAGCCAAAAGAAGCTGGAGAATTGTGAGGGAAAAGTTTTTTTTTCTCCAAGTTGTTAAAACTTCTTTCCACCACAATGACTTTTTCTTCTGGCATGCATCATCAGTTTCCCCCTCATCCTGCCCCACCTCCTTCCCTCCAGCATCCAGGTGCAGAAACTATAGTGAAGGCTAATGGATGGGACAAGGAAAAAAGTCACAGGATATATACTGTAAGGCATATTAATAACAAGTTAGGCTATTACTTTGAGGTCTAACTTTCTTTCAAAAAAAAGAAAAAAAAAAAGAAAAAAGAGAGAAAGAATATGAATTGAAAAGACATCTGTCATGGAACATTTGTAAGAGGCAGCGCCACAGCCCTTTTGGGGCTTGTCACTCAGGTCATGAGGGATCTGGTTCAAATCGCATTGGTCCTTAATCCACAGGTAATTGACAGCACAGCTCCCAGTGACTCAGTGTGGAATACTGCTGCAGTGCTCATTACTACTGCAGACCTTTAATCAGAGCATTTTTAGTCACAGGCACCCTTTCGGCTCTACAGAGCCTACTGAGACAATAGACAATTTGCACGTCTATCATAATTAATTACCTGCTGGCATAATAAAAGCTGTTACCATCCAGTGTCCAATTCAGAGGAATGTATTTGATGGAACAAGGCCAGACTATAAGATGCACACACACAGCCTCAAAACACTCATGAGAAATGGTTGCTTCCTGTGCTAAATGTGGCGCAGGGTTTTTTCCCTTAGAGCCCCAGGAACTTGGGTGGATGAAAGACCTCTCCCCCATCCCTTATGGAGCTCTGAAAATATCCCCAGTTCTGCCTAGTTTATACAACCCAGTCCTCAGGGTCCTTCTCAGTTGCCAATACCCTACTGTGAAGGCTCCATTAAATCTTTTATTTATTTGTCCATAGAGGCCACTGAAGAATGTCACAAGGTATTTCCCTTTCCAAAGTAGGTTCAACTAAACATGAATGAGGCCCTAACATTATTCTGGATAAGGGTGTGTACTCATATTTTTGCCAGACTACTGTCAGGCTGCAGGGAGTAAATATTCCCAGACTTGACTTCTGACCACCTAATGTGCAAGTAGGTGCAGATTTGTCACAGTCATGACTTGGCAGTGTTTTATGTTCATTCTTTGTAATGTCACATGCAAATGAACACAAAGTTCAAAACAAAGGGGGGAAAACGTATCACACCGATTCTCCCTGCATAGGCCTCAACCTCTGCTGCCCCACTGATCAAGCTGAAGTCTAAGGCCAGATTTTCTGAAAAATTATAACTAAATAGTAATTAAAAATTGAATGTTCCAGAACAGTTCTGGCAGTGAGATTTTGTACTAGCATTGAACAGCAGGTTTACTGGTAACTCAGATAACCATGCACCTACAAAACCTCTCTTTAGCTTAATCATCCCCAAGGATGTCTGTCCTGAACTATGTCCAGAAACAGCAGAACAAGAGACTCTGGCCAATTACAAGTGCCACCAGAAAGGACCAATATTTTCCCATTACGAAAACAAAAATCAGTCTGGGCAGGAAATGCATTCCTCAGCTGTAGATCTGGTATTGCTCTGCTGACTCAAAACCTAGCAATTCTGTTCAGGTATACTGCACAGACAATAACTCCACCTCAGCCCCAAATGCCCCAAGTGCTTTCAAGGTACGCCTGTAAGGCTTGGTTCCTTTGCAGCTTCTGTCTCCAACTTCTTCTCCTCTAAGTTACTAAATTCTTGGCACCTCCTGCTTCATTAGGTTATAGAAGTCCAATATCTGAAGGAGGGATTTTGGCACCATTACTGTAAATATCTGGAAGCCAGTGTGATGACTGGTTACTTGTATTTATTTAAGTCTTCCTGTGTAGCATCCAAAGTCTGTTGACACTCAGCAGCTCTGCATTCTGCAAAATGCTTTAAAAGCAAGCAGAAAGTAAGTTCCTGTTGCTGGCAGCTAATTCTTTTAAACTTGGAAAATTATAAGCTAAGTAGTCACAGCAACCTTTATAATGGCATAACCTAGAAGCGTAATTTTCTCACATCAAGCAGTTTGAGGAAGATGAATCTGCTTCTCTATCTATTTTCAGTGTTATGAAACCATGATAAAGAAACAAGCCAATAGATGTACATAGCCTAAAAACATGCTTGCAATCTGGAACATCTGAGGTACTTGATAAAAGCATTTGAGGACTTATGCATGAAGTAAGCAATACACTTCCCAATATAACATTAAAAACAAAGTTATATTGCTGAAAGAGATAATGCTGCAGATGATGTCCATGACCAGTGGCCCCAGCCTTCCTCCTGGACAAATCTCCTACTTCTGTTGAGTATTACAAAATCCCTGAGCTGTGAAGGACACAGCTGTGATTGTCCCTGGGATGTCAGATTCTGTGGGATGCTGTTAACAAGTTAAATACATTAGGTTTTGCAAATTCTGAAAAGTGGGATTGCAATGTATTAGCCCAAGAGGATTTTCCAGAAGGAGGTTTCAGTGTTGTACTGCAATGGGGTCTGAAGAAAGGGTCAACCCTGTTGTTCTGTTAGGTTACACATCTTTCCAAGAGTGAAAAGAAGGGGAAAAACTGTTCAGAAATTATATGATGTGGTTAGTTTCTTCCAGCTATAGCACATCAGGCCCGTGTACTTTAGCTAGGTGAAAGACTGTCTGAAAAAAAGCACTTATGGGAGGCTTGTTCAGTAAATTGTTTTTCCATGTCTTTCTGAAGAAGAGCTTGTGGTACTTCGCAGAAGGTACTTCGCATGGAAGTCCCCAGGTACACTGATACATTCTGTATGTACAGCTACAAGAGCTATGGAAAGCTCTTTTCTGTAGGAATTTGAGTACCTGAGGCAACAACTCCTCTAGTTTGGAAACTAAGCAGACACTTTTGTCTGTGTTTACTCCTAAGGGAAAGTAATGTGATCATCATAAGGCTGTGAGTTACATCAATTTTAAAAGATACTGCTTTGAATTAAAAGAAAAGTGACTAGGAAAATTCTTTCTCCTGGAAATCTAGTTCCCAGCTGATTATTTATGTGTTGATATTCATTCTTTCCAAGTAAACAAAGAAATAAGCTCCTCTTATGAGCCAAATGAATCAACATTACTGGAATGAAAATCATTCTCTTACACCAATTGTTTTTCCCCCTTCCTCCAAGCCCTTAAAGAAGGCCAGAAAATACACCTTAGAAAAAAACTCAAGCTGTCTGCAGTGACCTTATAAATTAAAACAACAGGAGTGATAAAATTATAGGGAGAGAAGGATTTAATCTTTCACTTAAAACACGCATTTGAAAGAATTCTATACTCCAATGCATCTCTGCAAAGAATTATGAAAATATGCCTTTTCTGGTGGGCTAAAGAAATACGAGATCAGCAGATGTACTGAAAATATGGATAATTTAGTATTTTAAAAAATTTAACTCCACCTACAGTTCTGGTGCTGCCTCTCTACGCCAGGATTGCAGCCGATATAGGAATCCTTGAGTCAGATAAATTCTATTTCCGAATAAGAGGAAAGCAGGTCCTCAAACCACTTTGCTGCAATGGAATCAGAAGAGCCCACTCAGTCCTGTCATCAACATTGTCTCATTCTGACGACGACCCCCCACCACAACTTCTTTCTATAGAGTCTCAGGCTGAGTGCAGACACTGACATGCTACTAGAACTTATTCAACAGTGTTTTACATAGATACCAACCAATCACCGTAACAATGAGGTCTGTTTGTGAGTGATTTTTCGTTGTCTGCAATATAAAAGTCAGTAATGGTCCCAGATATTGGTAAAGTGCCATTTTTAGTAGACACAACTGAAGGGGGAACTCCCACTGCAAAAGATGCAGGACAACAGAGAGAAGTATTTCTCCTCCTAAGGCTAATGGTGGGGGGTGAGGGGTGGAGACTGTCCTTCCAAAATCTGAGAAGATTATATGGCATTTTAAGATGTCAAACCTCTTAGCATGGTTTTGCTCCAGTTCTAGGACAGCTAACTATAAAGGACACTACACAGCAGAAGCCCTCTGTGCAATTCAAGTACATGGTCAGAGCAACAGGCAATGATACATCAGGAAGATTTTTCATTTTCTATTTGGAATGTAAGTAACTTAGAAGTCTGCCATAATTCCATAACCACTGATCTTCTGTGAGGAACTGTTTCAGCATAATGCAGAACACCAGCAGCAACAGCCAAAGCGAAGATCACCAGCTCATCAGCACTGCTGTGCCTTTTTGTAATATCTGATCAGCCTGCTGGCTGCTAGATA
Organism: Drymodes brunneopygia; assembly: GCA_013400955.1. NCBI lineage: Eukaryota > Metazoa > Chordata > Aves > Passeriformes > Petroicidae > Drymodes > Drymodes brunneopygia. The sequence continues at coordinate 118,941 of VZTZ01001116.1, forward strand.
AGCCCTTATGCGTATGACAACACCTGTTTTTAAAATGGAAATAAAAACCATCTTTATAGCACTAAAATCCAAAATCTGTATGCTCCTCCACAGCTTACCTTCAGCCTCACCCTAGGCCCAGACCCCTGCAGAGCTGTACAGTCCTGTGGAAAGCCTCCACAGCCCAGATTTCCCCTGTCCCAGCCCAGCCCCAGACGTGTGCCATGTCCCAGCCCACGCCTCCCACCCACAGAACACCAGGTCACCCACAGCACCCGCGGGGAGCGCCGGGCACAGAAACATAACTGCATTTCTGTAAAAGATAGAAGCCTTATGGCAGCCTCAGGGTTTAAGGCTGGCTCTGGAGGGAAAAATGATACCTTACCTGGCACCAAGCCTGCTGGTAGAAAGCAGCTTGACATATTTTGATCTAGTAGAATGAGTAAGTTTACACAAGCTCAGTGCTCAGTGTTTTTACTGTACCACCAAAACACGATTAGAGAGTACACAAGTCTTACCATTACTGACTCTTTATCTTGGAAATCTCCTGTGTGTATTTCATCTGAGTCCTTTAAGCACCCACTCAGTGTGTGCAATCCTGACCTCCCAGGACCGGTGATATTTGCACACCACAGAAACAATGGAGCCATTTGTCTTGCAAGCAGGCCTGGGTAGGGGAGACAGCTCTCTCCCTCAGTTGGCCCCAAACAGGGCATTTGTTTCAAGAAATTGAAATGGCTGGATTTCAGAGCCTTTAGAAAAAGACACGGTGCTGGTTCTTAAACCTTATTTTCCTCCTTCTCAAGCCACTGGCTACAGAATGAACAAGAGAAAGACAAAAGTATATCAGAATACATATACAAGCAGTGTAAATGCACGCCAATCCAGGGGAAAGACTTGCAAAAAAAGGTATTGTTAGAAATAGCAGGATGCCCACAGTACTCCATTAAGAATACTGATCATAAACTGCTATTTTTTTCCCGGTGCTTCACAATGTAAACACCTAGGCATTTGCTTTCCACATGCTTTGGGAGCACTGGACAGACTGTCAAGCTAAGACCATTTCTGTTCCCACATATTTCCATGAAGCTCTCACTAAAAGTCATTGTTTTCCTAAATGCTCACAAAAAACAAATTTGCATTTAATATCAATCTGGTGCAAGTACAGTGTTTCCTTCTTTACACTAATTAGGCTATTTAAAGATGTTTTTATCAAATGCATGATAGGAACTTTTGGATTGTACCCCTTGAAAAATTCTGCTGAATTTTTGCTAACATTTGGTAACAAATCTCGTGTGAGCCTTTAACTGAAGTTAACAGTTTTTTTCATGTGTCATACTGCAAGTCTTCAAAGCAGAAGTTTATAACAAAGTCTTAATGTGACTTTAAAGCTCCCATCCTTTTCTAGATATCTGCTTTATGTTTGCTCACATTGCTGACTGCCCAGCGTTTGGCTGGCTCTGCACAAAGGCAAACTGAAATGACGCAGAACTTACTTCTTCCTCCTTTGAACTTCCTTAACAAATAGAAATTTAGCAGCATGTGCATCAGGAAAGTAAGCAACAAGATAAAAAAATCCCCAAAACCATAAACAGCCAAAACCACCCACTCTCATGCCAGCTGTTTTTCAAACTGATTTCTATGGTTAACAAAAGAGGCAGATTGGGAGTCATGAAAGATGAAGCCTGTTCCACCCACATGAACAGCGCTTCCTGGAGTCCACGAGCAAATTGAACTCCCACTTAAAAAAACAAAAAAACAAACAAAAAAAAAAAGGAAAGTAAGAAAAAAGGTCATATTAGGTACATACCTCAAGATATCAAAAACGAGTTACTAGCCTAAGAGGACAAGTTGACAGCAACTTTATATGTCCATTAATCCTGAGCTGATCAGAAAAGATCACTGCAGTAAACCCTAAAGTTTAGCAACATCCTGCCTGCCCTATGGGCCGTGACCTTGGCTCTGCAATTCCCAAGCATACCTTACCTCTGAAGCTGTGTGGAGGTCTTCAAGCAACAAGTTTATGGCTCTGCTCCACAGTGCTTGCACAATACTGATCTGTTTTCAGTCACGTATTTGGTGTCAATGGCATGCCTCTGCATCTCGGGAATGGAAATAAAGTGGTGGAGTAAGGACCTTCCCAAAGCTCTACCAGCAAGAGGCAGTTCAGCTTGTGAGACTCACAAAATCCTCTCTGGCAGTCCAAGGCGATGTAAATAAGCCCTTGCCTTGCAAAGATGCTCATAGCAACATGAGCCATCCCAAAATGAACCCCACCAAAACACTATTTCAGTCAGATGAGCCACCCAAACTTCCCCTCAGGCAGTCTCATGGCAGTACTGCTGGTGTAAGCAAGAGCTGTCAATAGAAGGACATAGGACAGAAAGACAGTATCCTCAGTTTTAAATCTGTTTGGGCCACTACTCGTTTCCTGAGGCTGCCACATTGATCCTCCTTTCTGGGAAATTAGCTTCAGCCTATAGAAACTATTGAGACTCAAGATTTGTTTTTGTAAGAGTACCATGCGAGTTGCAGCCATACTATTTTGAAATGAAAATGTTTAATTGCCACAAACTATGAGGAAACATAGCATTTAAAAAAAAAAAGAGAAAAAAGCGAGCAAAATACCATGATTGGACTTTTCATGGATATAACTCTTAAACTGTAGTTTAATTTAAAACCATACTGCATAACAGAATATAGTCATTTTTTTCAAAATTCTTCCTTTGCTTAGGTCTTTGTATTATTTAAAACTTGTCCCATACTGACAATTACAAGGTATGGAAAGAATTGTCGACAGCATTCCTCTTCTATAAGGCCAAAACTTTTGCTTTCCAACTGACTATGAAGTGTCTGAGAAAAGAGAAGTTTTATGCTTTCTTTGGCCATCACACCAGCTTGTTCTTACTGCCTGAAAGACGAGTAGCATGTCTAGATAACTGAACTCTGACAATTAGAAAATCAGACTAGTTAGTGAACTGTCATTTTTTAAAGCAAGGAGACCTTGTCAATTCTACCTGTCAAGTAAGTTTGGACAGATTGATAAACATTTCAAGAAAACAGAATAAAACCTGTTCTCTCCATGAAGCAGACTTTCGTTAAATTTCTTTGCTCACAAGCACATGTTAAGAGAGCACAGCACAAGACTGTCCACAGCACCAGACTTTATTACCAAAACTATTCCACGTCTTTCACTCAAGATACTGCTGTGAATGGGAATGACTCGAAATTCAGTTTCATGGATTTCCTGGCAGATAAGATAGTATTTATGTGTTGCCTTAGCATTCCTACATTTGAAGCAATATGAAGTATGATTGGCAGCAAACCAATTTCATTATTCTTAGATGAGTCAATAAGTGTGGAAAGAGAAATGAAACGGGCAGCCAATCAACACACAAAAAATCAGATATTCTGAGGCCAAGAAAGTATTTATATGCTGATGACTCAACTTTTGCAGCAGTGTCTTCTGCAAGAACAGGAAATATACTATTGAACCCTCTTATGACATGAACTTTGATGTGAAAGGCCGGAATAGCTCATTCTCCCTGCTGTGACTCAGAAAGCCGAAGCTGTAATCCTGGATCCCTGCAGAATGTACTCACAAGAGCTTCTGAGCTCATTAAAGGACATCAGAAATACAAGGCTCCTGCAGGACACATGGTAAGTAAATGGCTTTCAAAGACTATGGAAAGGAACACAGGAGAGAAAGGGCTGGCCCTGGAGGCTCTGCTGCTGTTTTACACACAATGTGTATGTATATAAGGCTCATCTACCTCTACAGTGGCAGAAGACTGCTGCTACATGGTTGGGGAAGAGGGCCTCCATCCTTCTATCATGGCATGAAAACTTCTTATGTTGGAAAACAGCTGATAGCTACTCTAGAACAAACTTTCTGAACTCAAAACCTACAATTTACCACATCCTTTCATGAGTATTTGTGTTGAGGCTTGAGACAGCCGCTGCTTTACAAAGTTTAGGAACTGCCTCTTATCTGCTGCTTATCATTTGTTTTTCTTCTTGCACTGCAGATGTTGAGGAGGACGTGGTGAAAAGCAATGCATAATACTGTCCTGCAGCAGTAATTCTTACAGCAGATATATCCTGGGACAAGGCTATCAAATAAGCTGTGTGTCTGACTTTAATGACACCATAAATTGGTAGAAACTGACAATTTATCAGTGGATTTAGATTAGCTAGCTTAAACAATTTTTAGTATGCAATACTGGCAAATCTGTAGATAAAGACAGTAAATATATTCAATTGGTTGCCAGCTAGGCTTAATTTTCTTGATACCCCTAGCAGTACTTCAGAAACCAACTGCAAACTTCCAGTTTAGGTTCAAATCAATATAAAAATTAATCCTACCCCTCCTACAACTAAGATGCTAGTTGATGCAAGATCACAGGGCATGCAACAAAATGCAAAAAAATTTGATCTAAAATCCAGAAGTTAATGATTTTTTTCAATATTATTTCAGTCAGATAAAATTAAAAAATGTTCAGGAACCTGAATATGTGTTTGCAGAAAAAAATGCCAAATAAAACCAAATCAAAACAAGGTGTCTCTTCAGAGCAGCACAGGGACGAGATATGGAAGTGAAGGAGGTTCAGATTTGTTCTAAATAATTTCCTCCTCACAGATCCAAAGCTGCTATCTGCTGTTAGGCTCTGTTTAATCCTTCTGCTGGAGAATGTCATTCAGATTGCCCTTTTTGCCTACTAAATAATCCAAGCAGGACAGAAGCAAATTAATGATGCTGCAGCATGTCCAGGCTGCTATCTGTCTTTCCTGAATTTCCTTAATATTACCATAATACTTGGAGATTAAGCTGTCCCTTGAGTGTGAACATCTTTCTCACTGCCACTGGTTATCTGTACAGCTGACTTGGTAACTTGCTCTTGTTTCCTCCTGCAGTCTCAAACTAACACTCTGCAGACCATGTCCCACACAGCCCTTTGTAATCTCTTGTATAGACATCTTGTAGTTGGTGATCTCTAGATACTGACTTTTATAGCTCATAAAGCCACTAGTGGATATCAAATTTAATATGTTCAGCTGACATCAATGATGTGTTTTATATCTCGCTCTGAATTACAGCATTTCTGGGGTTTGCAAGTTCAAAACTAATACAGCACAGCAGAAGAGGCCTTTTAATCCTGCTTATTTGCAAATGTGAGTTTCTGACATAACCCAAAGGCTCTGGCAGACAGACACCACACAGCTGAAGGACAGACACTGCAAGACAACTGGAAAATGAGCTCCACTGGAGAAGCAGCATTCTTGTTTTCAGGGAAGAAGCCACCTTGCTCAGACTGATACTTCCCCTTCTGAAGACATGTCATCTTCCATAAAACAAAATTAGGTGCTCATAGCTTGGATGAAACAGCTGGAAGAAAGGGTATGAGAGAATGTAAGCTCACAGTGGAATGGAGGCATTTAAAACCCAAGCAAAAGCTGAAGCTTGCAGCCACTAAAGAGCGTGCATTATTTCCTGCATGCCACTGGACTGAGCAAGTTTCTCTGCCAGCCACAGTTTACCTGTTTTCCCTGCCAAGCAGCAAGAAATGTAATGCACTGACAAGCAGGGTGAGAGGGGACAGAGCTGGAATGCCCTCCTCCATGAAACTGCGTGTGCCCAGCTCACAGCCAGAGGCTGGGTGAGCTGGGGGGGTTTTCCCTGGCTGTGGTACCAGTGTGGTGGAACAGACTGCTCCAACACGGCACAGGAACCCAAGAGTTATGAGCAGTTGGGAAGGGTGTCTGTGCAGCAAAGCCTTCCAAGCACCATTAAAATTTTATTCTTCAGATTATACTGTAATGATATCCTAACCATGGAAAGTCAAATTTCCCATCGTGTCGTGATTTCATCACATTAATTTCTGTCAGATCCCCAACCCTTACTATGTGCCAAACAATCATGGCCCTTTTTTGGTGTGTTTTATCATCTCCAAGCTTCTCCTGTAATCTGCAACCCATTGCCAACTAACATTTGTACACCACTCCCCACAAACACCACCCAGGAAGAGAGTAGACACAATATTTTATGCTCTCTTAAGCACAACTACCCTGTTTTCACACTCAAAGACATATGGGACATTTAAAGCATGCAAGTTGTAGGCACAAATCTGCATCACATTCTGGTCATCAACATGGAAACTCACCTCATTACCTACAACCAGCATTAAGCAAACCATGCAGGGCAGATTGTCCTCTATAAAACATCATGTAAACACCACTTTTAAAGAAGAATGGCTATATATTTATATTTATAATTATATTTATATTATTGCTAAATATTTTCCAGCAAAATATTGTTGAAAGGATACTCAGATATTGCTCATTCTCCATTCATGGGACATGACAGGACAGCATTAATGATTCAAGACCATGACCCACAACTTCCCAAGTGGGGACTCTGGGACACCAGCAAGTGCAGTGACATGATTTTTTTGGTTTTTTTGTATTGGTCTTCTTTGAAATGAAAATAGACTATTCATAATTCATCTCCCTTCTACCGACTGAAGAACCTTCATTTAAAAACAAAAAGCATTCACTTGAATGTTAAGAGCATGTATGAATCAAATATGGAACTAAAAGACATTTAATGATATTTGCACAAACACTTTCCAGCAATGACTCTGATTCTAATTATCTTGTGGATGAACCCTGCCTGTGAACAAGTCAAATGGTATTTTGCAGCCAATTCCTAACTCTGTGGTCCATGTCTCCTAGAGCAAATTTGCTTTGCAGCTTTTGCACAAATGTTTTTCATTTTTGCACCCTAGCTTTTAGCCCCTCAATTTTTTCCTCTGTTTTTTCATTTCTAAACACTCCTTGTTTCTATCTATACCATCAACCACAGTGCACACAAAATATAATGTAGGATATAAAACTGTGACAATAAAATCTGAGAAATTTGTAAGCAGTTTTTCTAGCAAAAACTACATGTTTGAGAAGACATAAATAAAGATTTTAATAAGCTTCACATAAACAGGCACATGCCTACTCATTCCTCCAAATTGTCAGAGCTCTTGCATAAGACGTCTTTTATATTCGTCTTAGTCCCTGAAGTTACACACGTCTTAAAGTTAAAAAAGATAGACTTGTTAATAACACACAAATGTTCATAGACATAACATCTTTACAGATATCCTCTGTGAGCAGATCAAGCCACTCTCCATATGTATTTAAATGTAGTAGAAGGCTGGAGTTTTTAAGTTGTCAGATCTGTGCCTGGGTAAGAGGGGCTCTATTTCCACTCTTGGAGCAGCGAGAGATTAGCAGCTTGAAATCACTTTGACAGTTTCAGTTACTCTCCTGCATACTGCAGGGAATTTTAATTCCAACCTGTGAAATTGTAATTGCTTCTCAAGAAGAGCAGGAGAATTCTGGGTAATGGCCACAGCCAAGCTCAGTGTCAGAGTTGCCAGTTGCTGCCACTTCTGATATTACTTGCTGTTATTCAAAAATCACTCCAGCTTTCCATATGGGAAGTTGAACTGGGGAGTGAAACTAGATTAACAGTAGCTGTCAGATGTTCAGAGATGTGCAAGGAATGATGTAACAGAGGTGAATCTCTGCAAAAAGCACCTTATTTTTCTTCTTTCTCTTGCTTTATAGAACAAGCTTTACATAAAACACTTCTATGTAATATTCTTTTTCTAAACAAGTACACCATTACTAGAAAGCTACAATGAAAAGATTAAATGACAAAGTCCTCCAGCATAAAATGTACAAGTAGAAAATAAAATGTGTGTACTTAACGTTGTTCACAAGAGATTTAAGATGTCCTTTGCTACTCAGGATTCCGTGGTTTGCAAGATTCCTCACTGAAAACAGCCAAAGAGAACTCAGAGCTACCACAAACATTTCAGAAAAAAAGTTGAGGTTTTCTTGGTATCAAATGGAAATGATACTGTCTTTTTGCTCTGACAAATGGTCATTGAACATAGATTGTGTATTACCAGACACATTCTCTAGTGATGAGCCTGTTCAGCATGTGTGAAAGTGGGATCAATTGACTATGAGGTAACTTCTCCTGCAGTGACCTTGTTAAGCTGGAGTGCAGCAGATTTCTCACCCACCCTGATGGCTTGTAAAGAGGGAATACTAGGAAGTAGGTCTCAAACATAATGTTGATGTAAAAATTAAAAATGCCACCTGGCAGGGCACTTAGGGAATTCAGGGAGCCAAATAGGATCAAAAATCGCAGATCAGATGTGTTCATTCCATGAGGAGGATGTACTTGTACAGTTCACACTCACTGAGGTTTCCCAAGCTTCCCCAGAAGCCCCAGGCAGTCCAGGCTTGGTCCAGGTGAGCTGTTCGACCAGAACTGATTTGCTCAGCTCAGTGGCTTTGGAAGCTTTAGTTGTGCATAAACAGAACACAATGACAAACACAATGCTGCTCTACATCACAAAGTGTCAAAAATCCCTCTCAAAATCTAAAGGAAGGCAACAAAATATGTGATAAACAACACTTCCTACTTATCAGATTAAAGCTCAGTTTAAGAATATACTGTGGGCAATGTCATTTACAAAGTCTTCTTTTGCCTCTTTCAGTATATTGCACTATTTCTAAGAAAATAAGCTGGTCCCATTAAAGTCAACGATGCACAGAATCTAAATCACAAGCTTCGTAAATCTCTGTAATAGCTGATGCAATGAGTCTGTAATTGCCACGATTAGATAAGCTAGAGTGGCTGACAGAGATAATGCTAGAGGCACAGAACATATCTGCATAGATTATTCCCATCACATGCGAAGATTTGGCTAGGATATAATGATTTTGCCAATCCACAGTTTTCCTGACAATCTTGCAATCTGTGGTACTTTCCTGAAAATTTCAACTCCCAGAGTCAAGTTGGTGATGGTTTTTTTTGAGAATTTCTCAGATTTGTTAAAAGAGTAAATTACTGATTGTTACATATTCCTAGTTGTACAGAAATGCCCGAGAAAAGAAGCACCCCAACAAACAGAGGAAAATTAAGGGCATGTTGTTTTTTGGTTTTATTTTTTTTCCTTAAACTTATGAATTTTGAGTCTTGGCTCATGACCTTCAGTGGTTGCTATAAAAAGTGTAATATTCAAATCATCACACACCTGATTTCCTGAAGACAGTTACATCTGTTGTTGTAATTTACAGGCTGTGCTGAAAGCATCATGGTGGAACTTCCTGATTAATTGTCTGTAACTATTATGAATCCCCAGTTTATGAAGTACAAAGCACTCTTACTAGGGGATTATTCCTCTGCACTATAGAGACAGTGTACTGGTTTTGGCTGGGATAGAGTTAATTTTCTTCTCTGCAAGTGGTGTGGGGCTATTTTTTGGATTTGCTGTTGCTGAGCATGGTTTGCATAGAATCAAGACCTTTTCTGCATTTCTGCGAATGGCTGAGCACCTGCCTGTCAAAGTAATGAATGAATTATTTCCTTGGTTTGCTTTGCTTGCATGTGCAGCTTTTGCTTTACCGATTTAAGTGTCTTCATCTCAACCCATAAGTTTTTTCACTTTTACTCTTCTAATTCTTGCCCCAACCCCACTGCAAGGGAGTGAGCGAGTGGCTTTGTCTTAGCTGCCTGCTGGGGTTAAACCAAAACAGGCTAATGTAAGGCAGCTCAGCTGCATCTGGATATGACACAAACATTTAAAAAAACCCTCAACAGTTCCTGTGTTATGATTTTAAACAGTCTTTGCAAGTGGAAGTTTGGATGAAGATTCAGAAAGGTGACAAGGCACCAACAATATGAGGCGGTCAGGTGCTGGAAGAACCAGGCACACAGGCCAGTTCCAGACTGACCAGCACACTTCTCAGGATCTGTGGAGATCCTTTTGTGACAAAAATGGCTTGAAGAAAGTAATTAAAAATTTTCATTGTGTAAGATGGAACCTCCCCACTAACAGAGTAATAATTGTTTTATTGAGCCAACACACAGCTAGGAGATTCCCATGTAGTTCTCTAAGCATTGTATAAAATCTACAGACTGTATTAAATCTATCTTTTAACAGAACTCTATCACCAGAACTACATCTTCCCATTCAATTATAGAAACCCAACATCTTTAAAACTATTTCTATGTAAAAAATAATTCTTCTTGTATCAGCAAAGCCGAATAATGCATTGTGAAGTCGAGAGAGGCATGAAGGCAGGCAAAAATTCTTTCAGACATGACAGCAAAATAAATAGCAATAAATGATAAACTTTAATGGTCTTGCAGTGTCCATTCTAATGTAAAAAGACAGATACCAAATGATCACACTGCATCAAGAAAAATCTTTAGGAAAACTTTAAATATTCTACCCATAAAAGATGACCAATATCACTCAATGAAAAGATTACTTATCAACTTCATGCAATTTTACCTGATACAGCAATTATGAAAAGAGTATGTAATGCAAACATTGCATCATTTTAGGGAAAAAGGAAAGGAAAGATGCAACAAACTGTTTTATCAACCAAGGACCTCACGTTTTGTTAAGATAGGCCTCCCCACAGCTTATTAACGTTCTCTCCTTTGAATGACAGGAAAGGCATAGAGTGAGTACAAATTATTGCCCAATTTATATTAGCTTTCTTTTTTCTAAAAAAAATAAGAGATTTGTTGGTAAAAGTGTTTCCTTTGAAGATTTTAAACAGGAGTTTCATTGTTTTTATAAAAGCCCCATTCAGTTCACAGTTCTGTTTTCATTCCTCCATAGTAAAACATAACAAGAACTGCCAGTAGAGCCAGGCTGACAGACAGGATCTTCAGTCCACCTCCCTCTTGTTGCCATGGGAGCTGCAAAGCAATCCAGGAGCTGAGCCGTGTTTTCACTGGGATCTCAGCAGAGGGCTGTGCTTTCCAGTTTGTGCCATTCTGTGGTGCACGTCTGAACTCCTGCGAAGAAATGCACATATTAGGATTGAAACTGTGTTATGTATTTCTGATTGCATGTACCAAATACAAACTCCTCTTTATACTGAGGTTCAAATTAATGTCCTTTTCAAGACCAACAATTCAACCTGCACTGCATCATCATCAGGTCATCAGCTTTTTGTACAGAAATTTTATAAAAGCCATACAAAATCAGTATTTCTAATGAAATTAACTGCCAAATCAATGCAGCTGTTAGCAACAGAAACAAATTTCCAGACCTCACTGTCATCACAGACAGTTGTTTGATAGTTATTTTTTAATCTGTTCTGCTGCTATCTCACTACTTTCTGATTTTTGGCTTCTCCAAAAGAAATGTCTAGCCAGTGATAAAGGGGACCACAACACTCAATCCTTTGCACAGCAGGGATCTTCTAAAGTCAATCATCGACTCCTGGTGTGCCAGCTCAGTGGTGCTTGAAAATCCTCCCACAGGGCTTTTCCTTTCCCCTGACCCCCAGGAGGCAGCTGTGCTAAAACACTCACCTTCTCATTCAGCATATTGAATCCCAGTTCCCTGCTGTGCCTGCCATTACCATTCCCAACCTGACTGCAAGCACCAAGACCCCCAAGAATATGATGTCTTTTAACTGCAGCACAAGTTACAGATGTTGCATCACTATTTCAGCAGAAAATCCATGTGAAAAGAATAAAAGGCTCTTTCCTCTCGCACTCTTGTTCAGTTCAGCATTGCAGATACTCAAAAGGAAAAACATCCAGTGACACTCTGATGACATTTGCAAGAGATGTAAGTGGTAAAAGTATAATTTAACAAAGGTGCAATGATGCTGCATCATAAGATCCAATATTTCTGTTGATAATTTCTGTTTTCCTCCCTCTATTTGAGTAATCTCCCAGGACTTCAATCGAGTTCAGCTGGATTTTTAACTGGTTTGAAATTTTCCAGTTAAAAAAGGTTTTTGATTAAACCATTTTATTTTTTCCCCCTTCTCATTTTGTATTAAACAAATCAGGGACCCAGAAAGTACCTATCTGGATAATCTTGTATTTCCAAGAAGCTGAAACAGGGCCACATGAAAATATAGACCAGATGCCCACTCCGTCTTTTACCAAACATATTCCTGGGCAAAGTCAAAGAAATATCAAAGCTCCAAGAAAGGTGCCTGCCCATGAAAGCGAGACAGTACAATTCAAACCTTCTGTAACTGCCTCCTGTTTTCCATTTCAGCAATCAGCTCCATTATAGTAATTGTAGAAGGAAAATAATGATTACTACTGGTTAGGTAAGTAAGCATCAAAGGGGCAAATGACAGCCTGAAGTAAGTGCTGTTCTAACATCTGAGTTATTCCTGACTTAGACTCCAGTTCACACAGGCAGAGAGTTACTGATCAAGTGAACTATGAAATGAGGGTGACTTCTCACACATACTGCACCTAGAAGAACATCAAATGGGTAAACAGTGGAAAGGAAACAGGTAAGCACACTGGGGTGCAGTTCTCCACAGTGTCAGGCACAGTAACAGCACCACACCAGAACTTCAGTCTATACTGTGCAGAACTATTCAAAAACTATTGTTATTAATTTCAGTAAATTTCTAAGTCGTCTGAAATTGTAGTACTTGGCCACAGCTATTTTGTTCTCCCAAATCAAAGCTGATTAACCTTTGCCTGAAGATTAAACTGGAAAATGTGCAGTATAAAGGATTTTTTACAAATGAGTCAAAATTTTTTTGCAATTTATTCTTTCTAGACATTTATAAAGCCTTTCTTTTGTTTGCAGGTCTCATGAATCTCTGTTAAGGTAAGGTGCTTAATTTATGGTAATGACCTGTTTTTACATGTATTGTTGGTACATTAACATTAAGGCTAAAGTGATTTAAAGGAATGGATAAGGCTGTAAAATATCAGTACAACTAAAGTCTTATTTCTTCTGATATTTATTTTTCACTGATTCATGACTTAAAATTTGGCTGACTACAATCAGTCTATTGACTCCTAATTAAATATTTTTACACTGCATGATAGAAGTCATGGTTATTTAGTTGTACAGGACTAGATGATCTCCCTTGGCAAACAGATAAAAAGGGCCAGTACCTCATAAATGACATTGTAACTTTCTCCTCAATGCTCCTCTTCATGCTCAGATTCAGTTCCTATCTACATGTCTCAGCAAGACTAGGGATAGCCAGCAAAACACCCCAAACCCAAGTTACAAGTTGTAAAATGTTTTGAGAGACTTCTTTTTAATTTTCCCCTTCATGAACAGTTGAGCACATCAGTGTTTCATGCATTTAATCATGTTTCTGTAACACAGTTTACAGTAGTGGTTTCACTGGCATTTCATTTATGTTATACAGTTTTTCTGTTTTCCAACATAAAACCAGAGTCTCATCTCGCTGGTATAATTTTGATCATGCATAGCCTATAGTGCTTTTTTTTATTACCATACTGTTTTCTTACACCTCTATTGCAACATGCACTGCATATGCATTAGGTAGTGCTGCATACTGCTAGTAGGACAGAATGGCACAAGAGATTTTAGCAAGGTTTACAATGTTCCAGTGGTGGTGAATGCTGCTGGTGAGTTGTCCCAGAAGCATTTCATCAAGTCAGCCTGTAAAGCTGTGAAATCAATTTTTTCTTTACTTCATCATATTTCCAATAAATGAGATGATGATACTGATGCACTAGACCCATTCTTTATTTTCTTTCTGTAGAAAGACAAAAATATCTCAATTTGCAACCTGAAGTAACCCTTTTCTTAAAGATGTACTTCACAGATTACCATTTAAGACACTGCTGCATTTCTGGTTGATAACATGCATCTCTTCAGGTGATCCTGCCAAATATCTCCTTTCAAGTAAAGTAAAGAGTATATTCATCAGATCTATGTTTTCTAAGCACTATTCTCTATTTTGGCCCAAAATTCTGCCTGCCACATGAGTAATACCACAGGCTTCCATGAAAATTTCCCTCATTATCATCACAGAATATGCATTTGTAAAAAAAAAAAAAGGGTACATCTGGCTCCCTGCGACTGAAAGGCTCCTGTAGAAAATGACAGTCTTTTTGTCCCCATCCTGAGACTCATACAGAGCTTTTAAACCCAGGATAATCACTCAGAGACACATGCAGGTGGATGCCTCTTCCTCAGAGCCTGTCATGCAGCTCAGTGAGCTATGGCACAAATTCCCCAGTGGGAAGAGGAGCTCTGCTAAGGGGACCATGACACTGCACCCTCGCCCTCCTGAGTAAGGGCTGGGTGGCCCTCGCCACAGTCTGGACAACAGTGAAGGGCCTGTCAAGAATATAAGCAGTTCTTCCAGGCACACAAGTATCATATAAACAGCTGTGTTTGTGAAAAACACTATATATAATTTTATGCACCTTTGGTGTAGAAAACCTCAGTGGAGGTAAAGATCTTATTTTTTGAACTAGCATTTACACTGGTCCACTCTCCACGCTCTCACTTAACAGAAGGATCAATTCTAACATTCCTTATTTGTATCTCTGTCTCTAGATAAAATATTCAGCATTAGCTTTCCAAGGAAATCTTTAAGTAATTTCTGTAATATTCTGAACTGATATAGCTGTGATATTTACCACATACAATCACTAGTTAGAGCGCAACAGTTCCTTAAGCTGAGCTCAGAAATCACACTTTTGTAGCTGCAAGAGTTGGCAAGATTACCATAATGATTCATTTCAGTGGAATTTAGAACTAAATTCAAAGCCTCTTTTAACAAAAAAATGCTTGGAGGAAGCCCTAAGGTAAAGAAGTTCCGAAAAGATGTGTTTATACCAGTTTCAGTCTTGATAGGCCACAAACTCTTTGGTAGACTTGTTAAGCATTGCTCTCACTAAATAGGACCACAATGAAGGAAAAGGTACTCTAAGATTTAAAACCATATATTATTAATCAAAATGAGGGGAGGAAGGGAAATTACCAAAACTGAAATGCAAAGACAGACACTTTGAGCTAAGCATCTTGTATTTCCATGGAGGCAGCCTTTCATCTTGTTTTGGCAGTCACAAAGTAAACACAAGATTTTGCTAATAAGGTATAATATAAATTATTAAAACTTCTAGAGTATGATCAAATGCATTTCAGATTATTTTTTGAATAATTCTGCCTTGACAACTGCCAGGAGTAATATATTTTGTGTACTCTTGCACAGACCCATCGATTGCTGTATTTCTGAAACTCCAGTCCAAGATTAAACCACCGTGCATGAAAGAAATACATAATCACATCAAAACCTAAGATTTGGCATCTGTCGATCATAGCCTAGCTTTTTGTAAGATCTCACTTCATGTTAGTCAACAAAGACATAAGAGAAACTCTTTAGCTCTGAGCTGAGGTTTTAATAGATTCAAAACATTTCTTACATGCAAATTTCTTTTACGGCTCAGGGGCACTGTTAGAGCTTGAAGTGTTAGCTAACTGCTGTGAAAAACTACTTGACTGAGCATACCTCAAGATAAATTAGACTTCTGAATTTTTTAGCCCAACCAAGTACACCACACACTTGTACTACTGGCTTTAAAAATATGGACTTTTACATAATCATGCACAACAAGTCTGTGTGACAAATTTAAAGAAAACATGTTAAAATATGCATTACATATCCTGCTGCACTATTTGAAACTCTGGGCTATTACACTTTAAAGGCATTTTTCAGATTTAAAAAAACAAACAGTTACTGAAGGTCACATAGATTACACATCCAAAAAATATGTAAATTGAATTTTATTGAATAGCTCTGGAAGACACATTTAGTTCTGTAGGTATTAAGAGAACTCCTTTGATTTATTACTTTAAAAATTCTACCAGCCTTCTGCAAATGTGAAATGCTGATCTTACATTACAAAATAAATGGCACAGAAAATATTTTTTTCCTAATGGAATTATCATGGTAATTCCTATAAGAAGCATCCCTGCCATCATGTATTCCAATGAATGCCCAGTATGATGCTGTTGAAAGAAAATGCTGTCTACAAGCGTGCTTGTGTCAGATGTTATCAGCTGTACACCATTCCTAGGGATTCACTGGCTCCCAGTACACACAGAGTTTACTTACCCATTTTAAAAAGTGAGAAACCCTGAGGAAAAAAAAATAAAACAGCTAGGTCCTTTTGCAAAGGAATTCCATGTTACTTCTTCTTTTTGGGTTTTGAAAACATCCAGTGATGGACACTCAACCTCTCTGGGCCCTTGTTCCCCTGCTGGAGCGAGCCCATTCATGGGGGAAATGCTTCTCTTCATATCCAGTCTGAACCTTTTATTTCAACATAGGCCCAGTCTCTCACCCTCCCACGTGTGCCAATGGGAAGCACTTGGCTGCATCTTCTCAGGAACCTCTGCACTGGCACTGGGAGACCTCTTCTGGTCTGAAGCCATCCCTTCGCCAGCCCTGAACAAGCCTGGTGCCTCAGCCTCTCCTCACAGGCCAGCTGCTCTGGCCCTGACCATCTCCATGATACAAATTTGAACTCATTTCAGTTCCCAGCTCCTAATTTACATCAAGATCACTACAAATGACCCAGTCAAAGCAGGTCAGCAATACTCCTAGAGCTAGACCATGGTGAAATACAACTATACACATAGTAATGGGAGGCTATAGAGATTGATTGACCTTAAGCTCATCTGCATTAAATCTGACAGTTCCTTTCAGTTGTCATCCTTTATGGAGACCATCTTTAACCAGGGCCTTCCCTGACCTGCACAGCAAGTCAGCAAAATCTGTGTTCTTTCCACTAATACCTGCATGATCTGTCTGATTCCTTTGATCAGCACAAAAAAAACCACTTTGCACACTAATCAACTTTTACCTTGATTACTACCA
Source organism: Drymodes brunneopygia (assembly GCA_013400955.1). Taxonomy (NCBI): domain Eukaryota; kingdom Metazoa; phylum Chordata; class Aves; order Passeriformes; family Petroicidae; genus Drymodes; species Drymodes brunneopygia. Next base: position 135,645 of record VZTZ01001116.1, read on the forward strand.
CAATGATTCCTCCTGTCCATTCTCTTCTCCTTCTCCTAATTTCTCTCTTGCATCATCTGACCATGCAGCCTCTCAAATAAACAAAGGCAGAGATGCCACTAGGAACACAAATTTGTAATGTCATGTCATACAGACACACATCTGGAACTTCCTCCTCCTACATTAACATTAAATTCACATTCTAATATTCCTATTTAAGAGTGTAAAATGCATCAGTTTTCTCTCTGCAAGTTCCCACCATTACTGTATGGCTGCATTGGTGTTTTTCTTGGCAGACATCTCCTGCTCTCTTCCATGTTCTTACCTAAAGGCAGGCCTTTGCTTACCTACTTCTTTTTCCTCCCCCAGTCTTTCAGATTATTCCCTCAATTGGCCCTGAAAATTCATAAAGCACTTAGATGCTAGACAGAAGGCTGACAACTGGGGTTTATTAAATTACTTCATTTGTGATGTACACTTTGAGGAGAAAGGAAACAACCAAAAAGCTCAACCTACAAAAGAAACAAAAACAAGAGAAACAACCAACTGAGAAAACACAAGCCAAAAAACACCTCCAAAATGTTTAAAACAAAGTCTTGTGCTGTTTTTCATTACACCCACTTGTTTTAGCCTGCTTCTTTATATTTACCTATAAATGCTTCCAGCCAGGACTTGATTATTTTTACCTACTTGTATTTTGTGCTGCTATTAAACTTAGTGACACAGCATCCTTCCACTACACAAACAATGCACTGTCAAAATAACCTGTCATTCAAGGTCAAACACGACATCTTTAAAAAAAAGTGTGATGCCCGGATTCTGAGCTTTACTTTTTTGTAATAAGATGTGGGAGGGTGTCAATCACTATGATAGAAGGACATGACAGTCAGCATTCCAGCCAGCACTTGCAACCACAACAGAACTGAGAGATATTCTAAACAGAAAAGTTTGTGATTCAAAAATCACAGCCACCCAAGCAATGACTTGAAATGAAGAATGATCATAGCAGCACAATGTGGACAAATTCAGGATGAGGTTCTGTCACTATTTATCTCCCTGTGCACAGGACAGTTTTATGAAGGAGATGGCAGGTACTTGCTCTGGGCACTTATCTGGTAATTAGCTGGCTAACAGACAAATCTGTTTCCTAGAGATCACCAGCACAGGCTTCATGGCTTTGAAAATACATTACAGTGAATTACAGGATGTATGTTAACTTGTAGTAACACTAGTTTAAATTTTCAGTGTGCATACTACAGCTGGTCTTATTAGATATCATTCCATAGGATTCCAGCTTGCTCCTTCTTTAAAGGATCACTGAGATTTTTTTATTGGTTTTTTTTGGGGGAGGGTAGGTTTTTTTAAATAAGAATTTTAAGGTTGTGTTTGTAATACAGCAATTTTCCCAGTTTATTTTGTTGGATGATGAAAGAAAGACAGCATGTGAATGTTCCAAGACTGCTCTACAAATGAGAATATTAAATGAAATATGATATACTTTTTTTACAGCACAAGCTTTTCAGAGACCATCATCTTTTTGCTTCCCTTTTAAATCTTGAAACAACAATGACAATTATGTGGAGGTTAGTGGTAGCTGCAGGCAAAGACACAAAATGTTTCCATCAGAAAGAGTACCCCAGTAAAATGAATAGCTAGATCTGAAAATCTACATTCATGTCACAAGAACCACCAATATAACTGAATGATATTCATGTATCAACAGTGAAATGAGTAATACTGCTTTTACTCAAGGGACAGTCTCTCAAAATCAGGAAAGACTTCACAGATCTTTCACATAGAGCAAAGTAGAATAAACTGATATATGTACATATTCTTGGCTAAAGCCTTCCTCTTAATCCTAGAATATGTCATAATCCTGAATTTATGGTGTTTTCATTTCTTCCTACAGAACCAAGCATTAAAATGGAATGTTCCACAGAGACTTATATAATACAACAACCTCAGAGACAAAGGATACAGCCCTTCTTACACTTCAATGTTGTGGATAATAAACATGGTTTTAAACGAGCATGTTAAATGCTTTGCAATGATACTAGGTTCCAGAGTTTCAAATTTCATACCAGTAGGTATCTGTGGGATCTATATGCCTCCCTTGTTTTACAGGGAGAGAAAAAAAAATAAAGAAGATTGAAGTGTCTCCAGTGCCACAATGCAAGTCAGCAATCAGGTCTCTGCAATTCCTGTCTCAGATTCCAGCTGCCACCAGAAGCCAACATAGCCTGTAAAATCTTTTATGTCTGTCAAGTTTAACTTCTAAAACCATTTTCTTAAAGCTAGGCAATGCCTTAATATGCAGTCTCCTGACAATTTCTCTTACATTTATTTTCACAGACTTTTCTGCCTAGGATTAAATACCTCCAGTTCCTGGGAGTGCAGATGCTCACCAAGCACAGCTGGAACCAGACCTTGGCAAAAAGAAGCATTTCATGTAAGCCTAAAATTTAACAGTTAGTACAGTGTGACTGATCTTGACCAACTTTGTGTGCTCAGTGATAATACAAAGGTTTTCTTTTCACATTGTCATGGCCTCTTTCCTTTAAGTATCCTTAGTTGTTGCAGGAGGTCTCCCACAGTGCCAGTTAGCATACTTTTGAGCACCTGAGGGAGTGTCTGGAAATCTGTGTCTCCTTTTTAATTTCACACTCAGTCAAGTTCAGCTGCAGCTAATGGAGGGCTCTCTCATGGAAACATCAAACAATGGTTACTTTCTGTGATTAGCAAGCCTAACTGCTCGAACACAATCTCTCTATCCCCAGCCACTACAAATGATTCGTCAGCCCTTCCCCACAAGAAAGATTACATGAGAAAAGCCTTTCTTGGCTTGCAGTATATTTTATGCTAGATAATCATGATAGTACCTTGGCATTCTGTCTAAGACATCAAAGAGCAGTAAGTATCCAATCTGCAGGCTGGAACAAATATCTACCCTCAGGAGAGACTTCGTATCATTTAGAGGGTGGTCTGACCAAATTTCTGCAGTTGTACAGGATGGGAGTGCCTGAGCAGGGACTTGCACCCTGTCATGCTCAAATACTGACCATTTGTACTCACTGCACCTCAGTCTTCTCCCACATGAATGTTACACAGTGTGCTCTATCAGGTTGTAATTCCTAGGATTAGCTCATGAGGAGAAATTCAGTTCCTCTGGAATTAACCATGAAATAATATATACTAATTTCCTCTTTTCTTTGCTATTTCATCTCCTGGATTTGTCTTAAATGTTAAAAAGTCACCACTGCAACTTGCTTGAATACATGCTACAAAATTTTAATAATTTTTTAAGTATTATTTCCAAGCATCTTTAACTGGCCACCATAAAATTTGTTCTCCAGAATAATCTTCTAGCAGACATTTTGAACATCTGCATCATCTTTACCTGTGAAATGGGGAAGACGAAAGCTGCATTTCAGTAGAATAATGCAAACATAAACTCATAATTGTTTCTGAAGACCCCAGAAATTTAGTTATGGGAGTCACAGGAAAGGTTAGAAAGAAATAAGTAACTCCTTTGAAAGCAAGGTTTAAACGGCATGTAACAATACTAATATTACATGACAAACAGTGGAGAGGAAAAATATCTAACAGTAGCTTATTAAATTGGAGACTTGGAAAAATTTCTTTACCCAAAAGGTTGTCAAGTACTGCAATAAGCTGCCCAGGAAAGCAGCTGAGTCACTGTCCCAGCAGGTATTTAGAAGATGTGTAGATGTGGCACCTGGGGCCATGGTTTAGTGGTGAACTTGGCAGTGCTGGGTTTGTGATTGGACTTGATGATCTGTAAGATCTTTTCCAACCTATAAGATTTGGATACTAAAGAAACAGGCTCAGCTCTGTGCACAGGGGAAACAAATGTGCATGTGGATGTGTGTGAAAATACTGCATAAGCACCTAATAAAAGGCTGAAACACAGTACAGTTGGCATTTACATGGAAATGAGGAGTGTTAAACTTTTATCTATTTCAAAAAGGCTACTGGTCTGTGAGAATACAGCCCATATTATTTTAATATAGTTTTCTTTCATGTTTGGCTGTTGCTTTTGTCTCTAGGTGAATACAAGTATTGATATTGACACCTGGGCAAGTGGTGTCCTTCAAACCATTTCAATTTCTCAGCCCATCCTAGCAGCTTTTGAACCTACCCACTTCAACAGTTAGAGAACAGCAAGGGCTGGTAAAAAACCCTTGTCCAAATCTAAATCAGTGCTCCTGCTGAGGGAAAGGCCAGACCACAGCCTCAATGATCTGTTTTATGCCATCACCCTGCTGACCAACCTGTACTCTTGAAACTCCAAATCACATGCGGTAGTTACAGAAACCCGAAGAAGTTAGGAAAAACTGAGAAAAACACCAGTAAACCAGAAGATGACCTGAAAGTGCCAAACATATACCAGGGGTGAGAAATGCAAGCCCACAGGATGACAAATGTGGGGCTTAATCTAATCTTTGACTAATTGATGGGTTTGGATTTTAAAATGTTTCATGTCTCCATACTAAAGCTTAACAGCACTACAACAGTTTTCTTTTATCACACAAGATACTCCCCCAAGTATAATTCATTCCTTTCCAGCTATTAAGAGCTGCACATCTGGCTTTCCCCTGTGGTTCTGTGACAAAATCTGATTATGCTACAGAATCTTAAGCACTCGTCACTGAAAAAATAATGAACTAAGACTTCTTTGGACAGAGACACATGAGCTGAAAAAGGAAAAGAATTCCTGTCATTCTAAGCACTACTTCCATCATTTTACCAAATTAAAGTACTTGTATTTTGAAAAACGATCTGTGTCAGAAATGGATATTCACAGCTGTCCTTTTTGTATGATAATTATGTTATCTGCACTTATCAGAGATTTTGTATGTGAGATTTGCAAAATAGTTTCCATACGGATAAGATAAATCTCAGTCACACTGACTGAAATGACTTAACAATCACATGTGAAGTTATGTCAAAACAAGGATGAGAGTTAAAAAAAATCCTCTAGTCCTGATAACAGGACCCTTTCCTCAGGACCAGAAATCCATCTGGTCGATATTACGCATAGGTAGTTTTTGCAGCTATGTGATTTTTTTGACAAAAAGAGCTTGAATGTACTACTTGCATATTTTTGTTCCATCAAAAGTACTTTCACAAACATTTCCAAGCCACCCCAACCCAAAATGGCGAATTTGTTCTGCAACAGGACACATATATAGGTAGGAAGAAGAATCCATCAATTTGAAAGCTGAGAAATTTAGTGAAGAATTTTCTCATGTAATATTGTGTCAAGAACCCTCTGATTATACTGAGACTAAAGAAAATAATAGTAATTTCCATGGGGCTTTTTCTTTTTGTTTTGCATTTGACATCTGGCTCTCTAAGCTAGTCAGGTTTCATTCCTTTCACTGTTTATCAATCACACGTCCATCTAAGGTTGTAGTACTTGGGTGGTCAAACCTTTTTGAGAGGTCACGTGGGTCTACCAAGAGCCTTCCCTGCCATGCCTTGCCAATCACCAGCCAGACAGAAACACGTCATGTAATTAATACCTATGAGCTCTCCTGCTCCACACATAACATTGGGTTCCACAAAAATGACACTGACCTGGCAGCCCTTGGAAAAGAGGGTATTGGATAACATCAAATGAGCCAGGTGAACTCTTTAGATTGTCGCACGCCAGAGGCTGCCCATTTCTGCCCTGGCATAATGACAACATGCTCACACATGGGAAGAGGGCTTTTTAAAGGCCAAGTCTCACAAAACAGTGTTTCTACTGGTAAGACCAGGTAAAAAGGCAAAATAAAAACTGTCATAAGAAGACACTGATAGAGCAGTAAAATCAAAACTCATTACACTATCTGCTGACTTAAGCTGAGCCAGAAACTTGGGATTAACTATTTTCTTATGGGTTGATGAGCGATCTAGATCAAAAATGGTCTGCCTTTGGGCCCTTAATTATTCTGTGTGATTGCCATCACCAAGAACAACTAAAAATGTACATTTCTTCTAGAAAAATGTTTATAAAAAATTTTAAATGTATGTTTTTAATTTACACATGATTTTTCATGCCTTTTCTACAATAAAGTATGAGGAAAATCCATATTACTTCTTTCATAGCATGGTGGCATTAATCAACTTTGGTTTTGACTTTACATCACTGTATTGTAATTAAAAATGACTTCATGCCAGTGCTTGTTACCTTAATGATTAAAAGCTGAAGCCCCACTGCAGTACATATATTTTCTTCATCATAATTCCAGTTTTTTATAATATCTAGGATGGAAGAAATATATCCTAGAACAAGATTTTTTTATTACACCAAATCTGAGTTGTGGTCCTGACTTGATGAAAAGAAATGAAAGTAAATATGCTGAAACTTTAACATCCCATAGGCCTGAGTTTCAAGCCTAGAAAAGCTGTGCTTGAAGCCCTCTGACTCTTTAGGAACCTCAAAACATGAACTGTTTCTGATACCAACCTGCAAATCTGCTTATAGTCAACTACCTGTGAAAATGATGACCAAGTTTTGGAATATGTTGTGATGAAAAAGTAAGGTTTAACACCTAAAGGACTGCAAGCAGATGCAGCACCAATTTTACCTACATGGGAACATGTATGGGATTTGGGCTATCTACACTAACCCTACCACACCACCACCATAACCTTTCATGCTAACCTGACTAGATCTTTCAATCCAGAATTCCTTCATCCCAGTGCTGGATCAGACAATTACAACAGATCCAGTTGCAATTTCTGGCTAGAATGGCTGGCATTAGAATAAATCAGTAGAAAATCTTTTTGCATCTTTAAGAAGGGTTCCAAGGTCTGAAATAATAAATTATAGATGGTAAAACTCTTCAAGTAATTTAAATACACCATGGGAAGTAGTCAGAGGAAGGTTATCAAGATTGGTGTACTGTACACTAACCACAAGTAAAGCTGCCTTTAATGAAGTACTTAAATAACCAGTAATTTTTGTATTTCTTTTATTTAATAGTTTTTGATAAAGCCCACAGGAACAGCTTGCTTTGGAACTTGCTAAAAATAAGAACTGGTCACAAAGCTCAGTTTAGGAGTAATGTCCCGTGAAAACTAACAGGCACAGAGTGAAGTTCCTTAAAGAGAGAACACAAACTTTTACAGTGATTATTCCCCCTGTAATTTGAGAAGATTCCTTAAAAAAGTATCTTAGTGGGAGTGATTGTATCAGGAGGGCAAGGGTTTATTTCTATTGTTATTTGGTCAAGTAAAACTGCAACAACACACTTTAAAGCTAATGGCATGATAAAGGATCTGGAGGGAATACAGCCTGCACAAACACAAAGTTACTGTATGTGACCTTTGAGTAAGCAGCAGTTTCTAAGCTTGCTTAGATGCTACAATGTTCTGTGGACTGTCTGAGCATACAATCATTCTAATGTGTTCAACAGTCACAGTAAGTTCTTTGGATATTCTAGTGTAGTTAGGAATATATCCTTGGTGGACTAAATTTGAGGCTGTGAATTTCCCATCCACTTCACTGAAGTATGGTACTTGAATATTTTAAGATACCTCTTCTCCAATGTAGCTATCAAATAGATTACTCAACTGCAATTTAATTTCAGTCAAAGACATAACCCCTGCAAATTTGCCTTTGAATTTTTATAATTAAACTATAATTTAGTAGTGACAAAACCTTACAAAATTTGTTTCTTTCTCTTACTGAAAAGCCTTTTCCTTTTCTTCTTATGCTTTTTCCTTACCACCCTTGACACCACAAAATGAAAAACAAAAATCTCTGATCTCTAATAAATCTCTTATAAGTATATTAAAAGCACAAACATAAATCACTATGTCCAAATATTATAAAAGTCTGACTGGGAAATTATGATTAAAAAGGTATCTAGGTATCCTACTATAACTCACAATTAATCCTAATATTGCCAGATCAGTTCAATGCTTTTTCAATGGATTTGTCAGAATAATAAAAACAGAACTTATTTGCAAAATTTATATATACCTTAGCAATTCTCATTACCATAAAGGGTAGAAGCAAGAACACAAAGGATGATTCTTAGATTATCAGAAATACATTAATCTACTCAGAATCTAATAAAATTTTTGAACATGTAATAATATTAAAGGATACAGAACATGGCAGTTTAACATGGGTTGGTAATTTCTTTGAAATCAGATATACTTTAAAAACAGTTTTTAGTTAAAAAATAGCTTAATCTCGTGACTGTAATTTTTATTACCCTTCAAAACAATCTCAAAGGTAATGAATCATCTTACTTCAATGATTTTGGCAACAAATACATTTCTAAGAGGTGGATGTTCAACATTCCAGAACTTTGTATGTGTAAATTCAAACCTCCTACTTTCATTTGGTGATGGGGAAAACTATATCATGAGCTCCATGTGCCATTTTTGTGCTGTCCCTTTCAAATATTCACATAGAAAGACTATTTTGATTGCAGCTTCAATAAAGGAGGAACAGATAGAAACAACATCCACTCAAGACATAAATATCTGATGCCCCTGACTGTGTGTTTGCTTGGAGGGAAAGGAGAGACAGAGAAAGAATGGAGAGAGAAATACTGCCTATGTGTGCTTTTGCGTGATCTAGGGAGTACTAATGAAAAGAAAAGGGATGACTAAATACTGCAAGCAGAGATAAAATGTACAAATGGGCTGAATATCCTTCACATGAACTATGAACACATTAAAATCTACTGGAGAGGTATAAAATTCAAATTATAATGATTTTTGTCAATTGCATGAAGATGACTTCCAAAACAACTTGAAAACTGAGGAAAGTTGTGGCTGCTATATTTTCTCCTGAAAGCCAATTAAAACTTACTGAGCACATTAAACAACTGGTACATTAAACAACAAAGGATTACCAGAACCAAATGCTATTTGATTTTTCCCAAGGCGTCTATTTGTTAGAGATCTGATGAAAAAGAAAAAAATATTTTAAAAGGAACTCCTAAATATTACCCGGAGTGTGAAGTAGTTAAAATTACCATGGCTACACATTTCCCTATGCCAACAGAGTGCAGAACCCACTCACTGATCTTGCAGTGCAGCATCAGCAGGTTGAGTACTAGAAATAATACACAAAAATGGCAGAACTATTGCAGCACTTAAGAGTTTTACTTCTGGAGGCAGAAGGGGTAGAACATTTCTGTTTAACCTTTGCTTATTCCCCAGAAAATGACATAAGAGTTGAATCCTCCCAGCTATTACTATTTCCATTTATTGCATGAACTGCACAGGATTAACATAATTATCTAATTTAAAGTGACTAAACAGTGACATTCAGCAAAATAACACTGTCTGTTGAGGAAATGAAAAGTAAATAAATTAAAGTTCAGATCTTTTCACCTGGAATGGACTGTGGTGAGCATTTGTTTGAAAAGGGTCTATGTAATATGTGTTGTTTCAGCTGAGCTTTGATCACTGTAGTTGAAATTCAGCCCTGCTGGAGGGATGGGCAGAAAGACAACACATCCATTAAATTGAAGACATCAGGATAAAACTACTTGGTGAAAGTCTTATGCTGGCTCTTGGGTTTGCTATCTTAAATCACCTCCATGTATTTTAGCCCTCTAAGCAGGGCAGAGAAATGTGTTGGATCAACACACTTGCAGTACCTTCTGTTCCAGTTTGTGAGCCATCAAATGGCTAAATTAAAATGTTCGTAGAAATACAGCAGATAAGGCTGAGAACAAAGAAGTCACCTAGCTCACCTATCCACAGCCCACGGTGGCTGACTTACTGGCTTTCCTGGCTGAACAAACCTAATTCTCCCAGTCTTAGGTATGTTCCTAAGAATGCAAGAGCACCAAGCAGTGCACCGTATTTTCATAAAGCATTACTTGAAAATTATTTTACATAGAAAATGTCCCTTTTTTTGTCAGTATGTTTCTCTTTAATTGAAACTTTTCCACATTTATCAATTTGCCCTTTCTTGGACTTTTTGATACAAAGATCCCTTTGCAAAGCAGCTTCCTGTGAGAGGTAAAAGGTACATTATATTAGTTTGTATTTCTTCTTTGGGAATTCCAATCTTTCATTAGCAATTTTTTTATTTTCTACAGTTTCTGTTTCTGAAATTTCACAAAAGATTCCTCTACTCACACCTCTATGCAAATTTTTGATCCAAAATTTGCTTCCTTGTTCTCTTTTTGCCCTAAATTTCTAATCTCTAGTTCCTGTTCGGGAACCAAATTTTTCACCACTTTGAAACTCCAGCACATATAAAAATTGTGCTTATTAATTAATGCACATCCTCCACATTTCCTTCCAAGTCATTGAAGGAAGTTTCCAATGCAGAGATCTTAATTCGGACATGATTTCTTTCATTTCTGCTCCAGCAGAAGATATTTTCCTCCCACTTCTCCATTTTATTTTGCCTGCAAGTGAAGCACCCTTTCTACCTGAGATCAGAGAGTTTCCTTTAAGCTATGCTTTGTTGAATTTTCTTTCTGGCAGGCTATAAAGAAGCGTTTGATATATGCATCTTTCCTGTTTCTTAACATCAGAAAAAAGGCTGGGTGATGTTTGAAGGTCATCTTTTACTCACCTAACTAGAAAACACTTGTGGCTAACTGGAAGACCAGTAACATAAAGCTTCTTCATTAGTATCTAGAGGCACAATGCCACAATAACCTACTGCAGATTAGTGTGGCAGTTAAAATGCGGGCAGGATAGGGGAGAAAACAGGAAAAAGCAGACTGAATAATTGGTTGCTAACTGCAAATCAGTGGCTCACTCCCCATTTCCTCCAAAGAGCCCAATGACTTGAATAGCTATTAGCTTAACAGGCCAACTGTGGGTATTTCCAAGGCCTGGGAGCCACAGAGATGTGCACCAAGATCCCAGACTCACAAAAGGAGATACTGCAAATGGTGGCTCCCAGCAGATGCCATTCACAGGGGACATGTGTTAGACATGGAGAATATCATCACAGAAACCAATGGAAAACAGAAAATTGAAAGATGTGCCTGTATTTGAAAAGAAAGTGAGTCACAGATGCATTACAGAAACATGAACTATGAACATAAAATAATCATGACTGGGGATTAAACAGCCTGTTAAAATTACTTTTTTTTCCTCTTGCCTTAATTTTCCATCTGATTAAAATTTCCCACCAAAGGCCCTCAGACTTATGGGACTTTGATTCTGACAATGCATTGCAACTCTGGCAGGTAGCCAGCCTTTTATTTTTATCCCTTAGCCCTTTGGTCTTCTCTTCATATATTTCTCATCTTCCAGTATTTTTTTCCTCTAGTCACAGAACATATGTAAACAACCAGAATTATTTTTGGATTACAGAAGCATAACATACTCTATTTCTGGTTCTAACAAGAGATCATATTCTTGCAGATTCTTACTTTTTTTCAATGATTAGTTTTGGGCAAACATTTGTCTGTAAACAGGATACATTTATTAGGTATTTTACTTTATGCTGCTGAGAAACAGTCAAGATCCCTAAATACGGCCAAAGAAAACTAATACAGACATTAAAATTGTTTTTTTTTAAATTAGATTACATTCAGACTGTTGACACACACTGCTGACTTTTCAAAAATACTATCCAAAGATAATATACTCAACACTATGTGCATTGCAAACCCACCTCCAAATCCTGAAAGACAAGTTTACCAGAGTGCTTAAGAACATAGAAGACATGCTAAATTGCTTTCCTGAATCTCAGAATGCTGACGTGCACCCTTAATGCTTTGTCAACTCCAAGCCTACCTCAATGAAAGGATGAAACATCTACAGCATTTACATCTTCTTTTTGTCTCTGTGAAACATAACAGACCTAAATCTTGATCGAAGCTTTGAAATACTTATTCACTGATATTTGTAATTTCAGTTCGTAATTCTTGGCAGGTTTGTTTTATCTGAATGTTCATTTTAAGGTTACTGTTTCTACTTTTTAATGTCTAGTTCACATACATCCTATCTTAGATTGACTAGAACCAAATCTGGAAATGCCTTTACATGTGTTCATGCTTCATTGACTTCAACTTTCAACTGTATATCCTCTGCAATCTATGTCTTCTAAACATGGTTCTATTACTGAATCAGCAACTGCACATTTCAAACCCAAATAAAGTCTATAGTAATCTGTCAACTGAAATTTCCAAATGTGTTTGCCCCACCAAATAAATAGCCCTCCTGTAAAACTGGGCAACTTGGAGGCATTATGCCCTTTGGAGTGGCTTTTATAAGAAAAATCATGCTGAAGTAAAAAATAAAAGTCCTGGCAAATATTTGCATTTTACTACTCAATATGTCCACTACAATCACTAAGTTTGATTGCTTTGACAGCTTTTTAACCCGAGCTGCTAGCTCCAAGACTCTTCTGTCCTTCCTGTCCCAAATTCTGCCACAGAGCCTAACATTATTGAATGTCAAGACCTTGTTCTAAGTCCATCTACTTGGTTACAGTTTTTTCTTTGAAGAGTATAATAACTGTAAAACATTCTATATCATTAGTACATTAATGGATATACATATTAGCTGTGTTCTTCATACACTGAAAAAGCACGAAATGCTAGAAATACTCTGAATTACTGCTATATATATTTGCCTCCTTACTTGTCACAGACATACAATGTGTGAATATTTTGTGGAGTCTCTAAATTGTCCTTTGTGGTTTTACATTTTGCATTCCCTCTTTTTCAGTCAAATCTGTTGACTCTAGTTGGCGACCTAGTTCTTTTATTTCTTTGGACCAATTTGCTGACAGAGTCATGCAGCCAAAAAGGTAAAAAAAAGGCCTACAACTGTTCTTTCAGACACACATGTTGCTTGTGGTGCTCACTGAATTTGTCAGAAGAAATTATTGAGGGTTATGTATCAGATAAGAAAGAGAGCACACAACTGCAGATAAGCTCTAATCCTTTGGAGGTACTATAGCATCTATAGAAGTATCTTCTTGCTTAGGATGAGTTTATGACTTGCTTTGACATCCTCACATGATGGTGCTCTCAAATGATTAATTTCTTTAAAAACTACAGTTTCAAAAGCTTTTACTCTTTCTGTGAACATTCCTCATTAGAGAGAAGTACAGCTGTGACGTATTTTGAAACACCTTTTACTGTGTCCTACGTATGTTAACAAAAACATTGTAAATAATGAGCAGACTTTAATTCTTGCTCATATGTGTGCACAGTGGAAAAGTTATCCACAGTTTTAGTCCTGCAAGCTGCAGAAAACCTAGCAGAGACACTTGGGATCTTGTTAAAGATCCAAGATATTTTGCTGCTTTTGAGTGAATATCTGAATTCATCCGTTCTGAGTTGCCTCCTTCGTCTTTCCCCAGTCTGCCATCCTTGCATGTAAGAAGCGATAAAAGGCTCACGTGACCCTCATATGTTGTCCCTTTTATCTTGCTCAAAGTATCTTTGATTGGAACTATATGTCTTGAGCACATGCAGCAGGAAGTGCTTCCCAGCAGTCCAACCAAACAGAGCAACCAAAATTGCATCTTGCAGGCCAGCCAGAAACCCAAGGTTAACTTTTGTGGCAAACTGATTTTTTTTTTTCCGGAAACCTAAGAAAGTTCCTGAGTTGCTATTTATATGTATGATTTTTCAGGATGAACTTCTCACTAAGAATTTCAGTTCATGCTCTATGTATTGTGCATTGGCCAAGTGTGATTAAAAGCTTTCACCTGCAGATTCTATGCACCAAAGATGTTTCATTTACTGAAATACTGAGATTCTATTTTTTTCCATTACACAAAAGTTCCTAACATTTCCAGTGGACCAATCATATATAAAATACTCCCTTGAAGGAGCACTGGTAACTACAAAAGACATGAAAAGCAATTTGCCTTATCATTTGCTTGCTGCAGCCATTTACAGGGGGATTTCAGGTACTTGTTTGTACCAATCCCAAGGGCAGCACCAGATCTATGTATCTCAATGAGTCCCTATGGAAATTATCAGTATCCTTGATTTTAATAATTTTATCTCTCATTTTTGACATAAAAAAATTCAGTCAAGAGTCTGCTTGCTTGTCCCCATCTACAAGCCCCTGGCAGCACATACTCAGTTTAATGACAGTCTTGGTTCTGTTCCAGCAGATTATTTAGGAAAAAACGTTCTGATGAAAAAATCAGCTGTGTTTAAATAGCTACATAGTCGAACCAGACAATTTGAAGGTTTTGGCTGTTTTTTATCTCTTACGGACCCTTATCAGGCCAATATACACATACACACAGACAATATTAATGGAGAGCTTAGTAATATGTTTGTGCCTAAGTGTCATGATCTGCTGAACACATTACAGTAGGTGCATTACAAGGAGTGCATTATTGCTGCTCTGTGTTTCCACAGCCAGGCTAATTCAAGAGACCAGGGAGCTCAGCTTAACACTGGTCACCTCAGGTATGCCTTGATGATGTCTTCTAAATGTGACTACATAGAACATAAACAAGGACATGTATATACTTTAATACTTATCAGCAATTTACTGTAACAGCAGTAAGGTGGCTGATAAACTGCCAATTATCCTTCTCCCATGTGCTACATATTTTTTGGAGATCCTAACAACAGTGCTCGAGAAAGGACATCAAATGATGCTTAGAAATGTGATACACATTTTCATTTCACACTCCATCAGTTTTTACAACTAGAGCTCCATGAAATGTATGAGAATACTTGGCTAACAGCCATATCTACTGAGGTGTAAAATAAGAATCAGATCTCTTTTTAAAAGAGTTTCATTTTCTTTACATGACTAAATCAGATGTTGACTGTTTTCCAAAATATATTGTAAATATTCTGTATCTCTACCCATCAATTAATTTTGAATCTCTGAATTGTATTTAGACCTGTTTTAACAGACATGTAGCCAACATATATTTTTTAAAAACAGTTTTGTAAAGGAAAGTAAACTGATTCATCCTTCCACTAAATTGAAATACATTGAATTATATAATTATTGTTGTTTAATTTTTTCAATTCTAGTAAGTTCTTTCCATTTCTTGCATCTAGAAACAAGAAACAAGTGTATTATTGCCTTTGCAGTCAGCAAAGTAAAGCTACGGGCATCAGCAAAAGCATATTTTGAATTCAGATTTCAATCTGTCAGAAAAGATTAAAGCTTCATGAATATATAAATGGGAACTATAAAATGATAACAGATACATAGCATGGAATCATTTTGCTTGAACAGCTGCAGATTTACCAGTGTAGTAAAGCAGAAAATGTCTTTTACTCACCTCTGTTAAACCAGAAACTTCTCCTTTTGCTAATGGTCTGGTGATGGATGCAGTGTGAACTCTGGCATCTGATACTGGCTGCCCCTTCATAAAATGTTTCCCAGCTTCATAAATATTCACTTCAACCATTTTACCCATTAACAAAGGATCCTTTGGCACAAGAACCTTCCAAATAAAATAAAGACATAGTTACTAACTACCACAAGGAACATTAGTCTCTAGTATCCACTCAGAAAACAGATTTTTGATAAACACCAGAGAAAATCCTAAAACATTTTAGTCACCAGCGTACAGTACAGCCCCTGACACAAATGACCAGGAAGATCTCCAGCCTGCATTCTACAAGAGCTTTGCAGTGTTAGCTCAGCTCTTTTCAACTCCAACTGATTTCTTAAGTCATGTTTTTTGATTGATGAGAAAGTTGGGCCTGAATCGCAGCTTTTGAATCCAGACCCGAAACAGTTCCCAAGAGCATTTGTACTACACGGTTCTAACAGACTGCTGTAAAGCTTCCCATTTTCATCTTTGTCCCATGACACTTTTTTTAAAAAAAAAGTGGTTTGGAGTCTGTAAAGGCTTCAGGACAGAAAGTATACCCTTGTTTCTCTTTGCACAAGCCTTTATTTTGACTGTGCAGATCTTTTGCAGCTGAGATGCATGATTTACAATGAATGCCTGTAAAAACAGATGAGAAAGTTTCTTGGGTCAGCAACTAATGCCACCCTTTCCTGAACTTGAATAACCATGATATCAGACAGTCCTACTTCACAAAAAAGACAGGACGTAACAGATGTTCCTAGGTAATGCATTTAAAAAAAGAAAGCCCAACATACAGGAGCAATACTCTATGATGGAAGAATATATGGACTTAAAACGGCTCTAAAATAAATAAGCAGTTGAAAAAGAAAAGTGGAGTAATTTTCTGATGAAATTTTATTTTCTACACTGCTTACAATGAAAAATTGAGTCACGGGGACTTATTTAATCAAATTTACTTGAAGTTCATCCACACACAGAATCCCAGGATGGGTCAGGTTGGAAGGGACCTCAGATGGGTCATCTGGTCCAACCTCCCTGTTCAAGCAGGGTTGTCTTAGAGCACATGGCACAGGATTGCACCCAGACAGTTCTGGAATTTCTCCAGTGAGGGAGACTCCACACCCTCTCTGGGCAATTTGTCCCAGTGGGTGGTCAGCCACACAGTAAAGAAGTTCTTCCTCCTGTTCAGGGGGAATTTTCTGTGCATCAGCTTCCGTGTGTTGCCTCTTGTCCTATTGCTCAGCACCACCAAGAAAGAGCCTAGAAACATCCTCTGACACCTCCCTCCAGATGATTATGGATGATATGAGGTCCCCTCTCAGTCACCTCTTCTCGAGGCTGAACAGGCCCAGCTCCCTCAGCCTGTCCTCGTAAGAGAGATGCTCCTGTCCCTTGATCATCTTTGCTGCCCTACTCTGGACCTGCTCCAGGAGCTCCATGTCTCTCTTGTCCTGAGGAGCCCAGAACTGGGCACAGCACTCGAGATGTGGCCTCACCAGGGCTGAGTAGAGCTTTTCAAAGGCAAAGATCACTTCTTTTTATATTGATTCTTTGATGATGAAATTGAAATGCCTTAAAATGGCTTAATTTTTAAGATTACATGTGCAGAGGAGAAAAAAATCTGTGCCACACATATTTGGAGAGCATTTTGTTGCCAAACACTGCCTTTCCACTTTCACCTATCACAACTGCTGATTGTCCCACTTGGATGAAATTACCACTAGTGGTTTCCCTTCTTCCCTGAAGGCTCCAGGTGTTCATGACTGCAAACGTTTTGAGATCCTAGGATTCTGCTGAGCTTCCTAAGCATCTTCCAAGAAAAGCAAGACAGAGACAGGCAAAGAGAGACTAAGCAAACACAAAGCCAGGATCCTAATGCTTAGAGAGTGTTACAATGTGACTGGATCACAGTTCTTCCCATGTAATTCATCTTGGGCAAATTTAAATCAAAGGGAAACTAGGTAGCTGAGTATATCACTGGGCTCATGACCTGTGTATATCTTCTACTCATGCAAAAGGGGAGTAACTAAATGTAAACCCAACCTCAGAAAAAGAAACAGGTTAAGTGATAATAACTGGGAGATAAAAAACCAAGCATACAGGCTTGGCATACACTCAGATATTTTTTGATATAAGCATTTGTTAAGAAAAACCCTCAATCATATTTCTAAGAAACTAAGTTATATATCAGCAGAAACTCTCACCTTGGCTGTTGATCTGGCAAAACACTCTTTGGTCACTTTAGACTACTCTGTTCAATGTAAACTGTATCACTCAAGCCTTCACAAATGTCAGCTGCAGCTCTACCACAGTCTGCCGGTGCAGCTCTATCAATGTGGGTTCAATAGCAAATTCTTTTAGTACAGATGAGCTCAGTGAAGACAGAATATATTTGATAACTATTTGAGTTAACAGAACACAACACCAGGACTCTGAGCTTCAGCTTCCAATACTATATAATATGATACTTAGACTTTAGAGTGGTTTTCAATTTACTATCATTCAATTTACTGCTCTTAATATTGGTTACTAGCACCAATTCTTGTGCTTACCTGGGTGAGCAGTAGGATACCATCCTTGTGAAACATGCTACACATAAGATTTTAGGGAAAAGATTTACATTTTCATAATGGAAAGCATTTCTTCCCTAACAGAATTTAAAATTACTCCCTATGTGACTATTTGTATTTCATAAATTCTTTACCAGTCCCAATCATGAGCTGTATTAGATACTGTACAAAAACAACGCAAAACATCAACACTTATTTTCCTGCACATATTGCTTTTCATTTAATTAATTAAGCTTCCATAAAACAAGCATTGAACAAAAAAGCCCCAAGAAATTTCTTTTTAATCTCTATATGGAAGACCATGTCCCTTAACTCTGACTGATAAGCTACAAAATCAAGGAGCAGCAATACATGAGACTTAGACAGAATTTGGATATGTAACAAAAAAAAAAAAAAATTTATCAAAAAAAAAAAAAAGGAGAAAGTGAGGAAAAAATAATTGGTAACCCAGATATCTAACAGAAACAGATATTTCAAGAATAGCAATGTTACTTACTACTAAGGAAAAATAAATACACAAATTCTGTATCATAACCCAAAACCAGAAGAAAGCACAGCCATCATCTATAGTTTCTCCAGGCTCAGAAAACTGAATACCAAATGGTAGCAAAAGCAAACTTGAGACAGCTTAGTGCAAGAAAATGGAGAATAACTTCATGATGATTCAGGAAAGCCCATTTTATTGGTTTTAAGCAAGTCATTGGCTTTTTGAGTAAAAATAACAATTTTGTGAAATTGATGTTATACTTCCTTCCCAGCTCAAAGATAAAGTTTTTGTGTGGCAAGAATTAATGTAGCCAATCTACACTAAGGACACAGAAGGAATTGACAAAAACTAGAAGGAAGGAATGCCATTTAGGGGGAAGCTACACAAGCCTGAGAAGTGGACCCACAAGAACATAATGAGGTTCAACAAGCCTAAATGCAAGGTGCTGTAGCTGGGTCAGGGCAATCCCAGACAAAAGTACAGACGGGGAGAAGAACTCAGGGAGAGTGAGAACTTTCCTGCCAAAAAGGACTTGGGGGTGCTGGTGGATGAGAGGCTGGACATGAGCTGGAAATGTGCACTTGCAGACCAGAAAGCCAGTTGTATCCTGGGCTGCATCCAAAGACGGGTGGCCAGCAGGGCCCCTTCCTGCCCAAACCATTGGATGATTCTATGAAATACAACATATCATGCTAAAGTGTTAATCTAAAAAAGTTTTTGACCCTTCTATTAGAAATTTTTTTTTTCCAAATTGCATTGCCTGAAACCTTTTTCAGAAAGATGTATGCAAATTGTCATTGCTCAGCTATTCAGAAATCAATGCTTTGGGGACACAGAAATTAAAATTACTGCAATAATTAACAGCTTCTCAAACCATGCTGTATATTCAAACAACCACTGCGTATTTCTTAACATAATTTCAGGTAAATTATATTCACAACACAGAAACAAAGTATCTCATAAAAAAATCTTGACGGTCACATGCTTCCTGAAAAATGCTTCTTATTTCTTTACTAGTTTTCTTTTAGCATGACACACTGTGTTGTTGAGATTATCAGAAAGCAAAGATAAAACAAAAAGATGTTATTTGGTTTATTTAACTGTACCTGCTCATAGAAAGGATTGTGAGCAACGTAGTAATTGGAGTCAAAGGATTCTTCTGTTACCAGAACTCTCTGCCTCTCACCAACCTGGAAAATAGAAGACAAGGGAAGACTCAGAAAGCAAAACCAATGAATTATACTGAGAAGAGAACTGCAGCTACAAACAAATGACTTTAGCAGAAATATCAAATTCTCCAAGGAAACTCTGTATCAGCAAGAAAGTGGAGCAGAGAAAACCCTACTTACAAGAGTCTAAAACTGACAGGGTTAAAAGTCAGAATTCAGTGCTAGAACTGAGGGGCTGTAATGGCCTAGCATGAAAATCCAGCTCAGAAATATAAACTGATTTTTACTTATTAACATGACAGCAAATAAAAACGTCATATGCGAACAAAGTCCATTACATCTTTATCCACCTAATGAAAAAATTCTGCAATCACCAAAAGGTTTTCCTTTTTTTTAAAAGCCACACTTGTTATTTACAATGCCTGAGCATCTCCTTATCCCCTCTTGGTAATCTCACTTTGCTGTACTCATGAGATCACACCGATTTCCATGACAGTGGAGTTGACACTGCATACTACAAAGACTCAAGAGGATGAGTTTTTAACAACTCATAGACCCAACATACTACAGGCAAAATAAACATTGGTCTGGAAAGATCTGTGTTTCAATTATACATCCCAACTTCCAAATGCACTAACACAGTTCAAGGGAAGCACCAATTTTAAAATTAAATGGAAGACGCCAAGACAAATTAGTTGCATTTAGGGACCAAGGAGATATGGAACAAAATCTGACTTTCCCTTAAGATCAAAATCCCCCAGGTAACACCTCTTGTCTTGCCCATTACTGAGTTTATGATGAAGTGTACAGCTTAATTTCTGCAAACCTGGAAGGATACTTAGCTCACATTTTTAGTCTGAGCCCATCTCTACTTTTTCCATCTAAATGTGCTCTGGATTATTTCCAAACTATGTGACAAATGCATTCTGCAAATTACAACTGTCTAGCAAGTTAAATTTACTCACTGCTTTTATTACTATTCTGAGACTCAAAAGGTTTCACATTTTACTCCAAAGTTTTAATATCTATGAGCAAAGTTACATTCCCCTCCCCTCTCCCAGAAAGATTCCCACCACATCCTAGTGGCAGCTGTTACACACAAGTTTTAAGACCTCCATCATAAGTTGTGAACTCTGCAAGATGCAGAGCAGATAATAATGTTTTGATTCCTTAAGGTACAAGCAGTAAAACATAAGATTAGGGTTTTCTCTTACTGTTAATGGCAGAAAATAGAATTTTAAGAAATAGGAACAGCAATGTAATGTCTACATTACAGTGTGTATATATATATGTACACACATATGTATACACACATGATACATATACAACTCTCTCCTTGCTAAACAGAAAGACTTCACAGAATAACTCTTGCCTTCCCTTCCTCGTGCATTTATTTGGAACATTCCAGAGTAAATCCTGGAAAGCAAGAGAGACAGTGAGCACCCAGCTCATTTCCCCAAAGGCAGAGAGACTTCGCTCCCCAGCACCACAAGTTGTGGGGTACGCAGCAGAAGGGGCAAAATCCCAGAGTTTCAGACCCAATAACAGAACACTAATAGTAGAAAATATGTATATTTTTGCATACTTTTAAGAGGTGTTTAAGACTTCTTTGTAGCATATTTAAAATTTCCATTCTCTGGGAAGCTTCCAACTACAAATAACATACTCAAATTTTAGTAAAAATCCAGTGTAATCAACAGTATGGTGTTTTTTTTTATTATTGTTTTCAAGAAAAGAGTTATTAAATTCAAATCCACAGAGGAGTTTTGCAAAACATGTCAATAAGGCACTCAAGAAAACTACTCCAGTAATAAGATTACAGAGAACATTTTCCCTAATCTGAGAGGTTTTGTAACTTCTATAATTTTTGAGACCACAGCTTTTAAAAATCACAACTCAACATCTGCTGTAGCACTGAAGTGCTCAAGTCTCAGGTGTCCTGCAATATGATGAAAAAGAGGAGGACAGAATGTTAGATAAGCAACATTTACCCTTGGGCAAACATGCTAGCACTGAAAAGCACCAAGGACAATCACCAAGTGATGTTCTCACATTGTATTTATTATTTACCGACACCGAAACTTAGCAAAACCAGCTCAGAGCAATATTGGGTCTGTAACTCATTTCTCGGTTGCCTGTGGGTCCTTGGGTCTCTCTGGTCATAAGAGTCTGCGTTCATCGTGCCTGTGAGGCAGACTAGGCTACATGTGTTATCTTCACACTCTCAGATGACAGAATGGTAAGCATATTATGCAGAAAAAAAATATTTAAAAATCAGAGGGAAGAAGAAAAGAACACCTGTGTTAGATCATTTGATATAAGCTGTGGTTTCTTCAGAGACATGTTGCCAGTTTTTCTCAACTTTGCTTCCAAGAGCTAAAAGAGGTCAGGTCTCCATGTCTCAGTGGGCCAGAGGGAGAGCTTCTGGGCTCAGAATTTCTTGGGAATGGGAGGAAATCAGGAAGATTAAATTCATCACATAGCATCAGAGTGGTGGCATTTAAATTGAGGACCGGAAGTTCAGAAGAGCCAAACAGCCTATAACAATACAGTACATACATACAGACAGAGAGAAAGACAGACACACAAGGCTAGCATGGCACACCGTAAGGAAGGAAAATTAAACCCGGTAATTGTCCACTTGGTGAAGTTACAGATCTGCAGCCTTGGCCAAGGCTGAGCTCCCACAGAGATACAATACTCAGCTATTTGCAGACTCTTTTGCCATAACAACGGAGAAGGAAAATTCCATTTAATGAGTTAGGCCATTGCGTATTCATGATCTGCAAGACTAATTGGCTACATGCATTTGTAAGACAGAAAATTACTATCTATCCTGCATCCAAGTATAATTAAGAAGAAATGTACGTACGCAGAACGCAGCTTTGGTATTGAAATTTGTTCAAAAAGTGGAATATGTCATCATTTCTGCAATTATTCCCCTGGGA
Organism: Drymodes brunneopygia; assembly: GCA_013400955.1. Classification (NCBI taxonomy): domain Eukaryota; kingdom Metazoa; phylum Chordata; class Aves; order Passeriformes; family Petroicidae; genus Drymodes; species Drymodes brunneopygia. Next base: position 158,063 of record VZTZ01001116.1, read on the forward strand.
TCTCTAAGTGCTTAAGTTTCACCTCTCTCAAAATTTAAATTGCAGAAACCAGACATGATATCTAATAACAGTCATAATTATAATAACTTTGATGATTTTTTTTCAGGCATGTAGCAGCAGAAGTAGTTCAGTATCTTATTTTTATTCCTATTCTTTCATCTGCTTCCACAGGTACACATGAGTTCCAGCTCTCAGGGAACTACAATTCTGCCAAAGCATCTGGAACTGAGGCAACTCAGCCCTGGCATCACAATTTGGAAAGGTTTCCTATAGAAGCATTATTTTTTTCTTTATGGATGACATTATGAAGATATTTATGCATGATAGTAAAAAAACCCTTGTCCAGCAACCTCCCCCGTGCCAAGGTGGACTGGTCACATAATTTATATAAGGGCAATTTGCTTTCACCAAAAACAATGAAACAATCGCTGCTGGTCCAATCACTTCCTGCACTGCAACTGTTACCAGGAAGTTTGTAAATCTCAGAGTTAATAATCAAATCATTTAGGAACTTCTATTTCATTTTCATTTATCCTACAGGAAATTCTGACATGTTAATTCTTTAACTCAGTTTTTTCCTTTACCAGAAATAATGTAAAGCAGTTTTTCCAGCTGGCTGATTTTATAAAATAAATGAATAGCAAGAAATGTCCAAAATCCTTCTTGGCTGCAGTCAAATTAGGTTTCTTTTTTAAACCAAAACTGACTGAATCACATAAAACAGAAGACTCATTTTTAAACTCTGCAACAGTTTGGGTGCCAAGGACTGTCCCTTTTTACATGCTTTGATACAATATTGCTACGTAACGTCAACAGTGGTGCCTGCTGTGATTACACTCAGGTCATGTTTACCCCCCTAACTTTTTTTTAGTCAATGAAAACTATGATTGCACAGTTTGGATTTGTTACTTACTGCAGCCAGAGCATGTGGCACATGATCTTTCTCAATGTTTCCTTATTGTTCTTTTACCTGAATTTTATCAGCTTTGTTTTTAAGAGCCTCTGATTTGCTGAAAAAAATGTAAATTAATAGCCACTATATTTCTATACTTCTCCCATAGAAGAAAGCACACTGCCCATGTAGCATCTCCACTGATTTAGAGACAGTGACCAAAGACTCCTTCAGGCTAAGTTCAACTCAAAACGGAACTGGTAAGCATGTCTCCATTTGTCTTGAAGGAGGCTGGCTTGGATTCTGACCCAAATTATTATGAAACATACTTAGTACAAGGCTTGGAAGACACACAAAAATCTGCTTTCCTGTATTTGTTACTTTAATATGTCATAAAGTGAGCAATGAAAAACACACACTAACACTATTTATGTGTGCATGTTTTAGCAGATTATTCTGATGTATAGAATATTTCTGGTAAACATGCATATTTGACCTTTATTAAGTATAACAAAGTTTAAGCAAAAGCAATGTAGAAAGTGTTTATTCTACATCAGTTTTGGTTTACTTCTCTCCTGATTTTTCAGTTGTGGTCTAATTATTTTGAAAAAATTTTAGTAATTATGCAGACTATGTATTCTTCACTATAAAACAGAAATGAACTGCTGGACCTACTTTTTATAAATCATGTGAATCCTTCCGTAAATATAAGCCAAATTTCTTGAAAATTATAATAAAGCATTCTCTAGGTCTTCTGTTTACATATTGTAGGCGTTTTGTCCACCTGACAGAGAATTCAAAGTGTGCCACTACCTTCCTGTAAAAGAGATGAAGTTTCTAGAGACTTATGACACGGTCCTGTTTTGATGATGTCAGAACACATCTCTTTTCAAAATCTCCTTTGTACTGCTTTGCTCTGTTATGAAGCACTGCTCCTTCAAAATTCAGGACATATACATCCCTCCCTTTCTGAAGGTAATATTGGAGACAAAGCACAGAGTTGTCTTGGAGCTTTTCGACAAAGTTGTTAGGGATTAAAATGTGGATATTGGAAAGCAGTGAAATTAAAATAGTTCAGCTCCTGAGCATGACTATTTTTATGCTGGGATAAATATACTTTTCTGGAACACAGCATAGACAGCTGCCACTTCACTAAGGCTCATGTTACAATGGCTGTCCAATTCCAGATGGGTAAATGCCTCCTTTTTATTATGTTATGTTCAGTGCATAACCCTGCACAGAAATACAGCAACAGAATGACAGAAATATTTAGAGATAGTCCATATCTTTAACATCACACAATAATCAGTCAGATTAATCTCTACAACATGTGTCTAGTCCATTTTACACCTGAAGAAACATAGAACCTAAGCACTCCAGTGCTGCAGAGTAAGCATCTGAATTCACCACATGGATTTAGTGTATTCCTACTTCTTTCTCCCAAACCTAGATAATGCTGCCTCAGTTCTACAATGCCACTAATCAGCAACAAAACTGAAATTCTCAGTGTTTTTCCCGTACTTATATCACTCAGGTTTTTTTCAGCCTTGAAAACAGCACTGGGTGGTTGTCTTCACATATAGGAAAGTATTTAGCTCTTAACTAGTGAACTCTGGAAACCCAAGTGAAAAGCAGACAACATTCAGCAAGGCGTCTCATTTCACTGTCAACCAATACAGCTGACTTTGTTGTTAAATCATCAGTATTAAACTACCCTTCTTTAAACAAAGCTGCAGAAATTGTTTTTTAAAAAGATTGCATTGAAAGTTTGACTTATGAAGTAATACCTAGGCAAGTGGCTTTTAAAAATTTTCTTTAAGGCACACCTGCTTCAGCCACAGTGCTCTTTCCACAGCATTATTCAAAATTCAGAATGGACGCAGGCAACAGATGCCCACAGAAAAAAACTCTTTCAACCATTTTCCAGGCTGGCTTGAGGCTGTGCAAGCTGGAAGGAAGGATTAGGTATAAATTAAAAGATAGCCTGCTCTAATAGTACACAATCAGCATAACAAAAAAGTGCCTCAGACCTTCAGCAGCAGGCACTGAAGCTCATTAACAGCAAGTGAACACCTTCTCTTTGGTCCCCTTATGAATTTGTTGGCATAGTTATGGGGGAGGGAAAAGGTAGAGAGAGAAGGAAGTGAGAGATAGAAGTAGACTGCTTCTGCTTTCTTGGCCCACTGCTCACGCTTCAGGGTAAATAGATCCTTTCTGTTACTGTGCACCTGCATCTGACTGCTTCATTTTGATTTGGTCTCCTGCTGGGAAAATGTAGCTTCTCCCAGCACATACAAACCCTGCCATGCAGCTTAGATGAATATTATATTCAGAGATGTGAGCGGTGACCTAAAAATGACAACTGGTCCTCAAAATATCTGATTCCTTTTAAATTCTGTAAGCTTGCATTTTGCTTGTCTCTCCTTTTCATTGCCTAGAAAAGGGGTAATAAAAGTAGTATGTTGACAACTCTGTCATACTACATTTCTAAATTTCATTGACTGTGTACAATACTACAAAAGGAAAATAAGTTTTCTGAAAAGCAATCTCTCTCTTTGGATCTTTCTGTTGTAAACCTCGGCTTAAGCAGAAAAAGGATGAGGTGTCAGAAACTGGCTTTTTTCTGGATCCAGCACATCGTTGCTAAGACACTGTTTCCTTGTGCTCTCTGAAATGCTGTTTCCACACGTGCAAAATCCAATTCTGACTGTTACACAGAGGAGTGACCACAGAGCTGGGAAGTTGCTACAGCAATATAAAATACTCTATGCAAAACTGGTATTTGAGACTATCAGTCAGCATGAGCACTCAAGCAACTGCCTTAATGTAATACTGGCAAAAGCCTCTCCCTCCCACTCTTTTTCAAATGATCTAACAAACCCCATAAAACTGTTGCAAATATCTACAGAAAAAGGCTAAATAAAAAGATCATCTCAAAATAGGAACAAGAAACATCTGAAAAGGTAAAATATGTTTAAGGTCTTCCTTTCATACCCATAATATTTCACAAATAAAACAAAAAACTAGACAAAGAGTCTATCCTTAGGAAAAATTGACATTTAAAATAAAGTTATAGGAAAGCATACTATCAATGCTGATTTTATTGAGTGGAAGATGGCCTTTAGGAGAATATTTTAATTTTCAGCTTTCAGTCAATTTGGCAATCAGATGGATTATGGTGGCATAAGTAAACAAATATTTGAGTTCTTTGAATTTTATTGTGTTTTTCTTCTAAAGACAAGCTAAGCCTATAGTGAAATATGGCAACCAAGCTTAAAAGAATGATGGTCTTTGTTAGGAAGGTCCATCCTTATGCTCCTTATGTGAAATTATTTAGAATTATATAGATTGGGTGTTTTTGCTGGAAGCAGTTCCTTAAGATACACTGCATATTTCCAAGTGATTTAAGCACAATATGAAGTGGTAGTTGCTAAGGCAACAATATGCAATCCCTGTTTCAGCGATCTCTCCTAACAGCTGCACAAACCCAGGCAAGTATCAGTTATATGGGAATTTATAAATCAGCTTGGTAAATACCGTATCAAATAACTTCGCCAGGAATTGCTTTGGGAACTTGCAATACCAAACTGTTTACTCAGACTAAAGTCTTGTCTGCACTACGGAAATAGAAGTGCTCAGCAGCGGCTCTGCCAGAAGGGTGCTGATGTAGCACAGGCTGATGCAAGGCTGTGTTCAGCACCAGCAGCTGTGGCAGAGAATTGCCAGGAATGATAAAAGGCCCCACCGTGAGCTCCACTTCAGTAAATCGCAAGCCGAACCACAGGTTGCTCCCTCACAGACAAAACAAAGCAGCAAAAATTTAGGCATAGATAAAAGAGAGGATTTGAGAACACAGATGACAAAGTGAACACAGCACTGATACAAATCAACAGTCAGTTCTGTCTCCCCTGACATGATGCTGGGATCCCCCCAGTAAGACTGAGTGCTCCTAGAATGCATCTCTAGTCTGATATTTTTTAATCAAATACACCAAAAAGACTGAAAAAAAAGTCTGACTTCTCTCCAAAATATCACTACGACTTTTCTGCTCATCCTACAACTGAGGCCAATGTTCTCTGTTCATCTCATCTGGGAACAAAGGGAGAGCTGATGGGATAAACCAGAAAAAACAAAGGTCTAAAATGATCCTGTATGCAAAGTCAAACCCAACTCTCCCTCAAAATCTACTAAAAGCTCTATTAATACATTTAACAACGCACAAAATATGTAACATAACATTGCTGCAAGTTAATTAACTGAGAACACAAAATGGTGGCACTGAGAGTTAAAAATGGGTATGAATATGTATCAGTTTTTTTTTTAAAAGAATATAAAAACTCCTCTTGCCTATACAGATCACATGCTACTAAAAAAAGCATCTGAGCGTCATCAGAACCTGGTAATGTTAATGAGGATAGGATAATGATATTATTTTCTTTTATTTTGAAGGTAGACACTGTATGATAAAAATTACACACTTCAGGGGGTTTTTTGAGTCTAAGGCAATGTAATACCCTAGAACTGCTGACACTTCTAGCAGCATAATGCTGAATGACAAGTAACATCAAGGGTTTACAGAGGGACCAAAGTGAATGAGTCATTAAATAATGATAAATGTAGTGTGACTTTATGTTGTTCAGAATTTAATAACAACTACTGTCAAACTAGTTGTAATGCATTTCCCTATTTTAAACTGTATGCCAATTATTTGCAGCTAAAAAAGGTAAGCAAAAGAAACACCTCTACATTAGCATACTAGAATTCTAATTCTGACCAGTTCTTTATTATCCCTTCAAGAAAATCAAGATAAATCAGTTCAAGAAAATTGTAATATAAATCACTTGTGTTCTAAAACAAAAAGAAAGACATTACTACTATGCACTAAATACCTTTTTAATGTCCTCTCCATAACCAACTCAGTTCTCAAGGCTAAGCGTAAAGTTAACACAGAAACCTCAACTGGGTGCTGTTGTGTACACTCCACAAACTATCTTTTGTACGACGTCAGAAGAAAAATGTCAGATTAAAGGCTTGACTACTCAGTAAATTCTCTTCACTATTCCACTATGTGCCATCTTCTCTTTAAAAAAGCCCTTACATAGCTCAGACAGTAAGAAGTATTTAAAAATTGGAAGACGCTATGAGTTTCTACAATCCTTTGAATTAAGCAGCAACACCCTTTGCTGTATTTGGATTTTAATACGACAGCTGTACAATTCAACTGCAAATGAAATTAACTATTGAGATGGGTCAATAAGAAACATGCTAGAATTTCTAACCCAGGTGTTACCAACACATTATAAACATTCAAATAAAAAAAAATACAGCTGATGTCAAATATTTTGTCTGTAGCTCTCTGCATATCACATCACTAATCGGACTATTGTGTTCTCACCTAGCAGGTTTCCAATTCGACACCAAGTGTACTGGTTATTTTATCAATAAAGCCAATAGAATGGTTTGGACATACACACTAAACAACACAACACGTAGATAAGCTTCTTACTTCTTACAGTACAAAGTCTTTGCTAACTGAAGAGAACTAGAAAAAAGAATGATCAGCAATTGTGTGACAGATCTTTTTAACCCTCTGTGTGGATATGGCAAGAGGGGTGATTTAAGTGTACATGAAAATGGGGATTCAGAAGGAGATTTACAGATTGTTTAGCAGCCTTGAACACTCAAGGAAGGAGTGGCCCTGCCTATCTTATGATTTTTGCAGACCATCCACAAAGGAGGTTGACAGCTGTGAAAGAGGGCCTCAAGAATAAAGGCTCTTCTTATGCCTCTGTGATAAAAGCCTGTAAATACAAATAGAAGTGTACCATGTAAACAAAACAATTCTCCAAGGAAAAGACATTTCAAATTTCTATTTATGCTTCTTCCCTTTTGTAAGTAATCTCCCATTAATCACAGTCAAAATGCAACAGAGAATCAGAAGCACAGGAAACAAATCACCATTCACTAAAAGAAAGGTATTAATAATCTGGCACACTAGGCAGAAATCACTGTTGTATTCCCACAATTGCTGTAAATGCTATATTCTAATTTTCTTAAAGCCTGACTTATGAAGGCATCAAAATTATGTAGAAATACTTGTGAGAAAAGTTCACACACTTGTTTTTGCTGTTGCCTTTGCTCACTCTTGGATCATATCAGAAGGTCAGGTAGTATGCAGCATTTTATTGTCCTCCCCTGCCCTTTTCCCTCTTCTGTGTTTCCACCTTTCAGAGTATTATTTTCCCCATACTTGACTGGAATGAAAAAACTCAGTAAGCCTAAACAATGTTCCCACTCCTAAAAAGAAGTGTGGACTAAGAACTCAAGAGCAGCAAGATTTCTCCTGGCTTATTTCCTCCTGTCTACATCTTACTGAATTGCCCAATGCATAGTTTTGTTCTATGTTCCTACCATGCCTGGCCTAAGATAATTGTTCTTTTTATTTTCCCTGGTATTTATTCTGCTCCTGAAGGGACTTGATGAACCTGTCTCACGTATGAAAGAAGAAGAACAAACCATCGTTTCCATTTTCTCTATGTCAAGATGCTCCAAACCTGGAGGAAGAAGACTGATGCCCCCAAGAAAAAAATGAAGCTTACTGTTTTCCGCTTTTAAAATCTACTTCCCTTGCACCTCTTACACCTCTCCCTGTATTGTACACCAGTAAAGGCAACAAAACCGGAAGCTACCAGATTCCCAAGTTAAAATGCTAGTAATTAACTTGAAATTGCCTTTTAAACAACTGAAATGGGGCACAAAATGAACCAGCTCTAGATCTTTTTAGTCCCTCTTACACTTTAACAACCAAATATGAATGCTTCAAAAAGATTTCTGGATCAAAATCAGCCTTGCATCATTTGTGTTTTACTTTCATGTCAGAGGCAGCAAGAAGAGTATAAGCTATTTTCTGTGAGGTGATCATGTAAAAAAGGTATGTAAGACAGGGGAAAAGAATGATATTTACACTTTACACTGTTTTGTGAAATTATGACGACGAAGTTGCCTGGCACAATAGCTGTAGCTGGGTTCATCAGCTATACTGGTGAAGAGGTCTGGGCTGATGGAAGTTTCATATTGTACAAACAAAAAAATATTGTAAGGAGTGCTGGCACGATGTCTGGAGTATTATTATAGCATACCATAATGAGAAAGAAATGAGAATGAAGCTTGCTGTCCAAAAATAAGAAGGCTCCTGGTTAAAAAAATTTAGGACTGTTCCTTTCTCCTACAGAATGTGGTAGAAATGGCACCACAATTCACCACACTAAGAAATGCCATATCTCCACATAAAGCAGCTATTTTGATCAGTTCTAGTTAACATAAAATTTTAGCCAACATCTGCATCCAAGTGACTCTCCACATATTTGTACTTTCTTCCTAATATTTTTCCTAGCTAATATGTCAAAAACTATACAAACACCTCAGAGTCACACAGGTTTCTCAGGCTCTAGAAACTTCACAGGCATTACAGTAAAGATGGGGATTGGGGATGGAAAACTGTGCTAATAGTGGCAACAGAACTCAGCAATACAGAGGCATTGCACTGATTCTGCAAATGAAAGGGCAATTTTTGTCCAAAGAGAAACTCCACTCAAAGTTCAACATTTTAACTGTGACTATCAGCAGCTTCATCATTAACATGAGGCTGGGCATATCCTTTTATTGCTTTTTAGTGTTCAAGACATAAATTAAAACAACTTACAGACATGTCTGCCAAAAAAGCTCGGCCATTTTATATAGTGGATTTTACTATTGCATCATGCTTGAGTGCCAGTAGAAAGAGCAGAGTTTTTGCTACATTTTTAGGGAACACTGTTAAACTCTGAAGAGTTGTTCTGATAAAGGAAATATTTGCCCTTTCATTTGTTCTGTATAATCAAGAACAGAATTTCTTCAGGTAATATAACTGGTCACATTTGTATTTCAAGCACTTTGAAAATACATCTTCCAACTTCTGTCATAAAAATTCTGACCATGTAATAAATTTGCCAAACATTTTTCCAAATAAATTTCTTTAAGCTGCAATGCAGTGAGATAAGCCAGAGTGTGTGCCACAAGTGACCTGATGGTCCTTCTAAAGGCAAATAAAAAGGCTTCTAAAACAAGAATTCATTCCAGGTTTGTCCCAGGTTTTTTCCTTTTATGAAGGCCAGGAAATAGAAAGGCTCATGATTGCTAGTACCCAGCAATCCTCACGCAAGAGAAGGCTGATGCTGCCAAAGTCCAGCATTTACAAATCACATTAACAAATGGGACTGATTAAAAGAAAACAAGGAGATCATACAGAGGCAAGGAAGATGAGGGGTCTTAGTAAGTCATGCCATAATTTTTCTCTCATATAAAGAGTCCATTGCTAAGAAAGGGCCTAACTCACAGGTTTACCTTTATTGCTAATAATTATGCACAGTTGATATTCCCTCTGCTCCAGGGTTGAAGAAGAGGTAATGCCTCACTTTCTAGGAAATTATTCATGACCCAGCTTCAGTGAAGAAGAGGTTAGCCTCTCAGAGAGGTTGAGATAAGTTGTCTGATCCAAACTCGAGAGAGCATGAAATAAATGCAGAACCTGGGAGAGAGGATATGCCATTTCATTTACACAAAGAGAAAGGAGATTGAACAAGGAAAGAAGTGGGCAACAGAAAATCTGTTTATGAAGGAAGCAGATCAAGTAGAACAGAGTATCTGGAAGGGTTTTTTTGCAAAACATAGATCAAATAGCATTATCTGCTCATACTTCAGGCTCCTCATGTATCAGGTATAAATTATTGCATGGAAGAGAACATGCTTTCAGAATCTGTTTATTGAAGAGAGTCAGGCAAAGAGTTTGCTGCACAACTCTCAGAGAGAATCAGCTTTAGGCCTTGTCACATCAATGATTTATAGGGTGACACTGGGGAAATCAATTAAGCTCTCTACGCGCCCCAGTTTTCCCATCTATAAAACAGGGGCAAGCTGTTATTCAAGGAGAGTGCTTTTCCATTTTATAGCCTTCCTTCTTTTTGGATGTTCATTATTTAATTTCTACACTATTCAAAGTATTAGTCTGACATAGATGTGTTTTTATTTTAGCATTAGAATATACCTGTTCTTGCTTCATTTTAACTGCTTTGGTTTTATATAAATTCATTCTATAATTTTAGCAGCAAGATCAAAATTATTGCATACAATGTGAAGGGAACACATACTTTTCCTAGAACACAGATCCTTCTGGAAGCTATTAAAGAAATCTCATGGTAGGCATGAATAGAAAGTCCAAAGATAATGAAGTTGGGCAAATGTGGAAAACTGCTGTTTATTTTCACTTTAAATTGCTTAACAGTTTTGCAGCATTTTAGCACTTAACACTTAGTGATTCTTTGAAAAAAAACAGCATAGAAAAAAAATAATTGACAGAATACAGTCTAATCCTCAGGCATCATGGAAAAAAACCCACATGGTTGTCCTTGGGCTTCTTGTTTCATAGATTTTCTTTCTTTGTTCTCTGGTGTCCACAGAGTAAGAAATTCACCATTCAGAAGGAACATCTAAATAAATACCTTGCTGAGGTTTTAGAGTGGAAAAGGAAACTCAGTCCAGGCCACTGGTAGCCTTTCTCTTCCTACAGATAGATTTAAAATACACTGGTCACAGTTGCCTTCATTTTTATACTATTTTACATTGCTTAAAAATGGGATAAAGGATAGAAAAAGAGCAAAGTAGTTCAGAAGCACAAAGAGCTAATTATTTATGAATGACTGTCAGGAGGGCTTATATCTATACAATGTTTTTGCATGTAGTAGGTAATTTACCCTTTTGCCTGTAGAGCTAATAAGACATTCAACTTGTAAAGTGGGAAGAAAACAGCTAAGGAAATGTTTTAAAATATACTTTCTCTTTCAGTATGAAAAGCTGCAGTCTCCTCTTAGGAGGAAGCCAGTGAAAATGTGATTGGCAGATACAGTAATAAGGATTTTTTTCTGTCCCTGCCACCTGAGCCCTCTGTTACACTGTGACTTGCATGAAGCATAACCATATAACTGTGAGGCCATCAGAGTCTGACTCCAGCCCTGTCACAGTTTTGAAATTCTCCAGCAGACAGCAAAATTTCAACAACCAGGTTCTTCAATTATGGGAGGACTGGGAGATTAATTTAATGTGTTTAGATACTTGTCTTGCCATTGCAAATGTAATCTTCTTACTCAAGACACACCAGCTGCCTTGGGCATTAGAAAGAAAATTATTATCCTGCTATGCATGGAATGGTGCACAGGACATTGGCCGAAAATAAAGAGAAATGATGGTAAAGCAAACATCAGTTTGTGGTTACATTGAACCCTTGGCAAATGGCAAATTACTGTGAACTGGCAAATCCTTTTATCGTTGCAGTTTTTACAGTAATCTCAAATCTCTCCTTTATCTGCTTGTTTTTTGGCTTGTTTAACACAGAGACTGATGATCAGTGAAGCAAAAGATTTAGTTTAAAGGTGTCAGCTAATATCTACCACAGAGCTGCCATTGCTCTTCAAACTGGCTTTACAGATAAGAGCTGGCTGCTCACTGGGTGGCCACAACGATATTATTTGAAAAAATATCTTAAGGTGTTCATATTGGCAACTGGGTTACAATATACCATGCATCTGTCCAGAAATGTTATCTAGAGTCACTGAGAGGTTAAGAGTAAATATGTATACTTTGTATACAAGATACTGTTCCAGGAGAATGCTGTGGTTGGGTGGTCTGATTTAAGAAAACCAAGTTGAGTCATATCATGGAGCTGTCTATTTTTATTGTTTTGTTTTGTCCTTAACAGATAACCCTTTTAGCTCGGTTGAATACAAGGTACTTTCTGTTTTTAATCCCATGGCATTGTATTTTTAAAGAAAACATATCTCTGATCTTTGTAAACTTCCATTTACAAATTGAATTCGATTGATTTAGTCCCCCTTCTCCCACAGGTTGCTCTTTTTACAAACTGCACTTTCTACTCCTTGGACAAAGCACTCTGAAATGCTGCTGCAGTTCATTTGGACAGTGCAATTTTATACCCAAAAGCAACAGAGAAAATTATAGACTAACAAAGCCAGTCTTGAGTGTAATCTGGAGACCTGAAGTATTCTGCTGGCCAGGTGACACTATGGGGCCTTCAACAGTTCCTGGTTACAGTGACAGCGTTTTGCATTTCTGACTGCTCCAGCTGAGCACTCACACACTGGAAGTCACTAATTCTCACATTAATTTCTGAAAATACTCTATTATTGTTCATGTGTGTGTTACTGAAATACCAGACCTCACAGTAAAACTGATTTTACATTTGCCACTTTAGTTTGAATAACATTTTTGTCATTTAGGTTACGATGGGATAAGATATCCCAAGTAACAACAGTCAGTGTTTTCACAAAACCAGTCTGAATCAAGATCAAAGCAGCACCTAATTGTTTTCATTGCACTCATGGTTTGAAACTGATTTCTATTTCTTGTGCATTTGCTTGAGGCAGTTAAAAATAAATTATCAGTTTAAACAAACAAATTGAAAATAAAAAAAGATAGAAAGGCGAACTCTATTCAGAATTTCAATGTATTCTAAAGAGAATTTCAGCAAATGTACAGCAAAATCCCATAATTTAAATAAATTTTAATTTTATGACAGACTGATGCAACCTTTCTGAGAATTATTTTCTTTAAAGACCATAATTGTTATAAAGGTGTATGGCACACAAGGGAAAATGCAAAGTGAGGACAAAATTCTCACTAGGAAATACTAAAATTAGAGTAGGAAAGCTGTTATGTCTATCAATACTTTACTTTGCATACACCTGATATTTGGATTATGTAAGAAATACTCATCAATTCAATCAAAAGCAATCTGTTTAAAAACAGAAGGACATTCTATACAATTATTTAATTATTCAAAGAATGCAGGGATTCCTCAGTACAAGTGTACTGGAGCTGCACATAAGCTGTACATATGGATGCAATGCCATAAATCAGACACAAAAATGTAATTCTTGAAAGTAGACAGACTGCTTCTTTACAAAATGTAATACCACATATTTCCCTACTTTCCTGAAATTCCACTGACAACTTTAAGCTTTTGGAGTAATAGGTTTCACCCCTTGAACACATGCCACAGAAGGCTGAGGGAGGTACTGCTCACAGTTCACTACATAGGCTGGAAACCTAAACATTTGGTTGCATCATATAAAAGAAACACATGTACAGCAGATCCATCTGACATTTTCACACTTATTTTAGAAGATCTCTTCAACTTCCTCATGATTTCAGTCTACATTTAGTTCATTACTAAGTCCCGCAATTGCAGAACTAAAATTAATCAGAATCCCATTTACTTTCTGAAGAGCACTCAGAAGTCTATGATTTTAAATTAATTTATGCAAAGAGAAAAGCTCTTGCCTTTGTAAGTATAATTCTAAGCCATATAAATCGAAACTAAAGCTTTAAACCCGTAATGACCCCTTTTCCATCCAGTCTTAAATGGAATAATTAAGCAATAACTTCCATTCCATCTAAGTACATGCAGCAGTGATGGGTGTCTGCTTGCTGACTAAAGCCTGAAGCATTTAATTGACCTGTGGGAGCTGATTATTTCAAGTAGAGTCATATGGCATAGAAGCGATCTACTTTTTGCTAGAAGAAATCTTTCAAAGTAATTAATAATTTTGGTAATTTAAAAAGATTATGCATAACTATTCACTCTGAAGAGACTTAAGCTGTAGTCAGCAAGCCTGCTACAGATTTTTAAAGATAATAATATCTGTAGGTGTACTCATTTGGGTTGCAAATTTCACTGTTCAGAGTAATAGAACAAAAATGAGTCATTGGCCAAGGGCTCAGTTCAGAAGTCAGGAATTATTTCTGGATTTGCCTGGAGAGACTGACAATAAGGCATCCCTCACTGACTTTGCTTCAATCTGATGTTTGCTATTTATATCTTTGCAGCAGTGTTTAGAAAAGACCTAGATAAATGAAATTCATACAATTGAAAACAGAATGCATGATGTTTCAGATACCCTTCCTAGCTGCACACAAGAACAGGCCAGTATTAGAAAAGGCAATCTTCTTGAAGCATGTGCTCCAAAGTCATGAGACCACTGAGCCTACAGAGAAATTACAGATAATGCAACATAAATGCACTTTCCTTGGCCAACCTGCACTGCACACTCAAAGAGGATATATAACTGCTGGGGGAAAAAAATTGAAAGAAACTCTTCTGCCAGAAAGTGACAATGTGAGACAAGAAAAAATTTAGAAGACATTTGTTTGGAAGTTCCCCTCTGTCTAAAGAATAGCAAAATAAATTCACTCTATGAATTGTGTCTATTGCTTGCTGTTAATGGATACTGCCTCAGGAGTACTGGGATCAAAACCAGATTAATATTTTCTTAGCACCTCAATGCCCAGGTGACGTCTTGAATGCCTCCTTCTTTTTAAAACTAAGAAAAATTACAAAATGTAAATATCCAGTCAAAATCATGGAGTGCTTAGCACATTAAAAGATGAATACTGCTTGGTTTTCTACCTGCCTAATCCACCTAAAAAAATATCAGGTCCTAAAACATCTGGGAAGAAAGGAGAAAACTTGGTAGTAATTTTCACAAGAAAAACAAGCTGTTCCCACTGAACCGTTTCCTTGAAACAAAACTTTTCTCATAGAACAGCTGAAAAACACCCAAAGGTCATTGAAAACCCAGTTCAGCATTCTTCAAGGGATTGCCTACCCCTTGGCACTATGGTAGACCTTCAGAAGGGAGCTGATCATCGTAAACAGCTACTTAAGAGATAACACTGACCACACAGACCTGGTGGAATTCAGACTATCAGAACTCATGCCTTACAAAAATGACCATGCTCAGTTAGAAAAAAGAAATCTTAACAACCAATTGTTTTCTTTTGATTAAAGACTGGGATGTGGGAAGGAGGGGTATGGTGAGTTTGTTTGTTGTTGTTTTGCTGTTTGCTTTTTTTTAAACATCTGTCAAAATTAAAGGGGTAAGACCAAACTCATAAGTACGATAAACACTCCTTGGTAAAGCACTTTATACAGTATAGCATAAGTTACCATGAATAAGATTTTGCATATATATATTTGGGACAAAAATATTGTCACATCCTGGTAATGAAATGGGAATTGTTTCTAAGAGACAAGCTGCAATATCTCAATTTGTTGGAAGCATCAGATGGAAAACTTCAGCTATCAGTTACACATCCATCTTTATTTAATATATTCATACATGATCTGGAAAAGGGAGTAAGTAATACAGACTTGAAATCCATGGAGGAGATTAAAATGCAAACACTGGTAAGAGAAAACAAATTGAATTATGTATAGAAAAACAAGATTCCCATTCTGAAAATGTCAACTAATCTATTTGGAAATACATAATCTGAAACACAGATGCTCTCTGGGAAACTTGGAAAGTTACAATGCTGAAAAAGATTGTTGGGAGGACAGAACACTGGACATGAATTTGTAAAATGACACAGTAGTGGAAAATAACACAGACCTACATTATATTAGAATAAATACATACAGTATTTCTATCATGAGTGTGGCATGAAGCCATTGAGCCTAAACATTCCTTCAGGGCCTTGGAAATAGAGAGTTGTATTTTTTTACTCTGAAAACCATAAGTACTATCTCATTCCCCTTCCTTTGCTTTTGAAAGTTTTACTAAATTAAACTTACACTAAACTAGAAATCACTGCAATTTTCTAAGGCTGGTTTTGCCAGTATTGAAAAGAGCAAAATGCACAGACAAATGGCCAGTCAGATGTGAGCAATGTTCTGCTTTGTGGTCACTGGACCTGGGCTAAGGCTTTCCCTTCCAGAAGTCAAATTACAGAAAGATTTTGGAATTCTGAGAAAAACAACTGACATTGGAAATCTGGAGCTGGCAAGCAAAGAGGTGAGATCACAAGGCTGACAAAGACAAGGACAAAGAATAAGAAGTAATGAGGCTGTGCAGCACCTTTGGAAGATATGGTAAGACTGAACCATATCCTTGACAAGGAACCTCAGTGTATGGGTCAGTTAAAACCACTCCAATCAAAATATTAGAAAAAAATCCTGTGCCATGTGAGCCTTTATTATTGCATGACACATCACATAAATAGAATTTTTTTCAATATGTAGCTTTTTATAGTCTAGTTTAGTTTGAATATGAATGACATTTTAAAAATGTAAGTATTTCTCAGCATGCATTTTAATTTTTTCTTAAAATTTCTATTGCTTTGGCTATCCTTTAAAGTATGTTCCTGCTGCAGCATGCCTTTGAACGTCAGGCAGCATCAATGCCCTTCAGAAAGAATACAGAGTTTTACCTTGAAATTGGATTGTCAAATTTTAAAGGAAAACCTTTTTACTTTCTCACCTCTGTCCCATCAACTTCAAATGTTGCTCAGTACCTGAAGCCTGTCTACCATTATTTCCACTTGTATTAGCAGTTTGCTTGTCTTGTGTTTTCTTTAACCAAAGTAACTTTTTCACAGGTAAGGAATACTAGATGCAGTTGTTTGATCCCCATTTGGGTTTGGTGGAGTGAATTTTGCAATTGGTTATCTAATCTCTATAGCACTACTTAAGTTCAAGTGATCAGGAAAAGGCCTCAGAATTCTGTCCAAAAGAAAACTTGCCAAGACTGTTTTACCTAGCACTAATTTTTAACCCCCTTAACTTGATTGCAAGAGTTTATGTTAAAAGGAATCAAATAAACTGAGGACATTTCTCAGAAATCCATTTAGGTGAGAAATAGATGCTTAATCCAATCATATTTTGACCTCCCTTGATCATCTTCACAAATTATGTGGAGTAGGAACTGTCAAAACCACCCCCATGCTAATTTTGTCAAAATAATAAGCAATATCTTTTTCAGCTTAAATATATAAAGAACTTTGGCAAGGATAAAGCAGCAATGAGATGGGAAGTCAGCACGTGCTCATCTTTACTGACTGACCCTTTAACACCAGTGCTTCTCTTTTAACTGTGTCTTTCACAGGAACACAAATGAGGCCAGTTCTGTGTTTGCATTACAGATGCAGTTTCTCAGGCAGTACTGGTTCATATTCTCTGATGTGTTATGAATGTACTGTTGGATGACAGGAGCTTTATAAGATGTCAATCAACAAAACTATTCCAACTTATAGATCATATATTCATTCAGCTGCTCAGACCATAAGGAGAAGTAGCGGAGGAAGTAGATATTCTGGTATTTCTAATGATAATTTGATCACTGGCAGCTGCAAAAGTCAACTTTCTAGATTTTGGGGGCAAAGCAAAGATCCAGTCTAGTATTATTTTCCTATCTGGCATCAGCCAGCTCTCAGACAACAAGAGGTTTAAGCTGTCTAGCAGCTAGAATTCACCTCGGATTCACTGAAAACTCATTGGAAATATTTACAAGAGTCACCTTCGACACAAATGCTCTGTCCTAGCTGACAACCCAGCTGTATCCCCAAGATATATATTTATATACTTTAGGGAGTAACTAACAGTAATCTTTAGTTGGCAGAAGACTGCAGCCACTCTTGGAAAGTTACTTAAGCTACAATTGCCTGTGTTTACTCTTGCCAACTCGGCACTCACAAACTGTCCTCTAGCCCAGATGACAAATAAATAAAGGAATATTTTGGAACTCGTGCCTGGCTTGCAATTCAAACATCTAAAAAAGTGTTAGCACTAGCATCAATACTATGTTGTCATTCATCTCATTTTACAGATGGAGAAGCTGTGACTAAGCTGAGAACAAATATCTAAAATTTAGGAAAGCCCAGATACAGCTTTCCAGGCTTTTGACTCCATAGGTGTGCTATGCACAGGCAATCTCTGCATCCAAGAACACTTGCTCTGTAGTGAATGTGCCTAATAGAACTGTACAGTAGTTTGCCATCCTGAAATATTGAACTATTTCTGAGTCTCACTACCCAAAACCTGTGTCCCAACAAGCCTTTTTAGAGATAAACAATGAAGTTATTTTCTGCCTTTTAAAATAGTCCTTTTAGACTATTTAATCTCAAACTACAGTGACTAGAAATATTTTTAGAATATGTAAATTGTACTAAAAAATCCACTTACTTTGAAGGCACTGGAAAAAAATCCCACTTTGAAGTAGAAAGAGACATGGTAACAAAAATACCCCCAAATCTTAGAAGTGCTTGATTTCTCTCTTAATTACATTTCTGAGTGATCAAATCAACATATAACTTCAGGGAGACTATCTGAAAGCAAAGATCATTTAGCCTCAGCAATAAACCCAAAATAAATCTTTTATATTTCTTTATTCATACTCTCACATTTCAGTTCAATTTGTGTCTAAACACAACATGTCCCTGTCAGTTTATGTTCACAGTTCACCCTCATCTTTAACCTTAAATCTAAAGAGAGCTGATAACCTCTCTTTCAAGTCAGAATGTATTTTGTTGGATTGATCCAACCCCTCTGCCTTTAATAGAACTCAGCAGCAGCTGGTTTCAAACTGCTTGAAACCTTGGAGATCAAAGTTTGATGAATCCCTGTCATTCTCCCAAAGAATTTAGATCTGTGAAGAATGTATGTACCTCCTCAGGCTCAGATTTCAGAAATACAGCAACTGAAATGAAGAAAAATTGTTTATTAGAGAACCATGCCAAGCCTATTCATACTGCTGGAGAAGGTGTTTTCAATTAAAACAAATAGACACTTTCAACAAAGCTATACAGCCATCCTTGCAAGAAATTAATTTGCTAGAGTTTGCAAGGCAACTGGATTCTTCAGAGATATTATTGATGGAAATTGCTCACCACTAATAGTTCACATACAGAGCATGGGGCTGTGCAGAATAATGTGATATCCTGGATTAGATTCAGATTTTACATATCTATATATGAATTGCTCTTTTCCCTTTCTAAAATCCCACTCAGTATGTGGAAAGCTGACATACTGGCATAAACCACACACAGTAATTTGGGGCTTCTCTTGCCAGCCAGATGCTATTTATCATGCTACCTTTCAGCAGGGCTCAATATACCACAGAGTTTTATTAATAATCATTAGGTTGTCCTTTATCATCCTGTAGGAAACACATACTACCTGTTTTGATTGCAACCTAACTAACCAAAAAGCATAACTGCCAGTACCTGAAGAAGTCTGATGAAATAAAGAGTGAAGCAAGACCCCATTAAAATATTTCAAGAAAGAAAAAATAAATTAATCTCTGCAAACAATTCCTGTTTTTCCTATTGGACACTTTGAAGTCGGGTAGACATCTGCATTTGTGTGTTCAACTAGCAAAAATGGTGTTTCATATTTGCTTTTGCTTTTAAATGTAAAGATTCTTTCCTTTAACCCTAAAGTTAAGAAATTTTCTCCCTCTAAATGTACCTTCTACTGTATCATGACAGCCAATGCAATTCTTATAGGTTTCCTGAAGGCCTAGGTGACATATTACACAACCTAATTAACATACATAGGATGCAATGTCAGATTCGCATTTTTCAAATGCTAGATTTATAAATAGCCATTTTTACAAATGCAAAATATTTTTCTTTTCAGCTACATTCTTCTCTGAATTGACAGGTATGTGTGTGTACCACTGATCATTCATAATTTGAATTTGCTCTGCCATATACACATACACACAAATGCACACACAGACATACACTCTATATCCCACCCTAAATGTGCAATTCTTCCATCATCACCATTTATTTATCATTTAGTCCTGGAAGACCAATCTCTCTTTAAGATAATTCACATACCATATACAATCTCCAGTGATAGAAAAAAACCCCACCCTAAAAAAACAAACAAAAAAGCCAGTAAAAGCACATTATCCTTTAAGGATCAAAAGCTGCAAGAAAGGAGAACCACTGCATCAGGATTTTGTATGCTGAGCTTTACTCAGGGTCCTTCTGCCCCTCCTGCATGCAGTGCAAATTCAGTCACCTTAACACAAGAATGGAGTTGCTACATCAGACTCAACAGTGTATGTGGAACACATTTTTACAAAAAACCTGTACACACACGTTAGTGGACTTCTTGTCCCGCAAATATTTCTCCTTCATGCAACAAACACAACTAATGAGTTCGAGCCAGCAAACTGGACATCTGCAAAAACACCCCTCATTCATAAACACAGCTCCTGATGTGTTGGCTGCGCTGTTCACAGATCAGGCAACAATCAATGACAAAGTGGATTTAGGTAAAAATTTAACTTTTTCATTTAAAGAAAGGGAGCATATGCTGTGGGACACCAGGTCCTGGTATTCATTACATGATATCTCATGAATTATATTGCTTATTTCTGCTTGGTTTAGAGCTTGTCTATTTTTTGTGTTGCTAGTATGCTATGTTTTGACTAACTTTTTAAATTGGCTTCCTTACTAAGGATCCTTAATAGATATAAAGCAGCAAAATCAAATCTTACCTTGGCAGCAAACAATTTATAACTCAGGATTCTCTGATCAGATACAAGCAATGCAATCCTTATTCAGAATATCAAATAATTCTGAATATCAAAAGTTACCACTTATACTTTTTTTGGTCTGGTGTTATTAGATACTCTCCAAGCTTTCACAGTATGAGAGCGCAAACTTTAATTTTAATGAATGTAGAAAAAAAGAATTATTAGTATATGTCAAATTTACTTAGCTACTTTTTAGAGTGATGCACATTTAACCGTGAAATGCAATCTTCCTCAGTGTTCTCACCTCCATTTATTTAAGTGTAGAGGGTCCTAGAATTAATAAACAAAACATAATATTTGTTGTATTATTTTCTATAAGGCACTTCCTATACTGATGATGTCTAAGAAGTTGAACAAATGGCAAACAGATGAAAACAAATCTTTGGCAGCTCTGAAACTGCTATATTGATGGAATATCCTGTCAGATTGTGATAAGAGAATCTCTGATGTTAAACTCTGAACTTAGATCTCCAACTCAAGTCCAACTTCATTATGCAGCAAATGAAAATGTAAATTGAAACAGAAACCTTTTTTTTTCCTTTGCTGAACACATAAGCTCAATATCTTTGCAAATCAGACCTCTACAGTCATACTGTATACTGTCAATCAAATGTTAAGGTAATTCTTTAGATTCTACTTTCTAAATAAAATGTTACTTTCCTATACTAAGCAGATAGTATAGTAGATAGTGCGGTACAGTACAGCGTGTTACAGATATCACTCTTACGAAGACTCCCTTTATCAATGTTAGAAAGATCAACACTACACATTTCTAAATTTACCTGCACTGAAGAACAAACTCATTATTAGCAGCTCTTAATTAGTTTTATGACAAAAAACTGGCTGAAACACTTGTGAACAAACAACATGGTTGCAATAGTCTGAGCAGTACATTGAAACTTCAAATTCAGCCATGTTGTCCCTGTTTGCAAAACCCAGAATATCTTGGTAAATCCCTGAAGCCACAGGTTATTGAAATCTAGAAAAGTGTACTGGATCTGGCTAAGCTGGAGTCCATTTTCCCTTAGCAGCCCTCACAGTGCTGTGCTTTGCATTGGTAGCTGGAAAGGTGCTGATAAAACTCCGGTGTTTTGGCTACTTCTGGGCAGGGCTGGCACAGCATCAGCGCCATCTCCTCAACATTCCCTCCACATCAAGGGGCTGGGAGCGGGCAAGATCCATCCACTAAAAGAAATCACCTGTTACAGACTATCTGAGACTCAACATAGCACAGTATTTCACATGCAAAAACCACAGACTTTGTGGGGGGGTGTTGCAGAGCAGTTTAACACTTACTGAGGCACAGCAGTGATTTGAAAAGCCAGCATTTGGGATGCAAGCTTCCTATAGGGCTAGCAGAAGGAGGGTAAATCAGAGTCTGGATGAGTCAAAATGTCTGAAGATGATGGTTTAGTGACAAACTTACGATCTTAGAAGATGTTTGAAGGCATTTGTGTCTTTAAACATTTTTACAGTAGAACAGCTTAAAACTGAGAGGATTATACTGCTAAAACTGGGCATGCGCATAGAGACAAATTCTCTATGAATGTAAATTACAGTATTTTTTTTAAAGCATAAACCCAAAGTATTTTTCATCACATTAAAGCTACAACAGTAGAAAAACTGCAGCACTGTATTCCCACTGTTGGGT
This sequence comes from Drymodes brunneopygia, assembly GCA_013400955.1. NCBI lineage: Eukaryota > Metazoa > Chordata > Aves > Passeriformes > Petroicidae > Drymodes > Drymodes brunneopygia. The sequence goes on from VZTZ01001116.1 coordinate 180,042, forward strand.
GGCAGCTTGAAGTAGGACTGTATGACTGCACAGACATTACAATTAATATCACCAGAAAAAATAAAATAGGTAGAATGGGCAACACAGTAAAACTGAACACTTTAGAACTGAGAATCCTGTGACAGGATTCCCCACCTCACACATATTTGCCAAGGTTCTCTGCAGCTTTGTGCATATACGCAAAAAGGGTTATATCCAGGGGAAACCACTATGTAAACCTGTGGAGAGAGAGGAAATAACAATGGCCCACACCTAGCAATGTGATAAAGCTTCATGCCATTACACTTCGGAACATTTTAGTAAATGAGAAAAGCCAAGCATGAACCGCCCATCACGTGAGAAGTGGGAAGGTTTGAGAAACCCACTCAGTGTGTGAGTGCCTGAGAAGGGAAGGCACAGCTGCCACGCAGCCCCAGAGGTTCCCTGGGCCTGCAGCTCCCTGGCTGTGCTGCCTTAATGACGCCTGTTTGATGGTCCCCCCCTTCCCTGAAATGCAGGGGTAGCATATCGGATCCCTGCAGATGCTGGGAGCTGAAGGCAACAGAAAGAAAAGCTTTGACGTTCTGTCATGGAGATGATAGGACAAAATGGCCTGCAATAAACAACAGTTTGAGCAGGATAATTTGATGCATTGAGTTCTTAAGCTTTTCCAGACGCTGAACTTAGCTTGGGATGTGAGATAAGGGGACAGCAATTACTTCACTGAATAGAGTGTGGTTGTGTGAAACCAAGAAAAAGGAAGCTTTCTGTGAATGTGGAAGAAATAATCCACATGTTCTCTTTTATTTTATTTTTTAAGCCCTTTTTCCAGTCATCAGTTTTTAAGAGGATTCTGTGCAGGTCATATACTCTGCAGACTGAAACAATCAACATTTCTAATCAATTTTTAGTAATTTTATTTTACCGTTGTTGCATCACCACTGCAAAAGAAAACAAAAAATTAAAGCCCAATAAAAACCAGCAAGCCTACATGAAAACATCTTTTCCTCCTCCATCCTCCAGCAATCAGATTTACAAAAGTAGCTTTCTAACTGCTGCATTTGTTTTTAAATCTGTATAAAACCCCAGTTTCATACATCATTGTGGCAGTTCAGCATCTCTACACTCATGAAACAATACATGAGCAGAGTAATGTTTCTCTGGAAATTGGCCCCTATTATTGGCACATAGGCAGACTCACAAGAAAACCCTGCTGCTTGAGTACTTTCCATAAATAACAAGTTGTTAACCCATGCCTGTTGGGTTCAGTCCATCCTTTTAAGCAGTTATTTAATGATATTCCACATGCAGGGGAGCTGTGGGTAAACATGCATGGAAACTGTCTCTCTGCAATCCAAATGACAGAAGAATTGTGAGCCCCAGATTTACATCACACTTGAAAAAATAATGAGCACCATGGGTAATTTTAGAGCTGAAAAAAGGTGTTTTTTGCAAGTCTAATGGGATTGTATATGTTCCTACAAATAAATATGCAATAGGCAAGGATCATCTTATTGAATACTTGGGACTGGCCTTTGTATATTGCACTTGATATCTAGAATGTTTACTGATGTTTGAATTTTCTCGTGATACAGAAATTTAAAGACAATTTCCTTCTCATTTAACATACTGATTTTAATGATACTTCTTATACCACGATGTGAGTTTAACCTCAAAGACTCTTCACATATTCTAAGAGGAAATTAAAATAATGCAGTGCAAACCAATGTCATCACACCTGTCCTTTAAAGAAGCATATAAAATGTTTAACCTTATATTGTCATAATGCAAGACAAAAAAGGAGACAAACCACAGTCAGTTTAATGAATTCAGCAAAATACAACTGACACCAGCTGTTGCCTAAATGGCCAGAACTTGGAACACATCAAATCCTTGGAGAAAGTTTTGCAGAATCAGGTAAATATGACAATTTAAAATCTCTCTTCCACATTACAACCACCTAGAAGTTCAGTCACAAGAAACAGCTCTGTTTGTGGCACATTGTCATCAGTATATTGGCTTTCATTAGAAGTCATATTAGTTAAACACTTCCCTACATTTAGAAAGTTGGAAATTGGTAAAATCAAAACACACAACTGCATCTTGAATACACAGACTCCTAGCTTTCTGATTTCTAAATATTTGGCAACAAACATTAAACTTAATTGACAGGACAATATAATAAATTAGTTGGCAATATGTTTTCCAACATGTATTTATAATTACTAATAACCCACAACTCTGGGTCCCAGTTCTCCCTGAAGAAAACTCCCCTTGTTATTCGCTCTTTGCTGAAGAAGCTTGCCAGAATTTTCAAATTTCAGCACTTGTTTTAAGGTCAAAGCCAGTATCCCAAGGGAAATAAAATATTTCAGAGCACTCTGAGAAAAATGGTATTTGAAAATAAATTTTACACTTCATTTGTCAGGAACATCTTGAGGTGTTGTCAACACAAGAAGAATCATTTTCTAGAGATGTTTCTTTCATCACCTCAGTTCCAAATTTCCAGGGATGGAGAAATTACTCATAAGATTAATATTCTAGCTAAGGCTATGTCCCTTCCTATGTATCACTGAAGGAGAAGAGCAGGGTCTGCTTTCTATATGGGACATATACATTCCCACATTTCCTGTTCAGTCACTGCTTGCAAATAAAGTTTTAGTGTGATTTTGCAAAATGGTCAACCACTTAAAATTTTTTGATGTTTTCCCTGCATTTTTTTAAAATAGTTGAAAAATAAACAAGAACCTTAATATATAATTCAGGTAACATATATATATATACACACACACACACATATATATATATACACAATAAATAAAGAGATAAGAAACATGGCTACAGCAACCCCCTCAGAGACTTACTATTTTACTTGAATGGTCCAATGCCAACCTGCAAAATTTATATAGTACATTCAAACTTAGGAATTGAGAAATATTTTAGAGCTTTCTTAAGTGACAAAGATTCTTAAACAGCTTCTTCAAGGATTTTTTTTTTTAAATATAAAAGAGCAGACATAAACACTTCGAAGGAAATGTTACTTTTACCACTTCATAAAACACATGGCTCTCAGAGATCACTTGGTTACCTAAAACTGCTTAAATGTACTAGGAAGACAAAATCAAATTTTCAAAAGTTACCTAATTCACACCATGAATACTACTTCAGGGTTGAATCAGAATGACAGAATTATTTAGGATTTTCTGTGAAGGATTTTCTCTTCCCTATGTCAAGACAGCAGCAGAGGTAAATGGTGCAGAGTGCTATTAAGATTTTATTTGCTAAGTATTAAAGACCTTTTTTAGATATCACTGAGGTTTAACTGATGAATAAAAACACCATCTCATTTTCTGCCTACTCAGCACTCAAAAGTTTTCTTCTTTCTGAATGACTGATTCCCTGCTAAATGCCCTTGTGACTCACTTCTATTTTTGTAAGGAAATAAATATCATTTATGAACTTACTTTTAAAGAACTCATTTGTGACTGAACTGCTTTATATTATCTTTAATTTAAAAAATACTACTTTGTACATATGCAAATAAATTCTGCAAAAAGCAGGCTTTAGACACTTATAAGAGAGGTGTCTGCTCTGAGGCATTGAGCTAAAGCACTTCTGTATGGTTTGGTTATCAGTTCCCTGTCCTTCAGATCCGTGATGTTAGAGCAGTGCTTTTTCAGTACTTCACAAGTCCTCGTGAAAAACTTGTGAATGCAGAGATGGCTGATGGCAATTAGAAACAGGTAGGAGGCCACATGCAGAAGGAGGATGACAAAAACCTAATGGAAATAATTCATTGTTCAGTGAGTACAGTGCATGCTATGCAGCACATATGACAACATGAGATCATGTAAATGTAATTCAGATGTACAAGGGAGTAGGAGTAAAACTGTCAGACAACCATGAACTCGATCTTGCTGATTCAGAGAATCAGACCTTGTACAATGTACAAAACTCGGTAGAGGCGATGAACTTGCTGCACCAGTGAACACCTGAGTCAGGCACGTGGTGTCAGGGCTCTTTTTAGGCATCTCTCATAAAATGGAGATTCACTAAACCTTGAAGGCTACTCATTCAAGTGGAAGCTTGGTGAAACAGCGGGAAGTTGGAAAAACTGGCCAGCCAAGCTTGTCTGAAGATGAAGAAGTCTGGGGTATTGGACTACACTTAAAAGGAGAAAAAAGCCTACATGCTACAGCTGGATCTTAAACCTCAAGGCACCCAAAAGACTTAGAAAGAATGCATGTGAACTAAAAGAAATAAATGAACTTCACACAAGGGAGAGGAAGAGTGGGTCATACTTTCTTGGCAAAGGCATATAATCTATCTGTAGGATCAAACACAGACAAAAGCAACAGGTAAAAATTCGACGAGATAAGGACAGGCTCCATAAGAGGAAGATCAATGAATACATAGGAGAAGAAACTTTGAGTTCAATAACATGATTCTTCACCCAAGAGTGCTAGAGGAAATGAAGCTGTGAAATAGAGGCAGCCGTTTATTACTTTGCCTGGGCTTGTATACCACACATAAAGAGTCTGGCATTTGGAACCTTTACAATGGTCCATGTGCTTGTTAGATTAAAAGATTGACCAGCCCTGAAGAAACAAGTTTTAATACAAAGCAGCCACAAAGTTGTGCAACCTGAGTGTTTCTGAGCAAGTAATTTAATGCATGATGACACATGTGACACAGTTTTAGTAAGAAATGTATGTTTGTGTTTATATATGATGTCTATATAGATCTATTGGGGAGGCAAAAGAGAAAAGGCATGTTTCTCTTGGCCAAGCTCATTCTACATAAGAGAAATTCCTTTTATTTGGTAGTTTTTCCTGCAAGCTCTCCTGGTACAATTTCAGATCTCCATTTAAGAATATTATTTCTGTTACTCTTTCTTACTAGAGATCACATGTAATCTGCTTTTACCTGTACTTGCCGATATTTCTGCATCCATTCTTTTCTAAAAGCTCTGCCACTCCAAAAGCTTTTTGTACATCCCTAACCATATTATCTGTTTTCTTCCTTCTCCCAAAATCATTGTTTTGTTTCTTCTCTTCCAGAGAACCACCATTAAAAAAATACTGAAATAATGAACAAAGCTGAGCTGTGGGAGTTGCTCTACTAGAAAATGTAAACAAGGCACAATCTGGGTGAAACTGGACCAAATGACACATCAGGGAAAAACACAAGCTTTCCTCCAAGCACTCATCTTCAAGTCATGAAGGTGTTAATAACTGCTATCAATAAGGTCTTTCCTCTACAGGCAACTACAGAGGTGAGATGTTTATCTGCTAATTAGGTATCAGTACTTCAATATGTTCTACCTTTTCTCTTCCAGTTCTCACTGAAATAACCAAGGAGGACATAAGAAATCCCTTAACATGATCAGACACCACATTCAAAATTTGTGACATACAAAGGTCTGAGCAGAGAAATGTCATCACATCACACATACAGGATATGAATGCTTGCCCAGCTATAAGCCCTATCAATATCATACACATGCTGGCAAGACCCTTACTTTAACCATTTTTCTTTCACTAGTTTGGTAGCTAATTATTGTAATTGCTTGTTTGGTAATTTTTACCTGTTTTTGTAATAACTTGTTGTTCTCCTTTGATTAACCTGCCAGCTTTCCATAAATCATTTTTCCTACGATCATGATGCTTTCTTTTCCACATCCAGTGAGACATTAGCTATGCTGGCACCTCAAGTGTCCCACAATAGACTTAAATGAGAATGGAAGAAGACATATCTTGCTAAGAGGTTCGCGCCGCTCTTTGATGTCTCTGAATAAATCTGTAATGGCTGTAACTCCATGATAAAAACAGCTCACGAGCAATTGAAATTTAATTTTATTTCATTTTCACTCAGAGGGAGTATTCACCCAGTTTTTGCACTATAAGCACCTGGTACAGCTGTATAATAAAATAGGAGAGTTATGCATAGCAAAGCAAACAAAAATTTCCCCCACAGTTGCCTGCTAGACCCAGATCTACTGTCAGCACTATTACGCAAAAACTTTTTATCTCCTACCGTTTTTTGCACCTGTTTTTTCACCACAATAGCATAAGGAGATGGAAACAACTTTCTTCATAAGATGCCTTTCTCCGTAAGTTGTAAACAAATAAGGTTCACTTTCAACATGGAATACTGTATTTAGTGGGTTTTGTTTGTTTTGTTTAGAATTAAAAGTACAGAAAATGCTGCTTTTTGGTAAGTAAAAGGCTTTCCTTTTTATTTTTAACTTCCATTAAGTATTCCACTAAAACGTCAGTTTCTGTATACTTTAATCAAAAGTGTTATCACAGTTTTCAAAGCACTGGAGGGGACTTTTGCATTCTCTGTGTTAATAAGGACATCCTGCGACCACTGATCAGCCTTGCTGCAATTGAAATGATAATATTTATTTTAAATTTAGTTCTTGCTTGTCAGAAGATACTTACTGCTGATAAAGCATTGCAATTTATACCAATGTTATAGCATTTTCTAATTAAAAAAATCCAACCAAACAAGCACTTGGTGTCTCAAACATTGTATTTATTCTACAAGCAGCTTTTCTTATCCCAACTCTTTAATGCTATGTTAATGCAGCAGTGTTGCCCCCATTAGCAGTAAAATAAATCACCATGAACTACTTACTATGTTTTAATTGCTTATGCATGTGTTTAATTTAATTTATATCAGCATTTACCTCCTTCCTGAAATCACACAAGTCTTTCAAAGTTGTAGCCACATAATACAAATCTAATGATCAAAACTGCTTGATCGGGTTTTTATATTTAAAGGATTAAAGATAACAGCCATAATGTCCTATTAGACACAATGGCATGATTTCAAGGCTGTCCTATCAACTTCATCCTGACAGCTTTTCTATTTCCCTCAGCTGCCTTGCTCACTTATTCCTTGATGCCCAGAAATAAAAGTATAAATCCAGGTAATGAAAACAGTCAAGCTGCTCATAAAATGTCATATTACTCTGAGACTGCACATCACTTCCCAAATAGTCTCCTGTCAGTCATATGCTCATTCTTTAAGCGATGGAAGCACTGGCTTGAAACAAGCTCAAAAAAAAAATATGCTCTACACCAAGCAAACACAAAGTTATCATTAGTAAAATTTAATTTTTTTTTCCCTCAATCCTATACTTAACAAGGCGTTCAATACTATTTTAAAAAATAATTTGTAAAATAGCCATATACAAAATGGAGGGGAGTAAAAGTGACAAGATATCACTGTGCGTATTGTGTCACTGACAAATCAATAACTGAGATGTGTGGATACGGAGATACAGCTCCTTTTTTTTAGGACTAGATGGATGGAGTATGTAACAAATGTCAGGGCATTCCTTCAATAGAAGTTTATGCTGCCAACAGCAGAATTTTAAAGTGCTGGGTTTGGTTTGCTGTTTTGTTTTTTTGATCTTCAGGAAAGTGGAGTTAACAAGTTTGTAACTGCTGTGACTAATCTGTAAGCTTGTGATTAAAGTCCCTATTTAATATCTATGATATTCCTGAAAAGATTTAACTCATCATACTTATTCCAAACTAGCAGATTTACTGTTAAATATGGCCTCTAAAAGATTAACTTGTATCCCCCCAAAATACATAAATCTAGTGACACATAAAGAAACTCAGAGAACTTGCAAAATTCATGAACAATTCCTGAAAGCACTAACTGGCCAGTATAACGTACTTCATTTTTTCATTAGAGAAACATGCCCTCCTTTAAGCAGTGTTGGGGAACCATGCACCTACTGGAAAGTGAGTAACTCCGGAACCAAAAGTTACCTCTCCGCACCCCTCACTCAGTCATAGTTTTACTGAGACTGGCATTGTACAGGTTTTGGCTTGATGGTTTATTTTACAAATTGAACATGTTAATGAAAGTAAAAGCACCTCAATGTGAGGACCAGTTTTTCTAACTAACCTCACACAACTGAGATTCACTTTTGTACTGTACACCAGTGAAACAACAAAAAAAAGACTGAAAAGAATGCAAATCATCATTTGAGAACACTGAGAAGCTTCAGAGACATAACTGGAATGATTATACTATTTTGTGCAGCCCGTAACTCTGCAAAAATATTCCTATGATCACTGTTGTCTATGAAGCTCTGATGTTTCCAGGGTATGTACACACACATACTACACAAAAAAATTAAAACCGTTGTTTTTAACTTCAAATCTTTCTAAATTCTTGCTTATGCAATTTACATCTTGTACATTATTAGCATATAGTCTCCCTTTTATGGCAGGAAAATCCATACTTCTGGAATGTCTTCTTTTGCAGACTTGATTTCTCACCATTAACGCTTCATTAATTAACATCTCTCACATTTATGCAATTAAAACAAATGCTGTTAAGCCAGTAGAGTCTTTTGCAGCACAGCAGCCATGCTGGCCATCCCGGGAAATCATTGGCAAATACTCTAAATTCCACCTCAGTGCTCTGACATGACACAGTTTTGCTACAGAACAAGAGGAAACAGGCCATAAAAGCAGGCTTATGGCTGAGGCAACAAAATATGCCACTGCCATTGAGGCAAAACAACTTTAATGGTAAAATCAGTATATGGAAACTCGATAACGGTGTTCCTAATAGCAACAAGAAAATCGAGGCTGTAGATGCAGTCACAACAGATGCTGCATTCCTGGAGCCAGCTGCTTCTTCAGACAGAGCCAGGGAGCTCACCTTGCCAGCTAAAGAAAACAGCCACCTATATGGTTACTTAGAAGAACCAGGAAGTAGTCTCAAAAATTAAGACTTCTTATAGAAAATGGATGTAAGTATGTATCTTTCTTTCATCAAATCCCAACATCTTCATCAACTAAAGCTTTAGTAACACCAAAACACAGACTCAGGAACTTCTTCCCAAGGATCTTTACATGCTCAACTGCTTCTTAAAAGCCTCCCTTCACCACAGATCAGAAAGGGTGAAGGAATGTAAACACTTTTCAGGGTCTTAAAATTCATGTTACAGATGTTACAATTCTCCTCCTTCATTTTCAGTTTAATCCAACATTTCCAAGCGGTGCCTATGGACTACCAATTACCCACAAGGCATCACTTAGCAGTCATGTGAACAGAAGTATTTAGGAGTCAAGTCTCTACATGTGGTACAAAAGAGGCTCAAATATGAAAAAATATTTTTTCCTCAAGATCTGAATCTTATCAGGAATCCCAAGAGTGGGCTTTGTATACTGTTTTGCACAGGTCTGAGATGACACTTAAATGTTCTGCAGAAATACCGTTCTGAGAAGCACATGACTAAAACTATCATTGTGAAATTTAATTGAATGGCTTCACAGTAGCTGAGTTACCTCATGGTCACCAAATTCTTTTATTTATGAACACAAAAAATAGGCTTTGGCAGATGACCTTGGCCTGTTTTTTCTTCATTAATCAAATGTTATTGCTTCAACTCCAAAGAACAGAGCAGTTTGTCATTCAAGCAAGAATAAAATATATACACATATATATTAACAATGTAATAGGTATGCCTGATAACCTTCCAAATTATCCATATTTTAAAATGATTACTGTTACATGAAAGAGTCTTTTGACCAGCAACATAAAAACAAGCCCCAGAATTAGAATCTACCTTTGCAAACAACTTACGAAGATTTTTTTCCTCTCTTTTCCCTTCTTTCTACAAACCCTATATCCACTATAAAAACCACTGGGACCTGGACAAGCTTGAGAAGTGGGCCCATGAGAATCTCATGAGGTTTAATAAAATCAAGTGCAATGCACCTGGGTTGGACAGCCCCTGGTATCAGCACAAGTTGGGGGATGAAGAGACCAAGAACAGCCCTGCTGAGAAGGATTTGGGGGTGCTGTTGGATAAGAAGCTCAACATGATCCAGCAATGTGCACTTGCAGCCCAGAAAGCCAAACCATTCTGTGATTCTATGGTTTAAACTGCTAAATATTTTGCGAGGAGTAAAAGCAAAGTGAGAGAGCATGGATCCACTACCAGCATTTCCCAATACATGAGGCAATTTACCGAAGATCAGAGGGCATGGGCAAGGGCTTTATTTGGGACAGTATTTAAATAAAAAAGAACAAGTATTTAAATAAAAAAGAAAACCAGGTAAGAATAGGAGTAAACCATTTCAACTGCACTCTCCCTCAATCTGTTGTAAATTAACCCAATTAGTTTAAGAATATTGCCCCCCTCAATTCAAACACCTTCCTAGATCAAAATCAAAAACATTTATTAACTGATGCTTCCAACTGTGACAGAAATTACAGTCATTTTTGTAGTAGAGGTGGTGTAAAAATGCAATCTAAAAATATGATTAAAAGCTCAAAAGATGAGTAACCTGAGTTCATCTTGGAAATGGCTGTTTGGATATGCTAAAGAAATGCATTTGGAGTTAATTAGTTTGCTTTTTATCTATTCCTCAATTAAGAACTTCCTACTCTCCCTTAATCATGAAACAGCTATTAAATTTAACAGACCTGTCTAGATGACCTTACACGAGAAGAATAAATTAATTGAACACATTTTCTTAAAAATATGAGAATGATTTTATGAAAATAATGGTACTAGCAACGTTCTGATCCTTCTCGACTTTGAATCATATCAAATCAATTCTATATATAACATTTTCAATTCCTCCTGTAACTCTCATAAAGTAAGTATTTTTGAATACTGGTTATTCAGGTATTTCCTGAGAGTAGATTACTTTCTTTACCCTTTTTTTACTCTCTTTACCCTTTACAAAAAAAACCCAACCAAACTAACATGAAAAAGCAGCCAATAAGTAAGAGAGCACACATGGGTAAATTATGTAGTATTTCAGTCATTAACACTACATTGCAAAGAATTAGAATAATGGGAAAAATTCTCTGGAAGACTTGATTAGTACACATTTCTATGTACAAAACAAGGACTCATGCCCTCACTGTAGTTCCTTTAAATCCTGCTGGAATCCTGTGCTGGAATGTGGGGGGTTTGTCCAAGAAAAGTCTTCATGTGTCAGAGCAATTCCTTCAGTGTTTTCCCCTTCCGAAAGTAATTTCAAGTTCTGGTGCTGCACTTTCTCCACATGTGAATATGGCAATAATGAACTAGAGAGAGCTACAAAGCTGTGAATGTTCACAGATACCTGTTGCTTTCTGATACATTTTAGAAATACTTCTTGTTTCAAAGGGCAAACAAACCATGACAGTAGATCTGCTGTGCGGTCACCATTCACCCCACAATTAATTCATTCAACTAGCAGCTGAAATGTCCTGTGCAAACTTTAGTATTAAGTTAAAAAAATCAATGTTTTTAAAGAAAGAGGTCATGTTTTCTCAGATCTTAAAAAAAAAAAATCCAAACCCACACAGTGTTTCTATGTTCTAGGTTTGCCAAAAATCATGAAAATACACTGTCATCAACATAGAATCATATTCTCACTCATGTTATGAGGATGCTGGTAATGGGGAAAAAGAAGAGCACAGACTTCCTAAACAAAGTCCAAAGCTACTTTACCCAACATGTAGGCAAGCAGATTCTTAGATGCAGAAGCCCACCTAGGGAGGCTCAAACGGACTGAGACATATCAGAGTTGAGATGTGAGAAAAATTATTTTTCACATATTTAGTAAACAAAACACAGGCCTTAAGATGTCCATTAGCCACTTCTACCATTTTAAGATTTACTCAGAATGAAGCTTTGTCCATCATACAGCAGTTGAAAGGTCAGTTCTCACTGGTTTAATACAGCAAAAAAATGAACTTCGAAGCACATACCTTAATAAAATCATACTTTCCACCCCAAAGAAAGAAGTCTTCTAGGAGCATAATGAACCAAATTTGATAGTGCTACAAAATAAGATTATCTTTACATGTCCCCTAGAAAAAACAAGGTACTAAATAAGGATGAAAAAGGAACACCCTTTTAAGACTGGGGTGAAACAATACAGGAATGTGTCAAGATTTTTAATCTAGATGCCTGACCTCAAGGCTAATTGAGAGTTCCTGCTGTCTGTACTGTCAGACTAATATTAGACAGACAACAAAAATAGCAATCAAAAGACAACAATAGTAAAAAGGGATGTTATTCTGACTTGCAAATTTCACCTGTTAAACAACTGGCCCTGTTGATGTTGCAAGTAAAAAAACAGTAACATTCTTCACCTCAGAAGAAAATAATGATTTCATGAAGCTGAAAATGCAGGCATAAGAATTGTACTGCATTTGCCTAAAGATTACAAAAGAACAGCTTCAACAGATCCTTCGCTTGTTTTACAGCAGGTCAGTACTGTTGACTATCAAAATACTTCCTGAAAGTATATGATAAAAATGAGGTGAGATATGGCTGTCTTAATAAATTCACTTTTCCTGAACCTAACTGCGGTGTGGAAGACTGACTTTGACTGTTCCAGCACTACCTCTCTAACCAATTCAATCAATCCTTTTTATTTAGAAAGTTTATTTTTATTATATGATTGTTGCAGTCCCAGAGAGTTAATGTATCTACCGCTGTAGTGTTCTGCATGTTGACATCTATTGACAAAGAACATGCAAGAACTGAGTTAAGACCATAGGATGATAACTGTTTGTAGTCAGAGCAAGACCTTAAGATAAAAAAAAGTGTAAATCCAACTCAGGTCTCATGGTTCAAGTCATCTTGGGCAGCAGAACAGCACTAAGTAACCAACAGCCATCTGAGCTCTAAGCCAATATAATTTTTAAGAAACATGATTGAAAGGATATTAATACCATCGCACCACCATACCATTAATAATTATCTTCATTCAAAATCCCAATATGTAGGGTATTACTACTATTATTTTAAACAAACACACAATGCCCTGGATACACCTGGACCCAAGTCCCAATAATTCTGCAGAATTCACCTCATTTTTTTACTGTTAGTAGAAAAAGACCTGACCAAGTTAACAGGGAAGAATAGCTGATGAATTTGCTTTGTACTTGGGCCTTGCAAAAACAGGATGGATAAAAAACATAAGGCCCTTTTGTTTTTTAGATGGATGCAGACAGCAACAAATACAGACTGTTAATACAGGGAGCAAAGCAGCAAGGATGGCAAGAAATTCACTCAAGCCTTTTTAGAGAGAACAAAGCCAGAGAGACACAAGTGAGGTTGCAGACTCATTGAAGCCCAGCAGTACATTTCTGAAAGCAATCTTCTGGTACAGGATTTTGTTTAGTATTCTGGCTCTTTCTTTCCATTGCCTCACTTCTTTCTTCCTCTTCTCTCTTATCCTCTACTCCAGCAGGATAAGAGGAAGTTTTCAAGGTGAAGTAGATGAAAGCGATGGGAATCGTAAGGGAAGACTCAGCCTCCAGCAGATAGGATTGTGGGATTCTCACTCTCACTGCTCTCCTGCAAGGAGTGCAGAACACTAAAAGATTGAGCTGTTACCATTTCACCCTTCTGTGTATTATTTGTGGAAACAAGGGGGAAAGCATGTAATATATATTCAAGGACAGGTCCCTCCTCCAATCCCTTTTAAACCCTTCTCATGTGACCTGCTTAAAAGTCTCTTTTGAAACCCAAGTAAAGCACTGATTGTCCTAAATAATCACCCTAAACTTTCACCTTTACAGCTTCAAAAGCTGGCAAGTGTAAGAGAACACACCTAAGATAAAACATGTGGTTTCCACTCCAAAGAAAGAGAAAAGATAAATCAAGCCAAGCTTTTTCAATATGATTTAAATAACAGACCTGTTTACTAGGCCTGTACACATCCTCCAATGCACATGCTAGTACCATTTTCAAACTGGGGGGAAGACTTTATTTAAAAACTGCATCCACTACCACCCACCCCCCATTAGAAGGCTTCTTTCTTCTTTGACCCAATGCCAAAATGGTAATTTCACATAAAACAGGAGTGTAGGAGGATATTATTGGCACTAAAGCATGGGAATAACCTGCGGGAGAAAAAAGCATTTCTCTTATTTCTTCCTTAAGCATAACTTTGAAAATAAAATAAGGGGAGTTTGGACAGAAGAAATGTCTGTTTTAGCACAAAAAGGCAGACGATAAAGAGGTTAGATGAGAAATAAAATATGAGAGGAGTTGACAAGAGATTACTTGGAAACTGAATTCAAAGCAAGAAATTTATCCTAAGGAACACTGAATTTTTCTCCTTCCTTACCTGCAACAGAGAAATTAGAGGGCCCACATGGATTTACAGAGCATGTGCTGTATGTGCGTGGTGAAGGGGAGAGAACTGTCTGGCTGCAGGAGGTGTCCAGGAATGACAAATAAGGATTATTCAACCAACTGCGCCTATTACTTCAACAGACACCGTGACAAGGCTGCTGTCAGCACAACAGTGTTGGGATTCTTCCTTGGCACAGACAGACCCCACTCCATGGGGGAAGCAGACATTTTTACACAGGTCTGGAAGGAGGCTGCTGAAACCAAAGGAAGCATTTTGAGTACCTCTAGGCTTTTAGAATACCACCTGTGTATTTATACCACCCCTTCTCATTTCAAGCATTTTCCTGTGAGGAAAGTGCCCTGCACAGAAACATGGGGAGGCTTCCTTGCCCATATTATGAGGCTTTTTTCCATTTAAAGGAGCATCTGATCTAATGTGTGCGTTTTAATTAAATGCAATCATTTGTAGCCCAGAAAAACATATACAAAAGGCCATACTGAATCAACATAACTGCAGCCAGTGGCATCTAGATTCCATAGTAAAACAATAAATACTCCACAATAGTATAGTTCTAAGATTAAAAAGGAGGGGAAGCAATTTCAATGAATTATGATCTGTGGTTCCTGCAGCTATTTACAAAAGAAAAAAATCCTTTGATCTTTGCTGTAAAGAACAAACAATACTTGTGCTGCAGTGCAAAGAAAGCCTGGATTTCTACTGAGTAGAGGCTGTATTCATTTATTAAAAAAGGAAAAAGGTGACTGCATGGAAACCAGTGCCATGAATCATTCTAATAATTCAGAACTATGCCACCCAGCTGCACATATCTCTTAGAGCCATATGCAAAACATTACTGTACACAAGCAGGCAGATTAGCTCAAATAATGGTCTAGCCTAGCAAGACAGACCTCTTTTTGTTGGCTTGAATAAGCTCATACAACTTCAAGTATGCAAATCTGAGCCCAGCTTAATTGTACTTGATTGTAGGAGATGCTGTGTATGACAAGAGATAGAGTTGCTTCTAGTCAGGAAAAAAGTGCCAGTTACATCTATAAATCACAGTACAAATCAAATAAATGTAATCCAAATATCCCTTTGAGAAAATACCAAATTAACATGCTTCCTTTGGTTAATGCTTCTGTTTCCACTTGCTTCTAAATGTTTCCCTCTGGTTATGCCACCTTCTGAACTGTTTGACCCACTGCACAACCTCAGCCATGCACAATTTCTGTACTGCTCTCTTCCACCTTGTCAGGCACAAGTGCACTTGTTCTTCCTTGCACTACTACAAAAAGTAACAGAAAGAAAAAAAGCTACAAATTCTGAAATTGATTGTATTTGTTGTATTTTGGTAGTTCATATGGAGGTAGCAAGATAGGAATCAGAGAACCCTCTTTGTTCCTTAAAATTCAGTTCTGTCATCTTAAGCTATAAGGTAGCTCATGAAATCCAAGATGACTCAGACAAAAAAGTAAAAAAAAAAAAAAAAAAGGTGGAAATAACCTATCCTTTTGTTGATTTTAAAATAGTGGTGGTATAGCCTTAATTATCCAAGGATACAAAAGCAGCAAAATTCATAGGATGAACTACCTTTTTAAAAATAAATTTATATCAGCTGATACAATTGAGAGAAACAGAAGAGCTTGCAACAGCCTGAGAATTTTTTAACAGTAGCAATTTGTCTAATAAAGGACATTATCTCTGCATACAGACTGTCTCTACAAACTCTGAAGTATTCTTTACCCAGAGAGTCTTTCAAAATGGCACAAGGCACATGGCCTGACCAGGATGAGGCTTATTTAAGACCAGTTCTACAGATACGAACTTCACTGGCTTTGTTTGACTTTCCCATTTTCTCCATCCAAGATTCTCTTCCTGTAGAAATGAAGGGAAATTGTGGCACTACTGCATGTGTTTTCTACAGTGATCTGCAGCTCCAAAGTGGCATTTACCTGAGGTTCTCAGACAACTGTGACCAAGCTCAGAACTGTTGCTTTGATCTGCATATTTGACATTTGATAGATGACTTCACTGAACTTCCTCTTCCATGACACTGCGTTTATGAAAACAGTGTGTTTGAATATTCTCTGCATGAGCTTTATGAAAGGCCAGTGAACTACCCTGGGCTTTTCTGAGCCAGCAGATGTCCAACTACTCATTGAAACATACAACAGTTAAACTTCGACAAGGAGGTGCAGAAGAGGAAAATGGACTTTCACAAAGTTTTATCTAAAAAGACAAAAATGCCAAGCAATATCTGTAAAGGTATTATCTCATTCAAGAGCCCTTCCAGTTAAACCAAGATTTCAGTTTGCATTAATTCTAATCCAAACTTTCTCTTATACTGACATAGAAATGAAATCAATAATTTACTGTGCACCCACAAAAAGACTTTATATTTCATTTGACCTTGCAAATATAAAACCAAAACATTTTAACCTTGTGTACTACAGTTAACTGGAAGTGAATTTACTCCAGAAGATACAAATTTAAATAGATTAACTGCCTCATCAAGCAAGAATAAATATTAAAAAAAAAAACCCACAAAATAAAATTAGTACTGAGATTCATCTATAAAACCAAATGTACAAAGTTGAAGGCTATGAAAAAAATGCTATAAACATTTGGAAATCACTGGTATGGCTTTAAGTCAAAGAAATACAAGCAGGAAGCTCCCTAAGAGCAGCCTGTCAGGGCAGTGTTAAGTGTTCTCTTTTGCTTTGAGAGGTTTGGTGCACGCAAACATGGAGATGATTTGAAACAACTGAAATATGACTGTAAAAAAACAGGTAGACAATGATTCAAACCTTCTTCGGATTTAGGATTAGGCAGAAGCAGCCAACTAATTACACATTCTGTTTGTTTTAGCTGAAGGAACAATGAAGGTTTTACAGTTGCTACATTCATCACACATTTTTCAGTGTAATATGGCAAACAATATTTATGTCTTTCCTCCAAATGAAGCAGACAGTGAGTCTGGCAGGACTGTTTTTACTTTTCTTAAGCATTTGTTTCTTCACTTGCTGTTTTTTTCATATATAAGTCTCTTGAGGTATATCTGAAGGCACCTTGGTATTCATAAACAGTGTTTCTATGAGGCACATCATTTACAAGGGCATTTCCTCCTTCCCATCACTTTTTGAGGAGAGGAGCCATTGACTACGATTTTTTTTTTAAATGTTTAACTGACTGCATTTGCAACATTGCTCCTTTCATCATTAGCACTTTTTTCTAGGTTTTCTGAACCTGGAATATTTCAGTGAGAGCAGAGAGAGCATATAACATACATAGGCACAAGTTCTACTCTGTAGAATACTTTAAAGGAAAAACAGTAAAAAAAGCAAGACCCTTTTGTGTTTTTTAGAACAGGAGATCCAAGTGTATTCAAGGAGCAATTTTTTCTGGACCCCAGAGGGAATTTTTTCCATGATCAGGATGTGTGCAGCATGCTGTGAAAAAACTCAGCTGGGCTCTGCCCCATGCTGCATGAATGTGGGGTTCATCATCTGAAGGGACGAAAGATTTACTCATTATCTCTATCTCTAGAATAAAAATATTCTATTTTATAAAAGTAGCTATATTTCCCAGCTGACCGCTGTCAGACCTTCTTATGGATATCCAGAAAGAGCGTACATCATCTCCACCCCTATCTCACTCTCCCTGTTCCACTGGGAACAGCACCTATTGCAGATACACAACTGAGCATGCAGAGCAAGAAAATCACTTCTGAGAAGACATCCTTCAAAACAAACTGGTCCCTTACCATTCCCTGTATTAAATTCTTACAATATTTTTATATTTACAGGAACAATAAAGGATTTCTTTCATTGTGTAAGAAAAACGATAATACCAAACAGACATTTTTGGGATGAAAATGTATTCACAAAATTTCCAGAAAAAAATTCTAAGTAACCGATAAAAGTCATGAGGATAATTATGCTCCATCTTCTAATTCCATAAGATAGCTTATGTTTAGTTTTTAAGACACAGTTTGCTGTCATGTGGTACATAAATCTAAGCAATTGGGATTCATGGCTTCACAAACTGCTCTCACTATGCGTGCTCACTGTAAATGTTTGCAGTGTGGATACTGCTTTCTTAAAATAGAGTGTTTGAAAATACTTTAGTCTTTTGCATGAGGTGACCTTTTCTCAAGGCACAGCGTAGTTTTTAATTAATGCTGGAGATCCTGTATCTCTGACAGAAAGACTATGATTATGCAGACTTTATGAAAACGCTTAAATTAAAAAATTAAGCAGGTGCTTTGAGTTTCTGCAGAGACATGTGTAGATCTTTGGTTACAATTTTTAAGTGACTATTCATTAGGCCCCTCACAGGACAAAGCCGTGCATGGAGCCAGCTGGCTTTCAGGTACTCCTGCTGCTGTCCAATGTATTCAACTATGTAAGTGGTGCAGCATAATAATTCACAGGCTGAGACCACAAGTACAGTTACACCTTAACACAACTGAAGATGATGAAAATGTTTGAAAGTGAAAAAAGCAGCAGTAAGACAGTCACATAAACAGTACTTCACTAGGAATTCTGGAAAAAAAATCCACCTTAAATTAATTTTGTTTATATGGAAGAAAATGGGAAGGTTGCATTTGAAAAATTATCCAGTAATTTCAAACCTCACCATGCTGAAATTAAAAAACAAAACAAAACAAAACAAAAACCTAAAAGACACTCTTCACAACATACCACCAGCGAAGTGTTTAAAATACAAAACCAAACAGAAATCCACCTTAATCCCTCCCCCCCTTCCCTGACCATTAGAACACCTTCAAAGCCTTCAGCTGTAAAATAATTACTTTATTGTGGATACAAATTACTGTGATTGCTAAAAAGATTTTTTGTTATATAGCATGTTTGTATACAGACTTGTGTTTGTGGCATAGCACAGCACAAGCAGCAACAAATCTGCAATATTTATATACACACACTTAGGTGTAAGCCCAAATTTACACCCCCAGAGACAAGGGATATCACTCCTAACAGGGCCTCACTTGGAACTGATCCAGCTTTTGAACTGTAGATTAAATACTATTTTTATTTTCTTGGGAAAATAAGGTAAAATTTATCATATTCAGGCAAGAACAGAATGGCAGGGTTCACAAGACAGATGGTGCCTGAGTACTACAGCAGTTGTCACTTTGTTGTTCACTGCTGAGGAAATACAGCAGAACAATAACTTTGGACTGGTATTTGACTTAGAGACACAAATATGTGTCAGCCAAATCTTCTCCATACACTCATACATCCTCACATGCCTGTTATTTTTCCTATGAGATGCCAATCCCTTTCCCCCCGTCACAAATAAGCTGCTAGAAATTTTTGCTTCTGGATAATTTATAGGCTCCAGCTTAGAATCAAAAGCTATCTTACTTTCCAGAAGAAAATATGCTGATTCCTCATTTCAATTTTTTCAGTGGAACTGGGATTTTGAAAGACTGTGAAAGAGGTGACTTCCTCAAAAATCACAAGTGCGACAACAATACACACACAGATATTGGCAATTAACTTTCTCTTCTCATTGGCTCTATGTTTTTCTTTTTGTGGAATTATGTTCTCAGAAACAGGGAAAGGAAAAACCAGGGCCCAGCAGAGCCCTAAAGATAATTTGGAGAGCATTTTCCACAGAAATGACGTATATCTATGTGATACAGGGGTATATTATCTATCACTAAA
Organism: Drymodes brunneopygia; assembly: GCA_013400955.1. Taxonomy (NCBI): domain Eukaryota; kingdom Metazoa; phylum Chordata; class Aves; order Passeriformes; family Petroicidae; genus Drymodes; species Drymodes brunneopygia. The sequence goes on from VZTZ01001116.1 coordinate 199,843, forward strand.
GACAAAATAGCTTTCTTGGCAATTACATTATTCTATTTCCAATATGAATAAGTGCATTACTTTGATTTAGACATGAGGCATTACAAAGGTTTTACAGTAAGTCATTTCGCTTTCCATACTTCCACAAAGTGTTTTGACGTACAGACCCAATTTCTTACCAGACACACTGAGCTTAGACAGTGTGCACAGTTGCCAACCATTTCTCCTATGCTCCACACCCTTGGAATCCAATCTGTACAGAGCTTCCCCTACCCTTAAAACTACATGCATCCCAAGAAAAAGAAGTACTCAAAGACAGTATTTATAAAGGAGTTCGTTTAAAAGCATCAAAAGCCTGTACGTAGTTTCAACGAAGCAAGAATACTTTAAATAATTTGGAAAATCTTCGCATGTATACTTTCCCAGATTATTATATCAAATTCATTCAAATGCTGTGGATTTTTAAATACAAACATGCAGAAATTTGAAAAGTAAGTACCAATGGTATCTGTTTTCATCCTACAAGAAATTTCCATTAGCTTTTGATACAAAATTTCTAATAACTAGAGCAAGAGCAAAACCAGATATCAGTATATTAAATATCCCTAGAAAGGAGTTCATTAAAAGTAATCTCATTTGCTGGTTTGTTATTGGAAATACACATATCAAAGCAGGTAAAACTTAACAGATTTTAGACTACTTATTTACTCCTTATATTTCTTTCCACACAGGGAGTAACAATAAAACTAAAAAAGAACATAACAAAAATTCAACCCAAAATTCAAATTCCTCCATCCCTATTGAAACTGAAACAAAAACCACGGTGGCCATAAGAGCACAGGCAGCATTACTACAGCAACACAAGGCATATTTCTATGGAATTAATTGACTGCACTGACTTCAGGGAGCTAAGTCATTAAACCTGCATGGACTCAGATAAGATTGACTGGAGCTGTTCAGCTGAAAAGGCAGGCCTTGCATTTCAGAAAATATGGTAATACAATGTTTCTGCATATTGAGCTGCTTACTGAAAGTCAAAACCACCAGTGATCTGTATGACAAGTTGTTGTGGGCTGCTTTCCTAAGGTTGGCATACACAAACTTGGAAAGAGACAAAAGAAGATCTACCATAAAAACGTTTCACTTGTTAGGGATTTCTATTAACCATCTTGCAGGCCCTGATCTCACCCTTTGACATTACATCCCAGTGTTTGAATGCCAATATCAATGTTTTTTCCATTCTCAGGAAGACACTGGCATATATATTTTATCTATCTCTCCATGTTTTGAAGTGTAATGCAGAACATCTCATATTCTGTAACATGGAATATCTTACTCATATCTGACAAAGCTCAGAGGATCCTTTTCAGAATGCTGCTATGAGCAACTGTCCTCTTCACTGCAGACCTTTGTTACCAACAGTATGTTGGGTGGCTCCAGCTTCCACAAGCCTGTACAGAGATGCCGCTACTTTACTTTTTAACTTCCATAATGTCTCTGAGGTGAACTTTAACTACAATGATTCAGGCAAAACAAGGTGGGAGTTCTGGATCTGTGAGGCCACAGCAAAATTAATCAATATCAGTTTTTGATGTATCAGAGAACTGTAATTCAACACTGGGCACAGTTTGGTCAGAAGTGTGGCCATCAAGATTTTTTTAACATCCTCCTTGTCACGCAAATGAAGATGGTGCTTTTGTAATAATGAATAATCAGGTTTTCTTTACCCTAATTTTCAGCATCCATACTCAGCTTAACACAGATTAATGGTGAATCATGGTTCTCTTAGTCCCATATGTGTATTCTAAAAAGCTGTGAGGCTGTAAAAAAACATACAAGCCTTATTTTTAAAATAAATGTACAAGAATACATGAACGCATTAGAGGGAGACAACAGAAAAAGTAGAGTTTTGCAGAAAACTGGAAACGAGCAAATGTGAGACAGGGTGCTCTCAGCATCTGCACAGTGCTAGATCTGAGAAAGCTTTATATCTTTATTAAATACAGTGATTGAATTTTCTAAAATCCTCCTCTAAAACTGTTTCTTACTGTAGTATGTCAAACGACATTCTAACATGCTGTTAGCCTGAACCCTAAGAACAGTTTTAAATTAGAAGAATTCATGCCAGCTACCTCAAAAGAAACCTCATCTACTCTACAGAGAGACATCATCAAGCCTGGCAGCAATGAAATTAGAACAAGAAATTTTGCTTTAGTTGGTATTATGGATGAATGTTGCTCCACCTTCCTGCTAAGTTACACACGGAATTCTTCCATATCTCATTCTCTTGAGGTATTATTTTCACATGGAAAGCAGAGGGAAAATATATGCATGCATGTGTGTGTGTGCATGTGTTTGTATATATATCTCTAAGATACCAGAGTACCTGCAAGCTCTGTAAATGAGACCACATGAGGAAGAGTGAGAGAATATGGGACTAAAAATTTAAAACAAAACATGAAACAAACCCTCCCCACAATAATTCAATTCATAGCTGCCAATGAAAAATTGGTGGCTGTGATACTTCCACAGCATTTGACTGGAAAGGAAGGGAGGAATACCTCAGAAACCACATCCCACTGTGATCAGCAAATGTTGGATTTGGGGATAGAGCAACTGTGCTCACTTGATTTCTTATTAAGAAGAAATGCCCATCCACCATTCCATGGAGTGTTAAATCCATAGGTGCAAGGGAATTCAGGGTAGCTTCTCATCCTGTGGTCTTGGAAACTTTAAAAGGTGAAGATCAAGCAGCTTCTGAAATCTAACAACTAGCTCATTGCTTCCATGTCAGAGAGTATATAAACACAGGCAAAATTTTCCCATTAAGTTAAATTGTAAACTATGACAGAATGAAAGCAACCTAATGAGAAGGAGTATAGGTAATTGCTTTACTTGTAAATTAGAAAACCAATAAAATCTGGAACACTGAACAACTGCATGTTGGCTGTTTAGTTCCATATTGGGAGATTTAATTTTTCTAATCCACCTACACAATAGCCTATATACTCTATTGTCAAACTCCCTCAGAAACTTTCATATATGGCCAATTACTGACTTTTATATACTGCATCTAAAATTCAGGTTACTATTTTTTCCTCTAGGATGTGAATTTAAATATGACAGTTTTAAGATGTTCTACAGATATAGAATTTAAAACCTGATGATATTCTGTTCCAGAGCATGGCACTAATAATGTCAAGGGTGCAGGTTCAATCCCCATACAGGTCATTCACTTATAAGTTGGACTTGATAGTCCTTGGGGGCCCCTTCTAACTCATAATATTCTGTTATTCTTGGATGTCATCCTATGTTTACAAAGAAACAAGGAACTGCAGTGTATCATCAAAGTAGCAGAAAGATATTTTAAGATTTACTTGAAACACCTGATATACAGTTCAAATGCTTTAGACAACTCCATTGTTCCTAACCAAACGTAATAGTAAAAAACCACCCCATAACACAGTGACTATAAATAGATGATAGAAAGCAAAATAAAATAAAGTTAAAACTTGGCATAAAATCGAAATATGGGCACTCATAAGTAGAGATTTTTTTTGAGACCTATGTAACTCAACACAATGTGCATGACAGGCTTGTTGCTCTCTTTCGTATGACTGGAACTTACAGGAATTAAAAACACAAACACATACAATCATGTACTTTTCAACATACATCATTAAAAAATCCTGTCTAAATTTTCATCGTTCAGAATATGATTAATGCAGCCTATCAGAAGCCAGATGGTGCAAAACCAGGCCCATCAATCAAAATGAAAAGACCACTGAGTACTATCCCGAGCAATGTGCTCTCAAATGGAATTTCTGGTCACAGATCCTAACGCACTATGTGCAGGGGAAGCCATAAACATCATGGCACTGCCCCTAAGGAACAGCTAGACACACAGCAGGCTTTGTTAGGCAAAAAACCTGCAAAATTAGTACTTGATCCTGTAGGCTCTCACTGGGAAAGGCTCTGCAAGGCAAATATATGTACTTTAAACAAAAAATTAAAAGCAATGCCTTTAATGAGTTTAATAATGTTTGCACTTATGACAGTACCTGTCAAACTGTGCACTTGTCATTTGATTTAATATGGGATCATGCCATACATAAACAAAGCAGCTGCCACTGTCTGTCTGACACATGAATTGGTATTTAATATCTGTTCCCACACAGGACTTACAAATGGTTCATGTTTTTAGCTTCATATTACACTTTTTCTGCAAACATTATCCAGAAAACAAGGTTGGGGTTTGCAATGGAAAACAGTGATGGCTTACATCTTGTAAGGTTTTGTACCAAGCAGGCCCAGTATTTAAAAAATCAGCCTGTAAAAATAAAAGGCACCAAGAAGCATAATTCATCATACACATACTACATAAATTATGCTATCAATATTAAAGGAGATGCAAAAATGAGCAGCAGTAATCACACATAGGTGTTTTTCCTGAAACTAGCATGACAGTATGAAATAAAGGATTTGTTAGCATGACTCCTTGTTTTATCACAACACTTCTATGTGTTACATAAGGGAATATATCAAATATATCAAATTTCACAGAAATGTATTTTGTAAAAAAAAAAAACCTCACATTCTGTTTTAAAGACCTGCATAAATTACCTCCATATCCATCTCTTTTTCTATAGGGCTTGGAGACTACGTATGACTGTCATGATTGCATGAGAAATGTGTGGAAGAAAAATTAAACATGACCTAGAGCAGCATTTACATAAACTAAAATGTCATCTTTCAAGACCAACTTCTTACCTGCTTTCAGTAATATTACAAAATTCCACATCTACCATGAAGGAACTGTAGTACTTTTGTTCCTTTAAGGAGATATAACCCCCCCATTTTTATTCTGATGATCATGAGATACCAAACCTTAAATTCACCATTAGCCCCACAACCACCTTATACTTCACATAATACAAATCAAAGAGAGGTAGTTTCTAGAACCACAGGAAGAATCTGCAGTGTCTTGGAAAGATGATTTTTTGGATGTTGGAATCTCATCAAAATTTGAACCTATAAGAAAATTCTAGAGAATATGGTGTCACACAAGCCTCTCACACTGGAGTCATTCCCTCAAAAAATACATGGAAGGATGTATAGCTTCTTTTATCTCTCTTTGGATGGGTACAGTTTTTTGGATGAAAAATCTCCTATGTTCTTAAAATACCAGAATACAGAGAAAAAAATTACATGAAAAAAATTAATATGTCATATTAAAGGCATGACAAAGGCTTTGTTGAGGTGCACTTATAATAAAATCCAGGTCTGTACCTCTCTTCCTACTGACAGCACCACTCCTTCCTTCTGATACACTACAGCTCAAGTACAGCTGAAACTGCACTGTGTGTTTAAGATGCTTCTTTCGCCCCAAACTGGGACCCAAACCTCCATGGCATGTCCACACTGCAGGCTGAACTCAAAGTCTACTGACTCAGAGTCTTCATCCCTGCCCAAGGTTTGAAAGTCTTTCAAGCCTACTGTAATTCACACAAGTATTAAATGCTAGTATCTGGGACATTTAACTTAATGTTGCTAATTTTGCTGTAAATATGTATACAGTGTCATCAGAACACTGACATCCTCCAGCACTCATCCCACAATTCTCAGAAAGGATGAGCAATTGGTAGAAGCCACAGGATGCTTGTCTAGTTACACCTCAATACCACTCTCTGTCCCCTAAGATCATGAGAGTTTCCCTCTGACACAGGCACACTGAGTGCAAAACCACTGACAGCACGTTTGAAAGACCCCTAAATTTCACACAGAGCCAGGACAATCACCTAGATTATGCATGGAAAATCCACATGGTTTGCTGGTAGATTCTGAGACTCTTCCTCCAGCTGCCCTTCAAAGCAGAGCTCTTGAGCTCATGCTGAGAGTGGCCAGAGTGCACTGCGTGGAGAGACAGCAGGAGAATTATTTTTCTGTGTAGAGCAATCTAACACCCAAATTATATCTATTGTTTTACATGGCCACTTAATTGAGACTTGTCTTTTCAACTGTATGATAACTAACCTCTCTTCATGCTTTTAAGTGGAATACAGTGCAGAGAGGAAATGATAACAAAATAAAAACTAATGGAGCATTTCTAGCTCCAAGAGTTTAAATGACAGCAGAAGATAGAATAAATAGCCAGTGCTGACTTATTACAAACTGGGAGAAATGAGATCCTATCCTTGTGTGACTTATCCAAAATATACCAGATTGTTTCTGGATGATACTTGGAATCAATCTCAAATCAAAGGTTCTGTTAATTATGGGGTTTCATGCATGTGTGTATGTGCATATATGCAAGTCTGTGCAGAGGATTATACCTTATAATCAGACAAAAAGCCAGAAAATCCACACCTCCTCCACAACTTTATTTCAAAGAGGCAATAAAACACAATTTTAAACTGGAAGAAGAAAAAGAAGTGGAATATCCTCACTCCATGGAAGAAAGTAAAAATCTTACCCAAGATTTGGGGTACCAGATGACTACTCAAAATATCTCAGTAATAAAAGTACTGATGCCAACTGATTAACACCTAACATTTTAAATACTATATCAAATAAATTACAATACATAGGTTTCCAGCGAGAGGATGGGGATCAGAACATAAAGACAGTTATCAAATCTATTAGTGAAGTTCCCCAAACTTGGGTGTCTTGATAAGTGCTTAGTTAAAAGCAAGTCCACAAGCTTGGTTATATGAATACTTACACCAATAGCAAACTTTAAGTAATAAGGAACTTTACTACCATCTCTGTGGATGAATTTCCACCATGCTGTGCTACACTTGATGCACTGATGCCTTCCCCTCCCAAAGGCACTTTAATGCCATGACAAAGTACAGCTTAGAACTAAGGAGCTCCATAAAGAGGAAAAAAATCAAGAAAGACAGAAGGACAGGTGAATAAAATAGAGCAAGAATGCAATGTCAATAGATGAAGAAGATATTAAAGAAAGAACAGTAAGATAGAAAGAAACAGAAAGAAAGAAGGTAGACTTCATAAAGGAAGAAACCCTTTTATTATTTTGAGGGGAGAAATGGCAATAGAATAAAGAGGGAGGGGTTGGAAATGGGAGAAGGTGGACGATAACTAGGAAATCCAATCAACTACAAACTGCACAGCCACAGGGAGATACAGGTCAATGAGGTATTAAGGAATAGAGAAGGAAGGATACCTGAACTTGAAATGCCCATGTTAGTTATAGACTCCATCACATTGCTAACACAAGATTGAAGGGAGGTTTAAAAAACTGTAAAAGGGTCAAGCCTGTTTATTTCTTGTGGTCTCAATGTTTTCCAGCAACTAATTTGAAAAACCCTAAAACAGCTTTGTCTTTTGTATTTTTTGTCTCAGTATTGGATCAATCAATGATGGACAAGGTACATAAATGATGCAAGACATGTAGCAAAAGGTAATATCTTCCCCAACAAGAGGATTAATGTGCATCAAAGAATTTTTTTACTTGAGCTCATATGGTACATATTCATTGTCACCATAAACTTGTCTCTTATTTTATGTTTCAATATTTTTTTGGAGGTAGAATATCCTTATTTCAGGCAATCTACTATACCAGGTAACATTTTCATGCTGTACCAAGGAGAAAAACTGTGAAGTTAATAACCACTATTTTCAGAATTTTTTAACTGTAAAAGTGTATACATGTTTTCACATGGGGTGAGGAATATATGTGGATTTCATGAGTTAATTTATTAAAACTGTTCTCAAGATCACTAATGAAGATATTTCAATAATACACTGGCACTTGTGAAATCTTGTTCAACATCTAAGCACATACATCAACCAACATACAGCACACACAGACCTTTGTGCATAGATGCAAACATGATTTAACAGACTACTGTTAAACAATTTTTTGAAAGGTCATTTAAAAAAGATAGAAAAAATACCTCTCTATCCTAAAACAGGAAAAGCTTCCCTTCTGGAATAGAGGCAACAATCCCAAACAATTCAGTTAGCATCAGACAAGGTTAGATGCTTTACATATCCAACTACAGCAAAAGTTACGAGCATTAAATATGGTTTTAACCAAAATATTAATCATACCTACTTGTCTGTATATATTCTGGGTTTTATGCAAAACAAAACCAACCAACAAAGCATTGGTTTTAGAGCAACAAATTCAGGAATTGGGTTGCTTTTTGATTTTCTGGATGCAATATACACTTCAAATAAGACTGCAATTCTTTTATTGCAACAGTTCAGCTACAGAATTAAGAGCAAATACGTATTTTTCTATAGCACATACAATGGAGAAGTAAGCCCTTTTGTTGCAGTGCTTGCCTTGTTTCTTTGCCTATTGTCTACAAACCCTGAAACAATTCCTGGTATAAGAACAGCCCTTTATAAACTGTATCTGTATTAGCAAGCTCTGTTACAGATGGCACAAACTTCAATGTAGCTTAGAGTTAAGAATAAGCAGGAGCTTTTGAGGCAATTATATTTTCTTCACTATCATCAAGTAATGTTCAAGTGTGCCATTAGCACGAGGCCACTGCATGGCTCTTCCAAAGAGAAATTGCTTTTCTCTTTCAGTAGTCTTCTTTGAAGCCTCACATCATATCAAGAGCACAAAACAGCTTTATGTAACCTTCTCCAAAAAGCAGCTCTGAACATGAGAGAAGGGAACAGAGAAGAATGGATGTAGGTTACAATATGAGTATTTCCATAAAAAGCGGTCATATCTGACATCTGAGATATTAAATGAAACCCAAAATCTATTTCAAGGCAGGAGATAGCAAAAGGCTCTGGCCCTTTTCATCAATAACCTAAAAAACCTTTTCATCTTACAAAACAACAATTCAGAGCACCTCCTTTAGAAAATTCAGATCATGGCTGATGTCACAGGCATTGCAACCTCACAGTTGCCTTACAATTTAGTACAATGCTGTTCCTGGAATAAATGAAAAGCAGGTTAAAAGGATTTTTGTTATTTTCCAGAATCATATACCCAAGTAATTACCAAAAAAATCTGAAGGCTGACAGACTACCTCAAAACTGCTTTCTTTTTTTCTGGCTCAAAAGTAGAACCTGCACATTCACAATACTTCTACCACATATCTTACAAAACACAGTTAACTGAGAAACATTACAGTCCGTAGGAAAAACAGTAAGAATTGGTTGTGGTTTTCAGCAGTTCTGTAATTTCCTATTTCCAGCCTACAAAAATCATCCAAACTTGGTTTACTTAAACGTGCTAGCTACCATGCCTCGCATGTAAAACAAACCACTTCCTAATGCCAGTAGCTATTAAAGATGACAGCAGCAAACACAGAAGATGTCAAAGTCTCAGAGATCTGGAACTATGAACACAGAAAGATGTAAATCTCACCTTCCACATGTTTAGTGCTGCAACTACATTTTAGGCCTTCATCTGCTATTCTGACAGCAAGACTTCCAACTCGACAAGTGTCCAACATGCCAACTGACATGCTGTCTTATGAAACCACGTTGTCCCACAGTGCAGACACATCTTCAAAAGAAAAGTTTTAGGACCTAATTAACAAGAGTAGTGCAGTGATGTCTGCCATTAGAAAGTTAGCCAACATCAGGCATTTTAGTTAAAATGGTTTTTTTCAATAGACATCAGAATTTCTTTTGTTTAAATTGGCTTATTTTTGAAGGAGTCCCTGTACTTGGGAGAAAAACGAAAGGAAGCAGCTTATCAGTAGGAAAACTGGTCCCAACTTATGTGATTGACTTCCCATCTCCCCCTGTTTCTGTTGATGAACTAAAGAGTCTTCTTAGTGAAGACAGTTTTGCTGGTTCTCGGTGCCACCACCACGCCCTCCATTCCCCTATCACAGCCTGTTGTTCCCAGAGGTTACCAGAACAGCACAGAGCTGGAAGGAATGAAGGACTTAAAAGGGCTTTTTTCATCAGAAGCCAGCTGACTCCAAATCCTCACCCTTCACCTGGCACTTTGCACTTGCTTTCAAATATTTTATGTTTCGCACAGGTGTCCATGATGATTCCTATACAATGCCACAGCCTTGGGCATTGCTATGATTAATATGTTGTGTTATTGTCAATGAAAACCACTTAGAGTATACAAATACCCCTCAAAAGGCAGTGCCAAAAGAGATCCCACCTGTTTCATAGTGGCTCCTGTCTGTTTCACTGTGAAAATAGTTTCACCGTCTCATTACTTACAGCCTCTTTCAATGTGTGGTAGCTTAATTTTTGAAAAATTTCTGACACAAAGCATCAACTGGCCAGGAGAGCTAAAGAATTCAGCAGAAGAAACCTCCGTTTAAGGAAACTGACTAGATTATTTATTTTCCATTAAAAATATGGCCTGTGCACTATTGAAATAATTACTTGAAAACATCATAGATCTGTAAGTGCAGCTATTAGTACCTTAAGAATAGCCTTACATAATCTTGTTATTAAGGTTCCTTGAGTGACTTATGTACATATCTACGGCTATCAAAGACAACAGGACATCACTCCCTGCTTCCAAAATTGCTTATGAGGCTAAGAGCTGACAAAAAACACCCAAAAAACAACAAAAAATACTTTTTGTCACTTAATTGTGTATCCTAATACAATGGTCCATATAACTTGCCAAACACACAGGCATTGTCTAGGGGGTTTTGTTCTTTTGAGATATTTTAACATTTCCAGAGCACATTAATAAAGAACATTTAAAAGCGTAAGGCTTAAAGATTTTTCCAATTATTTTAGAAGAACTGCACATTTTGAAATAGCAACTATTTTTTTTAAAATCCTGAGCACACCTTCAGTTTGGGAGAAAATCTCTCAAAAAGCTCTTTTCAAATCACATGAATGTTGACTTTATTCCTTACTTGGCTGGACACAGCATATGCTAAAATAAATCTCTAAAGCTATAAGACATTAGCTTATTTTTTCATAGATCATGCCCTATTTTAGAGCAAGAGATTCAAGTTGCAAAAGACAGAAACAAATAGAGATCTGAGTTTTAAGCACAACTCTCAGGGGATTTCTCACTGTAAGAGCCCTGTGCTGCCAGAGGCATGTATGGACATGCACTAAGGTATCCCTGGGTATCCTCCCAGGAAGGCAAAGCAGCAAAATGTGTAGTAGTTCTGATATACTGTGCTTACAATATGTAAAAACATTCTTTTGCAGAGCATAAATTGAAGATTATAGTTTTACACAACCACTCCAGGGCTAGACTGAATACTTAAACTCATCTGACAAAAAAAACCAAAAAAAGAAACTAGGGCTCTGTACTTCTGAATTTGGCCATTAGGTGCACACTGGATCCTATAAAGCTTATAAAACCTGTTGTTTTGACCAGGTAACCTATTATAACAACTGCTTTAAGAGCTTTAAAAAAAAGCTGTGTTGCGGATTTGAAAGAGCAAGGGTCATTCAGGAGAGAGCTCCAATTCCATTATTTCTGAGCTAAACATCTACTGCAGACAGAATAAAATTCCTGCTGTGTGGAAAGTGAAACCTCACAGCGTACACACAAAAAGCATTCAGCAGGAATTACTTGTGTGCAAACATAATCTTTCATTTAATAAGCTCGTAGGAAACTGGCCAGAATATAGTTCCTCAATTATCCTCTTTTATATTTTAAAGTACTAAAGCTGTTCTTGGTACAGCTTTATGAGGATGTCAATGTTATCATTTTCTGATGGTCCCATAAAAAGTTAAACTGTATATAAAATTGGAAGCTCTTTTCTACCGCTAACTAGAGAAAAGTTACACAGCAATCAGAACTTGACTCTCAAGAAAGCCAGATTATCCATATTCCTACCTGACATAAACAGAAGAAAAAGCAAGTATTTCAGAACAAGGAATAGCTTCATCTACAAATAGAGTGCTATGTATTTTTACACATGCAAACTGAAATAAGTTTGAACAAATGGCAACCACGCACCTGGAACAAGATATTGCTCAGCATTTCCTAAGTAATTATTTCTCTCTGAAAAGATTGATTTTTAGAAGATACTTATTTTAACAACAACAAAAGAAAAAGCCGAGAAAGGGGAGTTCTTTGTACGTGTCTGACATCAAGAATTCAATATATTTGCAAGGCATTCAAGACTGATGCTAAAATGAGCTTTGTCTGTGGTACAGTATCTGAAAGACCCACAGGTTCTGCAGTCAGAGACTCTGTAAGGCACTATAGTGACACGGTTAAAGAGCAGGATCAGTATACAACCAATGGGCAATTTTTGAGATTTGCTGTTGAATGGTTTCATCTGAACAATGAGAAGGGCAACTAGATGGTAACTTACACTTGTCTAGGCATTAAAAAATAGACAAGCTTAGCTAATTCTCCCCTGATATCCGCAGAGCATCTCCCGCTTTTCCATCCCTTCTGCAGGAAGAATTTGAAAGCTCTGCCTCCTCTGCTGCTGAATTAAGGCCTCATTGGATAAAAGACTCAGTACTTGGAAGTGGAAGGGAAAGTAAATCTTTGTCTCCACCTCTATGAAAGTGCTGGCTTTTTATCTGGGAATGAAGAATCCACAAACATTTAAATATCTTTCAGGACGCTGTAAGTTACATTAGATGGGCAAATATATATTGAGGCAAAATTTTCAGGAACAGTTACTAAGAGCTGTTGGTGTCCAGACCATGCACAAATAGTAACAAGGTTAGTATTGCTACTTCATCAAAACATCACTTTCTGGTTTAGTGAGTGAAACGTGAGCATAGAAGAATGAACACTTTCTGATTTTTGGACTAATCCTTCTCCTTTTTATGAGATATCCGATCATAAAAAATGAAGTATTGTCAAATCTTTGTAGTTCACGAGATTTTTACATCTTTTTAAACTACTACTACTGAGCACCAACTTACCCTTAAGCTTTTCTTCTATCTATTTCAGAAGGGTTCTCAGAGAAAAATCTTTTAATCAACAAAGCAATAATCCTGGAAGCCACCAATTCCAATCACTCATGCCATGATCCTGCATCACCAACGCTTTCACAAAGCCATCATGAAATCTACTTTTACACTTCCTGAAAATAATCTACAAAATAGAAAACATGTGCCCCCACCCTGCCCTCAAATCCTTTGCCCATGTAAATCAAACAGAACAGAACTAGAGAAAGTTAATACACACATCCACTTGAAATAACCGTATTCCTAATGTTAGATTTAATACAAAAATTAAAAGCCCTCCCCTAGACCGCAACAATTGTGAAATTGGAAGCTGAAGTGGAAATGAAAAGCACAGAGCAAGAAATCTGCAGTGAGCTTGTTGCAGCCTACAAATAGGAAGTAGTTAGGAGAAGGAAAACCTTCACTGTCAAATGGAAAATAAGGAAAGACCATAGCTTTAATAAAAACTTTCACTTGTTCTTTCCCCTGCATTTTTAGTCTCAGATACATATACAGAATGTGCTTGGAAGCAACAAAAGAATGGAGGTACAAAAATCACCTATCAAACAATTGTGCTACTTTTAATAATATATTAAAGGTCCTAAAACAAAGATCAAAAGCGAATACATTTAAGCATTTATATTCAATTCCACATTGCCTGATGACTAATTTGTAAAGAGTGCAGAAGTCCTCACAACTGCAGCCAAAATCATTTGAGAATACTTTGATATAATGCCACAAAGGATATGAGCAGGAAGACAGCAGGAGTTACAAATGGCCAAGTTCCATTAAAAGTGCTAATAAAAGAATGATGGAATTTCCATGTACTATGAATAAAAAGTGTTTTGTACAGGAGAATTAGGACATGGAGAGGAATAGCAAAGTTTCTTGTTCATCAGTTGCATCTTCTTATGAGATCTTAATTGACTATTACATTTACCTTAAAATGCTTCAATTCAAAAAAGCAACAATCCCATTCAAAATCTTATCACACTAGTTTTCTTTATTCTTCATGTTTCTCCATTAGGGCCATTTTCATAGGCCATTAATATCAGCTTTACCAATCCTTGTAAATAATGCGAGACTATTTATTAAAAAGTACTAAGCAAGGATGAATTTAACTTGAAATCAGGTACAATCTTAAAAGTTATATACTATAACTGTTGTTTTACAATGGTTTTGCTGATAAATTTAATCCATTAATTTACATACTGTATTTCTTATAGATATATGTGTAGTTACGCATACATTGCATAGATGTGCATGTGTTCGTACAAAGAGATAGATGCACATACATACTTCTTCTTCACATGCCACCTTCTTCTCCCAAATATAAAACCTAGCTGTTTTTTCCAATGTATTTGGTACAGGAAAAGAAGCGACAGAGTTCAGAACTTTCCTTTGAGATTTCTAAACACCAACAACAGAAGTATTTCAAACCATTCTTTGTTTTAATGGATACCTGCAAAATCACTCACACTTCTCAAAACAGAAGCAACAAAGAGAGACATCTCACACTGATGACAAATTTTTAAAGGGTTTTGTGCACTTGTTGAAAGAATATGTACAGAGGCATCAAAGACAGGAGGAACTGCATGAAAATATTTTAAAACCTACTAAATTCCCCTTCAATCTGCTGCTTAATGCTCTCTTTTGCATACCATCTAAAAGAACCCCATGATATAGCTATAGCACAGCAATACTGGGATCTCTGTCTCTTGGCTCTCCAAAATCTTCTTGTAACAACTTTAATTTTTTTTCTTTCACATTGCAATGTCCTTAGAGAAAGGACCTTCATTGTTTTTTCTCCTACAGAATGAAATACAATAAAAATGTTGGGTTGTCTTCTTTTTCTTAACCAGGGTTCCCAAATGTTGCAAACAAGGACCAAGTTATAATGATGATGTGTGTTTCTACTTCTTCCCCCCAGACAAACACCAGGCTGTTCACACAGCAGCCTCTTCGAATGATGCTTCTATGATCAATAGATAATTCATTAGTATCATGTGTCTCAGGGCCTAATTGACACAACAGGTTAAGCAACACACTCTAGGGTAACACAGTTCCTAAACAGAGAGTTAGAAAAAAGGGGAATCCAATACCACATATGGTCACTTTGCAGGATTTAGTGTCAGTTTATAAACTACACTTCTGTGAGGTTAATGTGAGTCATTGGTTTCACAAATCAGAAAACTCATCTTTTCAAGCTTGGCTTAAAGAAACCAAGAAACATTTAAGTGACAGCAGAATTTAAGTAACATGTCAGTGCTTTCAATTTTATAATTTCTTCTCAATTTTGCATTAAACAAGAAATAAAGTTACCACAAATGTTTGGAATTTTTCTTAAACACAAATATAAATAGTATATTTTTTTCTTACCTTATGATCATATGGATTGTATGAATGGAACAGCTGGGACAGATCCTTTGTTCTCTGTTTCTTCTGTAAAGGAATATTAATAAATAAGCCATATTAGAAAAGTTACAGGAGAAAGAAACAGACTACTGATTAAAAAAGCTGTATGCAGGTACAAACACATTCTCTCCTCACTTTTTTAATGAAACTGTAGGTATGAAAAGCAGTGTATGCAGATTAAGGATACTAAATATTACAGGAAATAATTAACATATATATAAACAATATTAAGGGAAATATCCTTAATAAATAACAAACACTAATCTGTGGAACATCAGTGGAATGTGTAAACAATTCAGATTAGGTATAATTTTTGCAAAATAGATCATAAATAATATTTTAGAATACACCTAACAAAACTTGGACATCAAGCTACAATCTTGCAAAGACTTGTCTACTATTCCAGCATGTACATGCAGTATTGCCTTTTAGGAGATTAGGTGTAAAGGAAGTCAGTTTGAAGAAGAATAATTTATTATTTGTTGATTTTCTTTGATGCTAATACTCCCATTGCCTTGATTGTGTAAAATTAATAGGTGATAAGTCATTTAATGCCAAGGCAAAGAAAAAAAATCTTCTGTTCAGGGCATAGTTTAAAGACAAAACCTGCTTAATCCAGCTGCTAGTGTATTTAGTTGAAGAGCTTTCAGTGATTTCAGCTGATGTTGAATAGAATTTCTCAGCTGTATCCTATGGAGGGTGGGCAAGGAGGAGAGAAAAACATCCTTTGGCTTTAATGCAGGGATGAGTCACAAACGAGTTCAAAGTTTTATTATGTCAAAATTGACGTTTACTTATCTCATAGCTGGAGAAGGCAAAGCATTGCATGTTGGAAAATGTGTAAAACTTCGAAACTCCTTGCTTGTAGTCTGTACCAGTGTATTATTTAGCCATCGTTTTTGTGAAAGTAGTTTTCTAGCTAAGCTGGAAAGATCTGTTTATGTTTCCAGCATGCTGGGAACTAAATAGACAGCTACATGACTGCAGCATTTATTTTACCTTCTGGAAACTATAGGGCAATTTAGTTATTTTTGATCATGCAACGTGAACTATATATCTTCCTTCTTTACATAGTTTTTACTTTCACTGAAATGTTAAGCAACTTACAATGACTTCTTTTCTGATAGCCCAGCTGTAGACAGTCAAAGTACTTAAAATACTATTAAAAGTATTTGGAGAAATGTGATAATATTTAAAAAGAGATGAAAATGATTATTAAAAAGATTGCTTGAAAAAAACCTAATTTAATGTAGCATCACGCAAGAAGAAGACAAAAGCACTTCAGTTTGGATTATTGAAACCCCACTAATCTTTCTAGGAAGAAAACCCTACAAAATCCGGAAGTCCAAGTCTTGCTCGTTGTTACTGAAGACTATTTGCCTCATATTCATTTTGGCTGCAATTACTTTAAAAACACTCAGTTAAATGGTATGACAGAAAATCACCCATCTTTTACCCTCAGACTCTCACCAAAATGCTGGTTACACACTCAGCTAGACCAGATGAAGAGTGAAGATCGCTTCCCTTACACAACACACTGACACAGGCTTCAACTTTTTATTATTACAGAAAATTATGGTTTCTTTCCTAATTTTCCACATAAGTTTTATTTTTTTGTACAAAACCAAAACTCTCTTGACTGGGGAAATGCTAGCAATTCCTAACATAGAAATACGTGAAATAAAACTTCTCAAGATGGAGATGAAGAAATGCCCCAAAATTCCCAGGATGCCCCATATGCTTAGCTGAGCTAAATCTAAACAGCATTTGACTGTTTTGTACGGAATTGGAATATACAGAGATAAAAATGTCATAAGCGCAGAGTTAAGGTTGCTTAGTGATAATTTCTGTCTTTCTAGACCAACAAGTGCAGTTTAACTCAGCTCTCTAAAAACCAGAAATATGCAGTATTTCAAAACACAGACACAGGACAAGGAATTCATGCTGCTCCAATGGTAATCCCTTCAACTCCTACAGCTGGCATGAGTCACATGGTATTGATGCCTTTTTCCTGGTGTTAGGAAACAAAAGCTCAGACACGGTTAGAGGGTTGGGGGTCGTTTACCTCGGTATTTTATTAGGATCCCATTCGATGGCTTCTGCCGTCCAGGTGGAACGCGTCGCAAAAAGCCCCGTCCCCCAGCCGAGTATACAATTAAAGACCTTACACATTAGCATATCTGACAAGAGGGCCCAATAAGGGGCTAGGGTGGGCTAACTTGTAGTTTACAGAATCTATCCTGTTAGGGGACCTTGAGTGCTTACAATAGAATGTTTGGTCTTCTAACTCTACAGTTACTGGGGTATTTAGTCTCCTGGCCTACTGGACACCAAGAAACCAGGCTAAAGTATTATACCTAAAGCATCACAAGTATGCATGCCAATACTTGTGAATATAGGCAAAAAATCCTTCAGGTATCAGTATGAATAATAAGTTTTTGAAATAAAGAAGCAGCATGGCTCCCAGCTCACCTCTATGCAGTATAGAGCAGTCTAGGAAAACAAGGAATCTAAAACCTCTTTCTCTCTTTATGGCCTCCACTGGACTATTTCAGTCCCTAAACTACCTATTTAAATGCATCTTCTCAGAATTTCTTCCCTTGACATAGCTTCGTATCCTTATTTATGTTCCCTTGGCTTAGTCCAACATCCCTTTCAAGTACCCTTTGACCAATATAAAAACTTTTATTCTCCTGCTCTTTCTCTTCAGTCTTCTGATTCCCCAGTCCTTTGTTCTGTACCAATAATGCTGCCAAAATCACATTGTAAAAAGCCACTCAAAAACCCTCTCTGAACTTAAGCAAATGCATTATCTTATCATACTGTTCCATGTGTGGCAGCACTATTGCTTTCAAACATCCTTACAGACTTACAGAGGACATATTCTAATTCTTTCAGAAAAAAATTCTTTTTCTTTCCAAATTAGCACAAAATTACCTTCCAGGAGTCTGATAGCAACATCAGACTCATATTTTATTCCTGTACTTCTCTCACGCTTGCCATACAGTGATAGATAGCCCTTAGTTTGTAGCACTTAAGGAAACAAATTTAGGGAGATGAGACAGATAAGAGAGTAATTCAGATCCCATGGTGATGTGGGCCACTAAAAATATATGCACATGACTATAAAAACAGATTTTCAGTTCTCTGTTTCAATAAGTTGTAAAAATACCTCATTATATAGGAGATAAAAAGGAGAGAAAAAGAGACACTTTTTGTATCTTTAGCAGGAAAAGTATGTGAACATATGATGAAGAATGAATTAAAATGCCGCTGCAGGACTGAGTTAAATACTGTAAAACCATGTATGCTCATACACGTAAGTCTGTCAGGATGGAAGGTTTTCCCTAAATAAATCAATACTTTTTCTAAGTGAGTTATTTCAAGCTTGTTACTCAAATACACCTAAGTAATTAACTGCTTCTCAAAGACAGGCAGTGCCCAAGATATTTATAAAAGTAAGAACCAGAAACCAACATCAACTAATGACATTTCTTAGGACAGCACACACAGACAATATTAGTAGAGAGGAAACAACACATTACCACCATTTCATTATTTCCCCCATCCCCCAAGCAGATATGCAAGTAACACACACTTTGCTCTATTTATTTCCTTTCTTTCATTTTGCTGAACTTCAGATTTTTGATTACTGGGATTTATTAAAGGGATACTGGTCATCCAATATGCATATTATATGTTTAAGGTACAGTAGTAATAAAGGTTCCTTTTACAACAGTCTTGAACTATACACCAATTAAGCTGAGTTAGTGACCTTGGTGTTTTTACTCTTTTTCTCGTGCATTAATTTTTAGCAATAATGAAACTTTTCCCAATTGTTTTAAGTGGACTATACTGCGGATTATTATTCTACTTTTAATCATGAAATATCACTTAACACTAGAATGCAAAAAATCAACCAACCAACAAATAACCCAAACAAACCCTGTAGTACAGAATGAATCTAAAACAACTTAAAATATTTTCTGCCCAAGTAGACCAGCAGAGAATTTTGTGTTGACTACCTTAGATGTTTTTTTTCAAATAATGGTGTGAAAGTAGGGTAAAAGTAGGGGTATCCTAATAATAATTTTTTATAATCAGAATACACTTTAGGAAAATAATTTTACAAATGGAATAGTTACAAAAAATGCTAACCATTGCAGACTCACACTTGTATATTGCACTTAACTTGTGATCCTCTTATCATAGTCAGGTGGTAATTACCTGTCTTTCAGACGATTTTAATGTAGCCCAAAACTTGTTTTCTTTTCAAGCATGGTATTGTAGGTCTACCATGTTTATTGTGAAGGAGAACTACAATATCACTGAGTTATTTATATTATATATTTCTTAGAAGCTACTTAAATGGAAAATTCTCAGATTTTCATCTAGGAGTAAAAGGGACAAAATTACTCCAAATATGAAGGTATTACTGCTTTCCTTTAGACTCAACTTTCCCTTTTATAAAGCCTATTTTCACCTTCAAAGTTCTTAATAATTCCAGTAGCTCCACTGAAGGTCTCAGCATCAATGTATCACCATCAAAGTTCTCCCGCCTATATTTTCTTGCTCCCATGATTTAAAATCATTCCAATATAATGGGCTGCCTTCAGTAACAAGAACATGTAGCCGTTTCTGTTCAAATACTCGTCCTTCATCAGCACAGTGAATAATGTGTCAAGGCACTCAGATTAATGTCTTTATTGCAGTTCTCTTCCCTAACCTACCCATCATCTCCCCCATTTCTCTTTTACATTCTGCTGATCAGAATTAAAAAACAGTTTTATTTTGCCACAGGAACCTTATTTAATTTAGAGTTTATAAAATATCCCACCCCCATCTCTGAGCATGCTAACAATCAGTACCAATATTGTGTTTTTCTTTCAAAGAACTCTAGATTCACACTATTTCCTTCTGTAGTATCTAGTAGATTACATAATTTGAAGTCACATTAAACTTCATGAGTCAAGGAAAAATTTAACTACAACTTTGATATACTTTGGGAGAAAATGAAGCAGCTTTGCAAGTATTTTCACAGTTTTCCTCTCCAGTATAACTGAAAGCACAGAGGCTCCAGATGCTTGCAAAGCCATGAGATTGGAGCTTTCTTTTCTGAAACAGCACTTTCTAACACTTTGTGTTATGGCATTCTCTGACTTCAGTAGCATCCATTTTCTGATCAGAAAAGCTGTGTCTTGCTTTTCCTTTACTTTACATCTGTGATCTCAAAACTACAAAGACCTTGGGTAGTTCCAAACTCTGAACTCATAAATCAGAATGAAGCAGGTAGCACCCTACCCAAAGACACCATTTAATCTCCACAGAATTACTTGGGGAAAACACCAGAGCGGGAGATAGCAAATACTCCAACCAAGGTACATTTCGAAGCCTTGCTTGGAGATTCAATCCATAAAGTCTTAAATCTATGTACCAATAACCACAACAGAGATAAGAGCCAAGCCACTGGAACCACCATGTTATCAAAGTTTGTAGATTGCTTTTTTGGTCTGCAAAACAGCTTTTAAAAAAGTGATCAAAAATCACTGAACCATTTCCTTTGACCTCAGTTATTCAATGCATCGCTCTCTTAGAAATGATCCTGAAAAAAACCATTGTGCCCCAGTCAGATTTCTTGATAAAATCATACCTGGTGTTCATTCTGCACTTGCATCCATGTCCTGTAAGGTCTGAGAGAGCAGAAATGACAATGCAGGCCTGAAGAGTTCTCTGCTTCCTATCACTAACTCACCTCTACTGACTGTCTGTCTGATCTCATATATAATGAAGCATACAAAATTATTTGGGGATTAGCTAGTTTTTTTGACCTAACCTACCTGAATTACTATATCAATATAGACTCAGTGTTCTACTTCAACTAGTGACCCAGACTTAAACTCAGCTTGCTTTAAGAAATGATTTTTTCTAATAATTTTTGATCCATACATGGAAAATATCACTTAGCATATACTGTGTTATTCAGCAGTTCACCTCAATGTTCCAGGATAGTGGACTTTTTTCCAGCTTCAATTAACAACAGAACTATACATTCATAATTTGTATTTTGTATACTTTTTTTTTACACACAATGATTCTTTAAAAAAAACAGAGCATGGCTCTATGACTCCATGCAATGCAGGTTTTGTCTGAAAGAGCAAAATATATAAAACTTCACACAGTTTTACTGATCATTAATGCTAGAAAATGATTGCACACATTAAAGGAATACTGTCTTCAGGATTACAGCAACACAAATTATTATGGTTTAGTCTATTTTACATTTTATGTAGAGATTCTGATTTATGGAAAATTACAGACATTTTCAAAAAACAGCATAGGACCTTCATAAGAACATCTGTCAACCTATTTGAAAATAATTTGTTGAAGGATCCATTTTCAATTAAACCATGTGCATTGCAATTTCCTCCTTTCTACCTCCCATATATTAGCTATGTAATACAGACACTTCAAACATATATTTTACAAATATTGCTGAATTTTATTCCTTCTGGTAGATTTGAGATATTTTGTCTTATGATTAATGCTTGTTATTCCTGTCACTTTTTATTAGAGACACAGGCAATCACCAAATGTATAAAATTTAACAATGGCAAAGTGCTGGATTCTGCACCTGGAATGGGGTAAACCTGGATTTATGAACAAACTGAAGAATGAGATGCTGGAAAGCAGCACCACAGAAACAGAGCTGGGGGTCCTGGTCAATGGCAAGTTGACCATGAGTCAGCAGTGCCCTGGCAGCCAGGAGGGCCAGTGGTGTCCTGGGGGACATCAGGCACAGCACTGCCAGCTGGACAAGGGAGGGGATTGTCCCGCTCTGCTCTGCACTGGGATGGCCTCACCTCAAGTGCTGGGGGCAGTTTTGGCTGCTGCAATCTAAAAAGGATATTAAACTGTTAGGAGGTGTCCAAAGGAGGGCCATGAGGATGGAAGGGCTGAGGTCACTTGTCTCTTCAGCCTGGAGGAGACTGAGGAGGCACCTCATTGCAGGCTGCGACTTCCTTGGGAGAGGGAAAGCAGGGGCAGGTACTGGTCTCTTCTCTGTGGTGACAGTGACAGGACCTGAGGAAATGACACTGAGTCAGGGGATATTTAGGCTGCATATCAGGAAAAGGTTCTTCCCCCAGAGGGCAGCTGGGCACGGGAACAGGCTCCCCAGGGAAGTGGTCACAGCACCAAGCCTGTCAGAGTTCAAGAAGCATTTGGACAATGCTCTCAGGCACCAGGTGTGACTCCTGCAATGTCCTGCACAGGGCCAGGAGTTGGACTCAATAATCTTCCAACTCAGGATATTCTACAATTCTATGATTTTATAAATTATGCAATATTGATTCTGAAGGCTTTCACAAAGCAATTCCTAATTTCAGAAAAAAGTCTTCAGCACCTGTTCATTTTGAGGGTCCATAAATTTGGCAGAGTTTGTAAAATGCTCTGTCTCACTTCTGATAGATTTTTATATCTGAAATTCATGTAGAAATTTCACAGTCTATATGAGGTAGGTATTTCCTAAGGATGCCAGTATAACTGATTATGAAGACTGCTTAGGTCAAAAACAATTTGTACAACAAAATATCTAGCTGAGTCTTGGCCTGGGGTACTAGTCATATCTCAAATTAGATTGACACTAAATCAAAAATAAAGTGATGGATCACAAGGGATAGACTATTTTTGAATATGTATAGTTATTGCAGCCAGTTACAAAATAATATAAACCAGAATGAACTGCAAACTACATCTTAGTAATAAAATGTAATTTTTAAATATCTATATATCTGTATCTATAGATATGTTAAGCCCAGGACATATATAAGCCCAGGACAGACCTGTCTGCAGGGCACTCTTTTCTTTTTTATGATCTGGTGCGGTATCTGTGTGCTGCCCCACACACGAGCAGGCTTGAAAGCTCCAGGTTTTCCAGCCTTCCAAGAAGAACAGAAAGAGAAGTGCTGGAGAGGGCACAGTGTGGTACCAACTGTGAGGAGCAGTGCTCAAGTGCTTGCTGTATGAGACAGACCACATGTACCTACAACACACAAATTCACTAGACACACAAGAACTGCTCTCACTGTTTTATCTTCATCTGTTATTCAATCCTCTGCTTTACTTCCAGATTTTCAGAAATTCCAAGTTCCAAGAATTTTAGCCCAATGGCCAGAGGTGCAGGCCAGTAATGAAAACAGCGGAAGATATGAGTTCCCAAGCACTCACTGACCTGATTGACTGTGACAGCTTTGAGGGAGTCTACTTGGATTATCAAAGACAGATAAAGTTCAAGGCTCACCAAGAACCCACCTCAGGATATTTCAGTGTCCTTTCCTTCCAAAGCACTTTATATGGGCCATCATAAATGTTACATTATTTGCAGATGGACAAGCTTAGTCACCTCCATGTCACAAATTTATTTGCTATCTGTGTTAAGTCACAAACTATTACACCTAAACCACATTCTCATTTGAAGAAGTCCAGAATTTTGAAAATTTTCTCTTCTATATCCAGATTCAGGGAATAAGTTATTTACTACAGCTGCTGGCACTGTTTTTAGTTCTGAGCCAGTCTGGTTTATAAAGTGACTTAAAATTCCAAATTAAAAAACAGATTTTTTTTTTTTTAGTTTTACGTAAGTTACCTAACTGTAATTCAAGCAAAATTTACAAAAATTACAAAAAGGCACAGTTAAGACTTCTTCCATGGTTCTTCCACTTCATTATGAACCAATAAACAGGAAAGAAGAATAAAGAGTAGATTGGAGATAAAACTGTTTTCTCCCTTAAAATCAAAGGCTGTTCTACCTTATCTCTGAGAGTATCTTCCTTTCCTTCTATTCAGCACAGGAGTATGTGGTGTTCAAAATTCCTGATGCTATTTCAACTTCCTTGCAACTAAAAATCTCACAGTTCCATCAGGGTTTTCAAATGGACACACAGGGGAAGGAGGATGGGTAATGAATGCTCATGGCCACTACAAATCTCGGAGGACTACACTTTCCAAAATTATTTTTTTATACAACATATGTTCTGCACATGGCTGTAAGCATCAGTCCACAAAGTTACATGATGTTAACAGCAGTTTCATAATCCTTGCAAATTCTGTAACTACTTCTGGCCTGACATTTAGAAAGAACTCTAGCTCTTCCTCCCTAACTATATTCTCCATACTTTATTTTCCAATTCTTTTTTCTTAACAACATGGCCTAGATTGAACCTATAGTTGTACTTTACTTTAAGATGCTTTAATTTTCAACTTGGATAGGTATAAATTTATGAGGAAGCTGCTGCTAATTTTCATTCCAACCAGTTTCTGCTGTAAAAAAAAGCCCCAACAAAATTCAAAAATTTAGTACACCAAATACGTTGGTTTCCTAAGTGTATTTCCAGTCTAGCTGTGAATTTTGACTTGTTTACTCAAGCAACACAGTTGTGCTTCTTGAAAGCACAAGACTTCTATTCTACACCAGTGTAAGATTTAAGAGCAACAGGTCCCGGCTAGAGTAAAAATACTTTTGTCCTTTCTCAGGGCTCTGACTCTGCACCATCCAGCTGTTACTCTGCAATTTAACTTATTCCTCACATTCAGTTATGAACTGAATTTTCAGCACCTCCATAAGCAGATCATTTATAGCTCCCTAAAAGGGTTCGACCTATTTTAAAACTTACCAGCTCAACTATCTCCCACAAAAACAAAAACAGATTTTCATTTCAGCACCTGGTCAAATAACTTGGAGTGCTTTTAGCTTGAGCTGATTCTAGCTCTAAAATAAAATGGTCTTTAAACATTTGTAAAATTCTGTTTAGTAGTTTTGTCTAA
The DNA here is from genome assembly GCA_013400955.1 of Drymodes brunneopygia. Lineage (NCBI taxonomy): Eukaryota > Metazoa > Chordata > Aves > Passeriformes > Petroicidae > Drymodes > Drymodes brunneopygia. Next base: position 224,914 of record VZTZ01001116.1, read on the forward strand.
CCACAAAACCCCTATTCACAGGTAATGACCTTCCCTTGAATTCTTTGCAAAAACCCTCAGTTCTGGCTACACACTGACTGGTGAGCACTGGAGTAGATGTAAAGACACATAGCACAAAAGCATAAAAGTAGCCAAATGTTTTGGCCATCCTTGAAACAGAGGAAAGGAGGAACCAGGCTTCCATAGGTCAACCATTTTATATAGTTCCTGAAAAAAAACAGGGAGGAAAACATGCAAAACTATTTCTAAGCATCTAGAAGGTAACAAAAAGCACTGACAATGATATGGCTCTAACCAAGACACACCAATCAAAATAAAACTCATCAAAGAATAACTGGATTTGTAGATCAGAGAATTCATAGCTATCTTGAAGGTTTGTAGGACTTTCTGCAGTACCTCATATGTTGTTCTCATAAAAATCATAAGGGAACATGAAGTAAGTAAAACTACTAGAAAGCAACATGCTGGAAAACGTTAACTTGGAATACTATAGTAGTTCAGTGAAAAATATGAAGAATTATATCATCTTTTTTTCTTCATGGTCTACCTTCCCCTCCAGGCCTTGACATTTTTAACTCCCTGGTTCCAAAGTTGTCATAAAAGTCTTCACTCATGTCTTTATTCTAGAAGAATAGCGAACAGCAAATAAAAGTGTACTGCTGAAAAACAAATTGTAGTACAGACATTCAGCAGTCAAACTCAGACCTTAATCAGTCTTGGCTTCTCTTACACATGAAGAACATTCTGCATGTTACACCATGCATTACTGCATGTGCTGGGGAGGGGAGATGTGTGTCAGGGGCCAAGAATCTTTGATACAGCAGAAGCAGTTATCACAGCTGCATCCAATTCCTGAGGCATGTAATGCCATTTAGTCACAGCACGTAACAGGGGAGCTCATAGGCAGTGACGGTAGACTTGAGTAACAGTACTGCTCAATAAGTGGCATGGTTCCTTTTTCTACTTACGCTTCTTTTCTCCCCATTTATGATCTCCACAGCATTCCTCTTTAATTTTAGAAGAATATCCCTACATAATCCCATTGCATGATCTTTGGATTCGCCACCATTAATCTAATGCAAGAAGTATTACTGATTCTTCTACATCTGTGAGAATTGGAAATGAGACGGTATATTCCTTTCTGGGTATTTAAATCACATTAACTAATCAAGTCCACCCAAAGCTGCACTCTCTCAACCTTCACGTGTTTAACAGTGCCATTGGTTCTGTCATGTGCTACAGATGACATGAAACCTTATCAAGTTATTTCTAAATCCGTATCAGATAACTGATGAATTCTTTCCTTGGTTTAGCTCCAACCCTGCCCTCCCCAGGCACATTGTGCCACATCACTACCCACTAAAGTCTGAAGCATATGCTCAAAGGCAAGAGTGGTCCTCAATTGTCATCTTTCCTCACTGTCTGCTCAGCAGGGAGCTTACCAGCCTTTTCTTTGATGGGTCACCTACAAGGTCTACCTGTGCTCCTTTCCTTTAGAGCTCTGAACATGGCAAAAGGTGTCCCTTGTACAAGTAATACTATTCCATTTGCTGTCCAGCTGCCTTAAGTTAAAAAATGCTGAGGCAGAGGGCAGCTAATATTGCCTGATGTGTGAGTGGCTATTTTTCAGTCAGGCTGGGGCAGTTTGACAACATTTGGATAATTACTTATTTTGAATAGGTGAGAGCACATGAGTTTTCACAGAAGATTCAGCTGTTTGTGTGCAGAGATTAAGGACTACAAAACCTATATCCATCCATCCATCCATCCATCCATCCATCCATCCATCCGTCTGTCCGTCCGTCCAAGGAGGAATTAAAAATCACACTGTATCTACTGGCATTCAAGAATGCCTATTTCTAGTGCCTTGCAGAATTCTAATCAAAGAGCGATACAATGGATCTGCAGCCACTCAGTTATAAAAGGGTGTCATGAAACTTCTTGGAGACCTCCTAAAGGGAAGTAAAAGTAAAGCAGTCTAAGAAAATATATATATATATATATTCTTTATAGAATAAAGGCCACAAAAATTCTGCCCCCACAGAGATGATCAAATATAACTTGTTTGGCAGACAACACTGAGGTGTATACTGTATTATGCTATCCTTATGGAAAAAATCTTAGTGCATTATGTACTGCTCCTGTAATTGGGAAATATGGGAACAGATCTAAATGATGGTTTGATTAAGTGGAGGGGGATACAAGGTCTGATCACTGATACTTATTTGTTGTAATAATGATGAGTGTAGTAACAGTGTGTTAGATTTCTGACTCTTCAGGGTGACCGAGCAGCTGCAGCAACTGCCTCTGGCCAGCTTTATATACTCAGCATGATGCCACATAGTCTGGAATATCCCTTTGGCCAGCTTGGGGCTACTATCCCAGCTGTGCAGCCTCCCAGCTTCTTATGCCCCTCCAGCCTTCTTGCTGGCAGGGCATGAGAAGCTGTGAAGTCCTTGACTTGGTATAAACACCTCTTAAGAACAACTAGAAATATCATGCAGTGGTATCAATATGATTCTCATATTAAATTCAAAACACAGCATCAGACCAGCTACTAGGAAGAAAATTAACTATCTCAGCCAAAACCAGGAGAGTTATGAAGTTTGTAAATCGGTTATTCACCTCAGTATAGTAAGCATGGTGCTTAATACAACTTATACACAGAGAGAAAATTAATGAGACACTTCACAGGAATTAAAGGAAATGTTCAATAGTTGGCTGACAAAATTTTCTAGCTTAAAGCAATGCAATTATCTGGTGATATAAAGAAAGAGAGAAGGAAAGAGAAAGTGAATATATAGTCTTTCATCTAGATATCACTAAAAATTGCTTTTTTTAAAAAAATCTAATACTTATACGAATAACTGAAACCAAATTCCTTATACTATTGAAAATACAGAGAAAAATTAGAATCCACACTACAGTTGATAGCAATGTAATCATGAAGCTGCAGTCACATTACTGCTCTCAAAACTGTTGCCATCTCCTATTCTCAGTAGAGATGAACCTAATTTTACCTTGTTAGGATCCTTATTTTCAAAATGGCTATTTCCTCATGTAATTTCCAAGTGACAGAAGTCAAGTTGATCCTGAGATGATGATCTCCCCTAATGCTTCAGAAATTGTGGTGGACAAAATCACAGGGACAGAGAAAAAAATGTTGCAAGTCCCCACATGTATAATAGCTAACTCGAAAAAATAAAGACCAGAGAAATTAAAATTATCAAAACCCTAAGGTTTTACACAGTCTTAGTTTTAAAGAAAAAGTGTAACTTTCACACTTAGAATTATTCTGATCCTTTGCAATGCAGCTAAATATGACTTGCCTACCAGACACATCTAAATCATGTTCTCTTACATTGCTTATTATTAGTTTAACTAGAATCTGTAATTGGAGTTAGGCAATTATCAGCACCATCTCTTTTACAAGTAAACGCAGTAAGGAAATGGAGAAATTCAGATGCATAATAACAGTAACAGCAGCAATAACAATACACAAAGTAGCATTTCATCATTAACTCCTTTCAGAGTGAGAATCTTCTACCCACTGGACATAAGGAGCATCCAGACCCATCTCTGATTCAGTGCATTTAGCAGAAGGTGGATAAAATGGGGGCAAAGGCAAGAAAAAGAACCTGGGTAGCATTTAAGTTCTGGACAACATCTTGGCTCATTTTCCATGCACATGACTCAGTATTACTGTAATTGTTTATTTAAAAAAAATCATGCCTGGGTTTGTTTTAACTTTTCTCTAAATTGGAGAGAGTATTTATGGTAAGCATAATCTTATTGATGGTTATGAAATGATGAGACCATTCAGACAGATGTCTGATTCTCCATGGACATTTTTTCTCCAGGAGAAATAAGAAAGGCCTGCAGCCTTAGCTGTCTTTTCTGAATTTGTGGTGGCAGAATTGTCCATCTGGATTAGTGTCATCTGCCATTTTAGCAAAATATTGGTGCCTGTAAGGCTTTCAGTGATAAATTATCTATGGGAAGGGATGATTCTGTGTTGAACTACTGATTGTTTTTTCTATTAAGATAAGCTCAATGAGGATTTTCTCCAAAACAGCAATTATATTTAAGATCATCATCAAAATGATCCACTAAAAATATGAAAGTACTAAATATTACTAAGCTTCATACTGTACAGACTGTCTGTAAAAGCGGCAAGGTCTTTCAAAGGAAGCTAATCTAAAAGGAACTGACATGGCAAGTATGTTATTATTGCAGCTGTGATACTTGGGCAGAATCAAAGCCATCCTGAAACAGAAGCGGTGAAGTGGAACTCACTAAAGTGAAGCAGTTTGCAATTAGAAATGGATTTGTCCATTGCAGAAGTATTTAAAAACTGAAATAACATAGCAAATACATTCAGTCTTTAAAAAACATAACAAACAAGAATAACAGTTGTCAAATAACTTGCTCCCTAGTTGAGCATCTGTTTTTAAACAGTACAGACAAAATCCTTTTCCCATAAAGAAATGCCACCAATAGATCCGCTGCAGAGGATACTGTTATGAACATCTGTGGAAGCACCAAGCTCACAAGTTCAGACTGGTGATCCAGTGCACACTGAGGCATTTGCACACACCGGCTGTATGGCAGTGCACATGCTATTTCTTACCCAATGCAAATGCAATAAAACTAATTCATTAACGTGGATGTTTCATTAAAGGATGAAAGATTGTGTGCTACTTCCTTTTCCTAGCAGAGAAACGTAAGTTACTCTAAGCAAGGAATGGCAAATTAAATGCCTGTCCATTTCTGGTAATGCAAGAAAGACCATCAGCTGCGGTCTAGAAGTAATGTGAATATAAAACATATAGGAGATTAGCACAAGCTCCTCCTGCTCTGTTTGACTAGTTGCTCTCCATTTCTACTAAGAGATAAAAGAACAAAGGATCTCATAACACAGGATTTTTGAAGGACTACAGGGGAAAAAAAGAAAAAAGAGAAACAAAATCTGTTAATTACAGATTTTCATCAGCCCTGGATTAGAGGCCTCATCTTCTTTGAAGGTTCTAAATTCACTGAAAGCAATAAGAACTAGTGCTACAAATAAGAAGAAAGAATGTGAAACTGGGTTAAATCGACAATTACCATTTTCCAAGTAATACTTCTAACTACAGGACAACTAATGTTCTTTTAATAATTTATCTCTTTGCATATTGTCTTCCTGTAAGCACCCAGTTAAACAGATGTGGGTAAATTAACTTAAGCTCTCTGCGCCTCCCGTGAAAATAGCAAGCTTAAGAACTTGTGCATGAAGAAACACAAGCCCGAAACATAAATCAATGTTTTCATTTTTAAACTTCCTACCTTCCAAAAATTACATTTCTGAACTTTTTTTGCATTTATCAAAGTATATAAAAAGCATTCAAGACTAAGACAAATAATGCAACCATGTGAGTTGGTTACACTAAGGAGACTATTTCAACAGTAGGCATTTATATTTGGAAACGTAAAATTTCTCATTATGAGATAGTCTATAATAAATGAACAGTCATTGCTCAAGCTGCACTACACTAAACAATAAACTGAAGAAGCCAGATACAATCTCATTTTGTGTCTCCAGCAGCTGACACGCCCTATGGAATTCATGGTATATACTGAGAGTAAGCAGAGATACTTTGTTTAGCTTTTCGACACATAAGCAAAAGGATACAAGTCCCAATATATTGCTTTGACTTCACGTTTGTGTACTAGGACACATAAATCAAGAGAAACAGGTTTTTATTTAAATTGATTTACATTGCTGGTTGACTTTCATTCTTATATGGAAAGGAAATATAAATGTTATTTATGCCCATAAAAATGATATAATAATGAGTTGAATTACTACAGGCATCAATCTTGTAGACTTTTCTGTTTTGAGATTCAGATTACAGAAATAAAAAATTCAATTTTTTTGAAATAAATTAAACCATGCCTTCTGATATAATTGCTATTATTATTGCTTATAAATAGCTATTTATATCAAGCAAAATACAGTCAATAGCCATATACCTTCTGTATAAAAACAGGCTGATTTTCACCTTGGAATTTAAGATGAGAATGTTTAAAGTTAGAAGGTGTTGGGAGGGAGGGGAAGAAGGACAGGAGCAAGTAAAGGAGGGAGGGGAGAAAGGAAGGCAGGAAGGAGGGAAGGCAGGAGGGAAGGCAGGAAGGCAGGAAGGAAGGAAGGGAACAACTGGAAACAAAATATTAGATGCAATTTTATTAATGGCCTTTAACATGCAGGCTGAAGGAAATAAATGAGCAGTGCATAAGGAGAGTCTTAGGAAGAAGTGGCCTGTAAATTTGATATTCGACAAATAAACCAGAGACTATCACTGCTCTATTATTAATACTTTGCATAATTATTTACAATAAGCTTGAGATCACTCGAATCAAAGAAGTCTTAAAATGCAAAAAAAAATTACTATGTGTAATCAATCAGCTACTACTCTTGTTAGTCATTCGCCCCAAACTTGATAGAAAGCAAACAAGACCTTCAGTATAACCACTGTATTACCCTTCCTCACAATCTGAACAGTCATTTATATATGAAAACATATTCAGTGATCTAGCTAGCATCATTTCCCTTACTGGACTGAAAAAATCCTTCATTTGAATGTGGCATAGCTCTGCAGAAAATGTACATTTTCATGTACATGCTTTATGTACTGAAGATACTGAAAATGGATCTTACCACTGCAGCTGGAACTTGAGGCATTTTTGCAGCTGGGGTTCCTGGGCGTGGGTAGAATTGATTAATAAACAAGCTCGGAAACCTGTACAGTTCTACAAGTTTCATAGTTTCTTGAAAATCTTCATCTGTCTCTCCTGGAAAACCACAAATGATGTCTGTAGCAATTGTTATTCCAGGCACTCTGCAAAGAAAATAGAAAAAAACGCCTAACTAAGGACATATGAAAGTCTTGCTCCCTTAAAAGCTAGGGTACATAGACTTATAACGTTCAACTTTATCTACAGAAATTGAGACCTAAAAGGATCTTTGGAAAAGAAAAAAATTAACACCATTGTTTGGTAATGAGAAATGCATTTGGTGCTCAGTCGAGAGCACAACGAATAGAAGATATCGCAGCAAATACTAGATTAAGATTGTGACAGAAGAGTGAAAACATCTGGATCAACTCTTCCTTCAATCAAAATTAGAGGTAATCAGCAGACCATGATATTTCTTAAATTCTGATTGCTTAATCCATAATCTGTAAACCTTTTGAGACTCAGTCACTAGAAAATGTCAACTATTCAATGTTTTATAATGCGGCTATTGAAGTAGAACAGGGTATCTATCTGAAAAAGGGGACTGGCATGTCATATCACCTAGCAAATTTGAACAAAATTGGCTTAGGAGCCAAAAATACATCTTTAGCCACAAGTTAATTTTTAACTCAGTATTCTAAAACACCAGCCTATGCCTTGCTTTAAAAGGAAAACAAAATACTTAAGTTCACAAATGCAGAGGCACTGAGTTCTCTTGTTATTTAAGCAAGGTCGACATTCCCTAACTGCTCCCCTTGGAATGAATATGTAGAACCCTTACACACATCAGGTTAAGAGAGCACAGCTGACAGAGAGACAGAAGGATGCAAAGAAGAGGGTGAAATTAGGGGGATTCAGTTGAAATTGTGCCCCTGTCAGAGTCTTGGACATGGCGGGAACATGCCATGAACACTTTTCCCCAGTAGATACTGGAGCAGCTGTCAAGGCTCGAACCTAGACTGAGCTTTGTGAACAGTGGGCATAGTGATAAACATCCTCTGGAGAGAGGCAGAAATACAGAGTGCTCAGTGCTCCCTCCTGACACAGATGAGACTGTTTCCACAATGCAGACTTGACCCTCCACTGCCAGCAACAATGATAAACTGGAGAAAATATGACTTACAGAGAAAAGTAAGAACTCTATAAAAATACTGGTGGTATCTAACTTGGAACTGGCCCTGTTTCAAGTAGGGGGAATTATGAGATGTCTTCCAGAGGTCCCTCCCAACCTAAATAATTCTACAGCTCTTATGTAGGCTATAGGCAAGGGAACAGCTGAGAGAGATTGTTTTAGGGGTGAATGGCATAAAGACAACTGTCACAAGCAAAGTTCAAAATTGAGCTTAAGGAGGGATTTCCAAGACTGTCTCTAACCTAAAGAAATGAATGGAAAGCTTGTCTTCCCCTCATCCGGTTAAGACAATGCAGAACTGTGAATATCAATGTATGTAATTCAAGTTACATTTATAAAGCATTCAAATAGCCAAAGAAAACTATAATTTCTTATTAAGACACTACATCACCACAGAAAAAAAATGCTGTGGTTATAGTCAGTGGAGAAACTTGATTTTGAATAACTGAAAGAAAAACTTCCTGAAAGAAAATCTTCCTGAAACAATGAGTTCTACAGGAAAAAGGAAAATCTGTTGGCAAAAAACCCCCAAAAAGGGAAGACAATACTGTTCTTATTAATTTGACCAGGAGAAATATTAGATCATAGCTTATATTCACCACAACAGCCTTCAGAAAAATTGTATATGGTAGTAAATATATTTTGTGATTTTTTTCCCTAAACTTAATTTTTTTTTTCTTAAAGTATTGGCAATGAGCCAATATTAAAGTGAATGTCTTGTCCTCATTTTAACATGTGTCTGGACATACAGGTAGCAGCACAGGAATTTACCAGATATTATTAGAATCTTCTTCCACCTTTTCCTTATCAAAAATTCCCACCAAATAAACTAAATACTATCAACTCCTTTTTGAGTTCATGAATTCAGACTCCATCATCTGAGCTGAGGTTAAAAGATGGCATTTGAATGACAAATCAAAAACCAGTATAAAACTGAATATTTTCAAGGACTTGATCCAATAACCCTAAGTGGGAAACACAAGCTGGATACTGTGCAGAGCAGCAGAAATCCCCAGAGCTGATGGCTCTGCACCCTCAGTTACCATTGCTTTCTTAAGAATGACAAACATCAAGATACGAACTTCTGCTTGATATCAAGTAACAATAAAATTCCTTATCTTTAAGGACCAAGAGAAGACAGCAGCACTGTATCCTGCAATATGATTTTGTTCATACCACAAACATCTTGCACAGTAGTAGCAAGCTCATGGAAGAAACCAATTTATAAACCAATGCCACCTGACATCAGCTCCCATTTCTCAGAACACGAACAGAACATTCATTGCATTTGACAAAACCATTATAATGAAGTTATTTTATCCATTTTAATGACACTATTGGCAACAGTCAAAGCATTTATTACCAATGGTAGTAGTAATACCATCCTTTATAAAGGCCTGGTGGTTTCTATAGCAACATGAATTATAAGGTCCAATCAAGCTAGATATAATAAAATATGCTCTTTTTCTCCATAACACCAGTTGTCATTCAGTTAAAAGGAAATTACATATTTTAAAAATTCATAAACTCTACAAATGTCTGAACTCCATTTGCTGATAAGGTGTTAATTATCTTAGTAATTAGATTTCTTCCTGGATGGAATTATTACACACAAAGAAAAGCATGGGTACAAAAAGAGAATAAGGACCATGGTGTATTCAGCAACAGCAATTAATTACAGTTCAATCCAGTGTAACTGCCTAAAATATGACATTGCATAGTGCATTTTTATATCACTGCTGATTATATTGTTTAACAAGCAGTTTAAAAAGGGGAGAAAAGCATGAGATTTCACTCAAAATAAAATCCAGAATGACAAAAATCAAGCTCTTAAGACTTTTCAAAGCAGTGATGAACAAGAATATGTACAATTAGTTCCACATGTGAAACATAATTTCTTAATGAAAAAAGAGGAGGAAAAAGATATAATTATGGAAAAATATAAAACACATACACACTTGAAAATTAAAGTGACCTTTTCTCTGACAGCCTGAAAGAAAGCAGCACAAAATTCTTTATTACTTAGATTCAGATGATGTTTAAGAATTCCTCCAGCTATGAAATATAATCCAAAACCACATAAAAACAAATTCTTATGCATCAGCCAATATTATTATTTTTTTACACCAAATGCTGCTAATCTATGCTGAAGCAAACAAAGAAAAAACTCCTGAACATCCCCTGTAACATTACATGAACACATTCACAATTAGTCTAAATATTCAGTTTTCCACAAATATTTTCTAGGGTGTAAGAGAGAAGTTCTACAATATATGTTGACTTTCAGTTGGGATGTTTTACAATAAAACTGTGACATTTCAGAAAAAGATGAATTGGAGGAATAATCAATGCCATGTATAAGATAATACAGTCCTGAAACTTACAGTTCCTGAATATTCTCTCCTCTATGTTCCTCTACATATATAAATCCCTACCACCTACTCAAGCAGACTGATGTTTTGCCATTCTGAACTAGACCAGCAGTGCAAACACCATTACCCTGGGCGATTCTGACCACCCAAAAAAAGGCAACTACTTCATCTTACAGTGAAAACACATCTGTTTTAGTGTGATGCTGTAAGGACCAACACACCTACGAACAACTGCTGAGAGCACAGGTATCCAAACCTCACACAAAGGAAGAACAAGATGCGTTTGAAAGAATACAGAAGAAAAGCAACAAGAATACAAAGAAAAGAAAAAAAGGTTCCTCTGCCTAAAGAGGAACCGACCCAGACTCTGGGGTCAGAGAAACAAGTGACACCCAAGGAATTGATTGATGCCTAGAAGTCAAGTCATGGACAAGTGACTGAGAAAAGAGATAGAAGTGTGAAGCTGGCAAAAATAAAACAGCAAAACCACCTCCCCTCCCCATTCCACCCCCAATTTCACAGAGCAATATTTCTAAGAAAAGTAGCGGCAGAATTGTGAAAATTTCTAGGAGTCACTTGTTACATGGACCATTTCCTGTGGTTTTAGCTACAGAAAACATTTCCTTTAGCAATAACTATTACAAGCCAAATCCATGCTCAGGGAATAAATTATGTAAAGGAGCTAAAATTATCACCTTCAGCTACTCACATGACCACTTGAAATTCTTTTGCATGATCGCATATTCTTCCCACTTCCATTTCAGCAATTAACACTTAAATCCAGAAATTACTTAAAGCCACCAACTTGCTCTTAAGCAAGAACAGCTACCTCCACCCCTTATAGTCTAACAAAATATCGAATTAGAATAAATAGCAATGTGAATGAAAAGAAAACACTGTATAGCCCTACAGGAGGGTATGATAACTCCTTGTGTAATCTGTAGTAATTAACGTCAAAACAACTAATGTGATGACATAGCAACTTCTTGATTCATAAATTAGAAATCCGCATTGAAAAAAATGTTAGGGGAAAAAAAATGGAATTTTAATGAAAATAAAACCAGTCTACTCCAAAATGTTATTTCAGCATCATACATTATTTTGTATTTTGGAATGCTACTGTTCAGAGACCATGCATGAAATGGGGTTAATGAATGAAATAATTTGAAGGTATCTGAGTTGGTCTTTCAAATGTATTTACAGAGCCTGATAGGCATCTCACCGTGCCATTTTGTGATGGAGCTGAAGGACGTGTTTGCATCTTCCCTGTGACCACACACAGCCTTCCAGAAGCCCTTTTCCCCCCCTCTTTCTCTTTTCTCCATGAGGCCTAGTCTTGTGGGATTTCTGACTCCAACTTGAATTGCTCACTGAGGAGTCACACAAGCTGGAGCTAGCACAAGAGAAACAGACTGCTTAGCTGGAAGCACTGCCTAGGAACAACAGGAAACTTCACCCCGCTTCCCTCTTGACTATATGGAGATTAACCTGAGGATTAAGCCACGGAAAAATCCCCACACTTTGAGAAAGGAATTCAGTCTGTTTCTGTTCTGCAATTCTCCGGCACTTCTCCCTCTCTCTTTCCATGGGCTATGAATGCAGCACAGGACAATACACTCCTAAGTTAAGTATCCGGAGTTGGGGGACTAAACCTCAACATAATTCTTGAAGCACGGGGTTCTCCATCCTTTCCCATTAATGATTTGCCCTAAATTACACAATGGATGAACAGGCATCTAATAAATGGATATCCACTGAAAATGTTTTTCTTAGTAATCTTTTCCATATGTGTTTAAAAGTAGTCCAGGATGTGTGAGTTCAGAACCTCTGTGCCAGAAAAACAAGCTCTTTTGAGCCCTCATATCATTTGCTGAACTGATTTACACATGGAGTGAAACTGGAAAGTACCTTGGTTAAATGACAATAGGCTTGCCATAAACACTTCTGCATAAAGTCTCTTAAATGATAACATACTGAGCCTTATGGCCAGATATAAACTATACTTTGGTAAGACACCTTATTAAATCACAGCTACATATATCAAGCACTTACATATTTAAGAAAATTTATAGAGGAATTATATAGGATATAAGAAATTATCTTATTTCAAATATTTTAAAATGTTCTCCACTACTGTATAACACAACTCCAGGTTCTCTCACCAATCAGTTCTCCTTCACCTCCATTTGCCTGAATTAAAGCAAAAAAGGTAACTATGTTGATACTGTGTGTAAAAGTCTTTAATGGCTTTATTTATAAGTCAACTCACTTCTACTCAACTACTGAGACAATGAATACTAGTACATGTTTCGGTAAGTCATATTTTGTTTATGTGTGTAAAATGCATAATTTTAATACTTTTTTCAAAACTTATTTTCACACCTTGGACCATATCTCTCTGAAATTGATGCCCAAGACACAACAAACCAGAATAAGAAATTGTAATGCCGTATTTTTATATTCTTGCTTTGATTAAAAAATAATAAAACAGACAAATGAAAGACAGACATGACGATAAAGAAACCCCAGAATATTTTTTCAGAGTATTCTTGCAAATTTCCCTGAAGGAAGGTATATTCACCTGGGAGAATAACTGGCAAGGCCATTAAATCCTACCAGTTAATTTGGAGGTGGTTCATAGTGAAACACTTCACATTTCAAAGGCAGCAGAAACTACACATGAAGTCCAGCCTGACAGCTAAAGAGTCAGGCGATGTATCCTGCTTTTTGCATTCCACACCTCACAGAGCACTCGAGGCTGCTCCTGATGGTGATTCCCACAGGGAACACGTTACACCTGAGCCTTGTGATCTGCAGCAGCGTCCAATGGATTTGCAAGTGCAGCTTACGTTGGGTTTGAATTTAGAGTAGTTAGTGATTTTGATGTAAGTCACCTTAAACAGTAGGTTTACTTAACTTAAAAGGCAGTAGAATAGTATCTGTGATCAAGAAGCACGATCCAACAGCTCTCAGAGTTTAAGTGAGAGTGAGAACAGGTATTTCTTAATGACTGTTCTTTTCCCAATCCATCTCCTGACCCCAGAAGAACTCTTTCAGAAACTGGGCTGAATGACACCTGGAGGCAGCGAGCAGACCTGATTTCCAGAATTCAGCTTGAGAAGGTGTGGAGGACTCTGTGTGAGTAGGGACTGAGCTCTCCTTGTTACTGGGGAATAGTGACCTAGATAAAAAGCATATCTCATAATTAGCGTGGCTCACTGCCTGAGGATGAAAGAGTACACATGGTTTTACTCTCTTCAAACAATTATCTTGAAGGTTGCCAGAGTTCCTACTTAGATGCAGCCCAAATAGTTTAGGAGAAATATTATAATACTGCCCATTACAATTTTCCTTAAAAAACAAAATCAAACAAAAAAAAAACTCCAAAAAAACAAACCAAAACCCAAACCAAACAGTTAAGGCTTGCACTAACTTCATTCAACTATAAGGTGTTCTACTCTCCCCATAAACAAGAAACATTTTATAGAACTTCATTACAGATTTATAACTTCAGATCATTATGGTTTTATGATTAAAAAATGAGCGACTTAAGACAAAAAGCTCAACATCCTTAAACTTCATTTCCATTCAATCTCTAATAAATACCATCTGCTGTGTACTTTAGGGATATAATACCTGTCAAAAACTCAGCCGTATTATGAGAACCGGCACCAAGTTGATCTGAAATGCATATTTGAACAGATGTGTTTAAATTACATCTCTCTGTCTATCCACACACATAAATTCAGAATAAGCGTGTGTTGATTTAAAATGCATAAAAAAGGGATTTGGAGATGCATCAAAAGTGAACAGCATCTCAATGGATCAAGGCTCACATTACTAAAGGTCATCCCTAAAAATAAAGTTTGAATTTATTAAGGGCTGCACCAGGGAACTGTTCTTGGGAGCTGACTTAATGTTTGCTGCACTAAAGCAGCCATTGAAATTATACTAATTTTCTATGACCCTTCACTGTTTAACATTAGAGCTGTCAGCATGGGCAGAAATAATAGGATCTCAGCCATGAGTAGCAGAGAATATGATACACTTTTTCTCAGTCTGACACAATGCTTATCACCAATACTAAACGTCTTGGGCTCTGAGGACCCATCCACGTCTGTTTCAGTGACAGTCATTTAGCTTTTGACTCTGACAACAGAAATCAGGCATATAAAACAAAATGATTAGCATGCCTTTTTGGCATGATGAAACCAAATGAAAAAATTGCAAGCAGGGCTCCATTAACAAATGCTAATTAAAAAAAAAAAAAAGAGAAATAAATCTTTCTGAACATGTCTTTTCACCCTTCTATAATCTACAATCCTGAAATGTTTCAGGGATCTTGAAGATAAGACAGAGTGGTCCAAAGGTCCATCTAAACCAGCAACCTACTGCTAGCAATAGGCATCAGAAGTAGCCCAAGGAGACGTTGAGACCCCCAGAATCCCTTCGTCCTTCCAACTGGATTTTGTCAGAAAGGTGTTTTAGTTACCAGTAGCTTCTGATAGATTTCTTCTCCATAAATTTGTCAAAAAGTCTACCCTTGAATCTAAACCCCTCCATATCAAAACCACTTAAAACAAAAAAAAATCCCTGCTGAGCCTTCCATTTGCTAATTCCATTTGATGTCCCATAATTGTTATGCTGAGAGAGACCAGTAACAACTCTGTTTACCTTCCCAGTGCTCTTCATGATTATACTGACTTCTGTTCTAGTCCCTCTCAATTAGCATTTTTCCAAACCGAAGAGTCTTTAATTTCCTTTGTGTGAAGATCTGCCATACCTCTGATAATCGCTGTTAGTCTTTACAGTAACATTGCTCATTGTAACCTATCCTTTTTGAAAGGGGCGTTGATAGCAGGTAACAATGGAGGCACAACAAGATAAAAATCTCTTAAAATAGTTCTAGAATTTAGATAAACTATCTGCTTTTAATATTTTTCTTTCAGGTTTGGGTTCATTTGTTTTCTAGTAAGCAGGTAGCATAAAGTAATGGACCTTAAACAAGGTAAGGGACAAGACAGAAGTAAGTTTTAGAAAATAAATAAGCTAGAAGTGAAAACAAAAAGAAGGCTAAGCACATTTCAAAGACAGGTCAATGTCAGCAATGTGGTGGTAATGGGGAACAGAAGATGTCTTCAGAGGAGGAATAGTAGTATGACAAGTTGCAAGACTTTAACAGAGAATGTAAGTTTTCTGTCTGAAGCAGAACCAAGAATTGATCAAGAAAAAAAATAAGGAAATAAAATTGCCAATGGGACAGATGTTTTATTCCAAGATGTTAGTTCAAGATCATTTATATCGACTTTTGCAGCACAGAGAAAGAGTAGAGAATGGCAAGACATACATTAAAACAAAGCAGATTTTGTAAAAAACATGCTCAGTTTGAAAGAGCTCCCCCCAAGCAGCTGATAGATTTAAGAGAGACAAAATTCTTTCACATCACAACCTATACAAACAAATTGACTGGATCTTTTTTCTGTGTTACAGCTTTGTGAGAAATCACCACACTAAAGGTTTTCCAGTTGCAAACATCTACATAGAAGGGATCAACACTGTGAAGGAAACAGCACTTGAAAACATAGGCATGATGTGCACTAAATTTAACATAACCTTCATTCCATTTTCAAAGTACCTAATGAAACACAACTTTTGCCACACCAGCTGATCACCCAAAACACAGCAGCTTATTTGCTACATCCTTATTGACACAGTACTTACAAGAGGTGTTGTTATAATTAAACCTGAGAGTCACAGCTTTAACAGAGCAGCAAGCAAGTTGTCTGGGGCAAGGCTTTAGCAGCCATAAGCAGTTTTCCTGAATGTTAGCCAGAGGCATTTAAATCACAGTTCATGTGCTCTAACTAAACAATGTTGCAGTTTTACACCAGACAGGTTTTGATGTGCATTCCTATACATTCTCAAATGTGAATTTTTCAAAGCCAGTATCCCTCATGTATCAAGTATCTGGTAGGTCAAAACCTTTTACTGTCACCTCTCTAAAACATTTTTTTTCCCCTTAAAGAGTAATGTATGCATAGGAAAGAGGTTGCACAGGGAACTACTACTCCTATCAGCAGTGCAAAAAGCAAATTTGAGTAATATTAATACATTTCTCAGAGTAAATGTAGTATTTGACTCAAAATTCCAATAACATCTTCCCTACTCCACAAAGATTGAAAGCTGCTATTGTGTAACTTCAAAGCTTTTCATTTTTATTTCATGATCCACTGGCCAATGTGACTATATGGTCTTAACACTTCACACTTGTGTGTGACACAAGGATTGGTATGTACTCAGAACACACCACCTATACAGCTTCAGAGTTACATTTTCAGAGGTAGCACTTCAGACTCACAAGCAATGCTATTTCTTATTAAGCCAAAACCCATGAGCTTAACTTCAAAGAAATCCAGTGTGCTTTACTAATTAAAGAGTGATAAGATAAAGTTTATTATATTTCAATATAATCATACTTCAATCAGCATAATGCAATATAACTTGGATCCCTGTGAAACAGAGAATTTACCTTGCAAGAATAAATTTAAAGAAATTATAAAGTAAATATTTCAAAGGGCATATATAAAGAATTATTCATTCATGTAAAAACAATTGAAACAATATACAGAAAGAACTGGGCATGACTTTCCAGGTAATGGGCATCACTGGAGTGATAGCACACAACAAACACTGTCTGCAGACCACTGTCTCACCCCATTCATGACATGCACTGATAACAATCTGAATTTAAAGAACTCACACCAGAAATAATATCCATCTTTATGAGCAAAAACAGTTCACTTGGGCTAACTGGAAGGTAGCAGAATGGCTGTGAGAATACCTGTTTTGTTCTCGGGTATACCCAAACAGCAGATGAGTTCAGAATACAAGAAATTATACAGGATCGGCCCGTAAAAATAAAATATTATTTTATGTATCAGTTAATAAGATATAATTTAAAGTAAAATACTGTGGCTTCTCTTCCAAGTGGAGGAATGGGCTTAGTGTGGTATGTAGCTGAGGACGCTAGGCAGAAGAAGCAAAATCACCAGGAAAACAACTCTGAAATGTCTCAGTTAACCTCTCAGAAGGATGGCCTCAAACAGCCAGGTTCTCACACACTTCATATAACCTTTTGGTAGCAGCTTCCTTTGTCTAGAATTCCTAGTAATTTAAGAACATTTCTTTGTAAAAGACACAATCAGTTTAGAATATTGGGGTCAAAGGAAGTAATTAATGCATGTATTCCTTCAAAAGTTTTGAAGGACATTCAGATTCCTACATGAACACCAAGCTACACACACGGGGACATCAGAAGCAAAATCAGGAAGAAAAAAGATGAGATTTTAAATGTAGACTGATAGCTTGCCAATGACAAAGTTAAAACAATATTAAATCAATGGACACTGTTGCCTCAGGGAAGCTCTCATCCATCTCTCTCTGTTCAGTTCAGTGAACTACTTCACTTTCAGTGTGTCACCAATTTGCAGATGCCTTAATACTGACAATTAGGATAGCTTACCATATCATTATTAGTGTATAGTGTCCCAGTCAAAAGCTTTAAATAAAATAAAGGACCATTAAATGTGTGTAAGTTCAGGTGCCTTTTTTTTGAGGACTCTGACAGGCTGTCAGCCACAAATCTTAAGCCATTCAAGCAGTAGTTTTGCTGCCTAAGGGTAGGGTTACTAAGAGGGAAATTTTTAAAAAATTCAGACAAACGTAAAAGGAAAAATGCATGTCAATGTGAGGAGAGGTATTAGTAAATAGTAATGGCAAAGCTATTAATGAAGTCCAAATAAAATTCAGAAGTTTAGAAAAGATAATGAAACCTCATTCAAACAAAAGGCTGGAAGGTGATCACCTGAAATATTTTGGGCTTGCATGGTGTCAGATGTCCTCTGTAACACTGAGGAGCACACACAGTGTAAGTGTGTTTCTACATTGTAAAGAAGTAAAATAGCCAGAAAATGAAGCTTTCGAAGTTAACAAACTCATACAGTGGAGAAATAATTAAGGCAACTTGATGTTGTGAGCAGTTACCCGATTTGATCTGCCAGTGACTGAAAGTTAAAAGAGAATTAGCACAAAATCTAAAATATGCTGTTATCACTGAAGAATCATCAAAGACAAAATTAAAAGTATGTTTTATGAAGAACTCAAAGATATGACAGCATTCCAATTATGGCAACTAAAGCTCTTTGGCATCACTGAACCACTAACATTGGACAGGTAACGTATGAAAATTGTATTTAGGGAATAAGGTTTCAGGTAAATTTAATAGCCGTAGAAGATGAATAAAGATGTAACTGAGATGAGTAACTTCTTTCTCACATATGAATATATGTAATTCGGCAAGTGACAGGATCAGTACCTATTGGGTTTAGCAACCTGACTCAAAGCACAGTAGGAATATCTGAAGATTATGGGAAACAGATTTTCTTGTATCTTGACAGAAATGGTAAGGCAGAAAGACCTGGCACGTGAAGTCCCAGAACCCAAACGGAGTTTCTGAGGAACCCACAATTAGTAAATTAGGCAGGACAATTACTACTGAAAATGAAATAAGAATCAGGATGGAGCAGGGCAACTTCTCAAGAACTAGCATCAGTCTTGTATCAAAGAAAATTATAAACTTCAGGAAGTCCCCAAAGAGTTGGTAAAAAGTCAAAAAAGTAATATTTAAGAAGGAGATGGAAGAGAACTAATGAAAGGACATCAGTGATGTCCTCAGACAGGAATGTTAAACCTAATAATTCTGATAAAGGAAAAAATTGAAAACTTTTGTCAGTAAAGAGATGAGTATAGAAACAAAGAGAGAATCTTGATAGTGAGACTGAAAGAGATGAAAAAAAAACCAAACCTTTTCCTGAGGTTCCCAACATTATAATCAGAGAATCATATTACAATTTGCAAGGGGAAAGACCTGCCCAAAAGCTGACAATTTCTGGAGCAGACTAAAGCTGCAGAATTAAAACAAATCAATATAGAGAGAACTGAATAATGTCTCAAATGAACGGAATAAGGTGGTTTTAAGTACTCAATTTTGCAAGCTGAACACAAGTTCAAATTTAATAGTTACCATGAACTCTTCCTGTTAAAGTCTATTGAATGTAATGAATAATTTTATAAAATACTCGAAGTCTGATACAGAGGGACTAGAATACAAAAATGGAATCTAAGCAATTCAGTGGAAACAGCAGTGTGTGCATTCAGACCATATCACTGAAATAAATTTTATCAAATCACATAATGTTCTACAATAATCTTTGAGCACCAGTTAAAGAACATGGAAAGCCTGTCAAATGCCTGTCAGGCACAACAGTGCCCTTTTGGCTCTACAATACCAGCACAAGATACAAATAATTCTTAGGCAGCAAGATGCACAAGGCTGGTGCAAAAACCAAATTCTCAAGCTGAAATCCAATGTCTGATTATATAACTTGTTGGGCTTTACACAGACACTGGCTTTTTAAGCTTGAGAAAAAAAGAAGGCACAGTATAAAAGGAGGTCTGAAGGAAGTGGCAAATTAGGATCATTAAGGATGAAACAAACTGTATCTCAAACAATTTAAGCTCATTTATTATTAGAGAATATTGAGCAACCACCACCATCACGTAACAGCATTCTGAAAATGCTTATTCCATGTGGGTGGGAATTTCAGACATGTTTGAAGTAGGCAGAAAAACATGGAATAACTTCAGAAGTTATTTATCTATTTAAACTCTGAGCCCATTAATGAAAAATATTTCATCCTCTGTGACCTATTGCAGGTCTTTATAATTCACAACACCTCCTTTCCTTCAGTTTCAGTGCCAGCACTGAAGTTCCAGGAATTTCAGTAGGCTGGGTTTTTTATCAGCTGAGTAGAAGACATAGTAGTTAAGCATCTCACTAAAGGTTTTTATAGGGTTTTACCTTATCAGAAAAGAAAAACATTTGAAAATATTTATTACATTTTAAAGTTCTCACTTTCTAGGACACTTGTATTTTCTTCTAGAAGATACCCCAGTTTTCAGCCGAATAGGTTTAGATGTTAGTATTTCTCCCTTTATGGAAAAACTAAATCTTGAAAACAGTAACAATAAACAATCTCTTTGGCCTTTGGCTTGCCATTAACAAAAAATAACAGAGCAGAAATATACTAAGAGAAAGGCAAAGACCAGTTATCTACCTATAGACCACTTCAGAGAAGATGAGTTACCTTCATGTAATCACACGGTGGTATATGCAAGCACTGAACTATGATGTGTTTTATGTCAGCAGTGTCCAAAGAAACATCTTTCAGTCAGTAGTTCATGTAGTAACCGGAGGGGCTCAGATCTTCTCAGAGTCCACTGATTAGGCCTCACCGAGGAACTCAGCTAAATGGAAGGGCTAAATGTGTAGACAGCATATCTCAAAATAAAATCTGTTATGGGTAAGTAAATAATCTCTCTTCTTCAGATAGACTCCTGCTGTCACTGCAAATAATCCAAGAGGAGGGAAAATCTGGAGAAAGGCACATTGTGTCTCTAAATGAACCAAGACTGAAGGAGAGCTATGGCTAATGCAGCTTTTTGCTAGGCAGCCTCCTTATGATGCAGAGCCTTAGCAAAGATGTAAGTGGTTTCAAATGTCCACTTCAAATATAAAAAATACAAAGGTATGATGCAGAGCACAGTTGTGTGAGGTTTAACTGAAGGAGCAATTAAAGAAGCAGCAGATGAACTCTATTCATGACTTTGTAACACTCCTCTCATCTCACTGACAGAGCCTGAGGAATCTGCTAACCTTCCTGAACTCTTCATCACCAGATACAAGATCTTCAGGGATTGCTCTTTAGGGTTCTTCCCTAACATACAGAAGGTAAAATGCAGGCAGGATACAAAATAAGTATCTATAAAGGAAAGCAGGAGGTTTAAGGAAAAAAGCAAGGCACATTGACTTTCCTAAAATACCTGAATGTTAGATGTCACCTTGGAAAAGAACTTCAGAAATGCTACATGGGTTACCTTGCCTTTATGGAAAACAGAAACAAAAGGAGAATCAATGATTAGAGCTCAAATCCCTTTTTTCCTTCTAGCTAAAAAGCATGCTACCTGCACAGACAAGGATGGCAGTGAACTCCAAAAAGATAATGAAAAGCCTAAAATCTATTGCATATGTGCAAAACTAATTAGAAAGATGCAAGATTTTAAAATCCTGTGCTCCAGAATCACAGCTAATAATTCCAGAACAAACTTGTTTTCTTGATAGAGGTAACCTTGCATTAACTGTGGAAGCCTGCAAGGTGCAACAATGGCATCTCAGTATAACCCTGGGCTATGACCATCTATGAAACTTGCAAAGGCACCATTTCCCACAGCAAAAACATTTCTTTGGGCCCACTTCAGGTCTCAGAACTTGGCAGAAAGTTGCACAAGGACAATACAGAATCTTGCACCTTGTGGTTGCGCCTCACCAAGCCTTCAAGTCTGGCTTTCTGTGGAGGCAATGCAGGTGCTACTGGAGTAATTGAGAACTTGTACTGTGAGTGATTTCCTTGACAAAACAACACACTGAATTTAGGAAGTAAATACCTGGAAGATGCCACTGTGAGTTTCTGGCTCAGGGCTCAGTTATCAGAAAGATAAGGTATTTAGATGCAATGTATTTTTTCTGTCATAAAGGAAAGGCGGTTTATTTATGAAGGAAGTCCATCAGGATATTGAAAAAAAAACCCAAAAAAAACCCCAAATTCAGGCAAATAGGAAAAGTCACATTTATACGAGGTCATTAAATACATTCTTGTTTCAAGAGAAAACAAACCCCAGCAGATCAGAAGAAAAACCTCAGGACAGAAGTTTAAAATGGAAGGATAAACTAATACCAAGAATTCATCAAGGGTATTAGAAGAGGATTTAAACTGAAAGTGAGGCAAGCTTTTGTGACAGGGTTAACAAGTGGAAGGAGGATGTTCAAAGTTAACTGGAAGCCTAATGGAAAGAACAATTAATTTCTGTGCAAACTCTATGCATGGGATGGGAGCATATCCCATAGAGATGCTACATTACAAAAAGGGAATTAAAAATCTCCAGCTTCTGTCGTTGTATAAGCATAATCACTGTTTGAATGCACATTTAGTTCAATCAACAAAACAATTTTTTGTTCTTAAGAATTATTTGAACATTTGGCCTAAGAAAAAAATACGTTTATTTGGATTATTAATGAAAACACAGAAATATTATCTCATCACTTAATATCATAATTACTATACTTCAGTTAAATGCTGTCAAGTAAAAGCTGTATTTTGTGAAAACATACATTAAGAGACAGACTTCAGCTTCTGCTATTCTTGTAATGATGAAAAATCTCAAAATACCTCACAATTTGCATTCTGTAGAAAATATAACAAAATGACCTAAGGTAACCAGCAGCAGAAAAGCATGTTATCACTTATTGCCATTAACTCCATACAATATTTAACACACAAACAAAGCAAGACTGTAAATCTTAACAAAATCATATCTGATCTTTCATTTAAAATTTTAACATTTTTGAAAACAAAAACCCAGACAACTCAGACATTCTTTTCATACATCACTCTGAAACACTCTGGCAAAGCACTAACTTCTGTTCACTAAGTCATGATAAATGGCATTAAGGACTCTTTTTTCCCACAGAAAGGTATATTGGGTTTGTGTGGCAAGGTTGTGGCAGTGAGGGAGGCTGCAGGGTGGAGTATGCTACATGGAAAAAATACCCTGGTCACAGCTGGGAGTCCAGCTGGCTGCCTTGGCGATTTCTAGGATTGAGTATGTGGGTCAGGTGCTCCCCAAACCTTAAGTCAGCAGTATGGGAGTCGTCATCTCACTGCAGTGGAAAAATCATGCTGGTCTATTGCTCAAACCTGAACCTTACAGTCTGTCTGTCTCCCTCACTCTGCAGAGTCTGGGACAGTAGATTTCCCATCACCAAGCACAGTGGCTAAACAATAGCTATGGGACATGGACATACACACACACACACACACACACACACACACACAGAAATTCTGCAGCAGCCCTATGATCGACCACACAACCCATTTTTCAGATGCGTGTACCACTTCTGTAGTAAGCTGGAGGCTTATGTTGAAGTTTGTCTCAACAAAAACTTTCAAGGGAGATAAATAGCTCAGAGAGAACAGTATTTAGCTTTAATACAAAGCTTTTTGTAGAAGAATGATTCAAATCTGTCGGGGTTTGTAATGTCCACAAGGTATTACCCAGAGCTGACTGCAAGTCTGTATGGAACTCTGTTCTGATCTCAGAGTTGCCTCTCCTGCTAAGGGCCACGGCTCCTCCAGAGACCAACCAGGGAGGCATCTGACACAGCAAACCATAAGACAATTCATTTCTACAGCCTCTGGGTTTTGCCAATAAATATTTTCTCCAGATTCAAGACAAAATGGCTTACAGTCAGCCGCTCTAGTTTTATATTCTCCTATGGGAAAAGTGTTTGGACATACTAACATTTTCCAGCTTGAACTTGCATCTGAATTACAATTTTCCAGTAGGTAGACTGAGAAGAATTTACATTGCTTCTTGTGCCTTTACACATAACCATATCTGCAATATTGTCCTCCTGTTACGAGGCAATTTAACAGCTGTACTTTATCAATTACTCCTGCTAAACAAAATGAGAGTTCTACATAATGATGATGAGAAGCAAAATAGAAAGACAAAAATAATTACAAGTGCATGAGATAAGTGGTTCAGCTGTGGAAAATAAACTTTCATCTGTTATAGTCACTACTCTTACGCACAAACCTTTTAAGATTTCAGCTCTGTGATTATTTTGCCATGTAATATGAAGTTTACAACTATAAATTTCATTCTTATTAAAAAGAGGTGAATCATCAACTCTTGAATACAATATACAGACCAACATAAGATGCACATGAACATAAAATTGAGCTTAGCTGAACTAATCTGTATCACTGTCCCCAAATGGACGCACAAACAAAACCTCTCGGTAGCAGAATTATCATGCCACTTGAATGCAACAGTGTTTTAACTGGATAGCTACACTTTTTAAAAGAGGTTTAAAAGGTTTTGCGTATTTCCATTTCCTACTTTTCTTCAATTAAATGGTTTGTGCTTAAAGAAAATAACCATTAAAAGTACTGATCAGCTATAGAAGTATTGCGCTTGTAACTCCTTCATTCTTTCCAACTTATTTTCGCTGAAAGTTTGACACAAATGTAGATTCAATCAGCACTTATCAGCTGGCCAACTACCACCTTCATCAAAAACTCCTTTGTGCCACATTGTCCTACATGATCAGAATAACATGGCTTACAAAATGAATTTATTACCTGGTATGATGCCAAAAATCTGAAAAACTTACCCACTGAAATTAACAAATACTTTTTTTAAAATGTATCAATTATGAAAATTCAATATCATCATCAGAATTTTCTGATTAACATCTGAGCACTATAAAGGGTACACATATCTTGGATTTACATGTGCATTAATGTTCTATCACAAATACTTATACATCTTAATATATATTTGGATATGCTTAAAAGCTCAGGAGCAAATTAAAACTGAGAATTACTTGCCAAGTAAATTTGCTATTAAGCAAATTGACATGAATTAAAGCTATTGTTTTAAAAACAAATTAGATTCCCCTCCCCAGGCTCTAAGTTCTGTGTTTCAAGACAGTGAAACACAATGAAAATAAGTATTCAGAAAAAAACCAAAGTGATTTTAGGTATTTTGTTTCATAATGCTAGAGAAATATAGCATCCCAGTAAGTACAAACAAGCATTTAAACTCATAAATATGAAATGCTTTAAGACTTATTTCCACTACTGCATGCTGCTTACAATTCCTTCCTTATATCCTTACTACAGGTTTTATATCATTACTTCCAAAGAACACATTCACATGCCTTCAGGGGGTAAAGAAAAAAGGAAGAAATGATACCTTCTTGCTATAATTAAGCTGAATTGGATGCACTTTACTAATTTCTACTCTATCATCTAACAATCCATTAAGATTTTACAGAAGTGTTGAGGCTCCCCAGAAAAAGGCAAGCCTAACCATAACTGCATACAGAAAGTATCACTCCAAGCAACTTCACTACTTATATTTAGTAAGAAGAGTAAGCCAGCTTGTATGCCAAGTATAATAATCAGATGAAATTGCTTTTACATTTAATAAGTGAACAGATCTTCTCTTTCCTGCAACCGTCCAAAAAATGATTCCCCCAAATTTTGGCCAAAGCAGAGCATCAGTGTTGTGACCTCAAAGGATTTGAACTACAAATGCCCTGCGTGCCCATTAAGTCTGCACTCAGCAAGCTGTGGTCATCTTGGGCACTTTATTTCCCAGACTTCACCATCCAGTTCTTACTATATGAGTGGAACAGGAGAAGCAGGAGAAAAAAATCCCAAACTAACCCTCTCATAATGGTTCTCTTATCTCCAGAAAAACATATGTATTAACTAGAAGAAAATACTGTAAAATGGGAGAACCAAGCACATTCTCCTTAAACAGGTCAGTATGCAGACTCAAATCACTCCAGATTCCAAAGAGACTTCATATAAAAAATTACAGAGCATATAGAAATTTTGAAATCATAGTTTTCTATACAGTATCTTCCCCAAAAATAAACAGGTTGAAGTTCTATTTAGTGTCAACTAATCTTCAAAGCAGTCTGCAAATTTAGAATTACTTTATGTTAACATCACATAGCATGATTCGCTTTGGACTTTGGCATTTGTACGTGCACATCCTCACACATGAACAACACTCTGACAAAATGCACAAACAACAGGATAACTGAGAGCCCAGAAAACCCCAATATCCTTGATGCATTTGGTATGAAAGACCATGGCTAGCAAATGGTGACTAGTAATTTATGAAGTGGCAAAAGATCTAATCCTGCGAACTACGACAGTAAAGAGGTCTCTCCATGAACTAATTGAAACCTGATTCAACAATCTTTAGAACAGTGAAGACAAAGACTAAGAAGGTGCAGGTATTTCCTTTTTGCCTTCCATTCTCCCTCTTGGAAAACCATATCTCCTTGCTAAAAAGTAAGGGTGCAGTAGCATCAGCTGAGAAAAGGGCAAAGTGCTGTACAGGCCAAAATGGAAAGACTGACCTCCTAAAACACCATTTAGCTTGGTTGAAGTCATGTTACAATAAAAAAAAAACCCTATCCTGAAAAACCTAATGCTTGTCTCTCCACAGTCAGTTCTAAAGAAAAACATAGTTTTGAAATGTAGGTTGTCAAATAGCGATGTTCAAAATATCCTAATGAAATTCATGGATTTGCAAGTGTTCAGCACCTTTGAAACCTCTCACCTACTTATACCTCTTTCCAAGACCTCCTGAATCAAATGCAGGAAGGCATATAAACTTAGCAAAGTCCAAGTTTAAATTTCAAGACAACTAAAGACAACTAATCCCGTGATAAAAAGGAACTTGTCCATCAAAAGCTACACCATGAAGCACTGGGGTCAAGTCTAGACACCAATTTGAACGTACCTTTGTCCTGTATGATGAAAAACACCCATGTTTTAGTTTTTGGTGCTAATTCAATACCTTTTAAAGGCACTCAATTAATTTAAAACATAAGAAAAAAAAGAGGCACGTTTGGTAAAGTGATTAGTTCAGAGTCCAAGAGGAGACAAAAGACACAGCAGAGAGGAGTCTAGAGATTGAGGTATAGAATTGCAGTTAAGTACCAAATACACACAGCAATTTCTTAGCAGAGAATGTCACAAGGATTTTAAACAGATGACATTTTCATTTGCAGTAGTCAGACTGACAGAACAGATGTGTTAAGACCCATTAAAAAAAGCCCAAATCTGAAAGACTTGTCAAGGTTTGTTAGGGACACAATTTGCACGTCTGCAAAATGAGCTCAACAATGTCTCCCTTTGAGAAACAGAAGCGCATCTTGAGTAAGAAAATGAAACACGTTCACATTACAAAAAATTGAGGGAGTTGATATAGTCCACTTCATAATTACCTGCATTTTGAAAGTGAGTAGAAGAAGGCATATAAAGATAGTACATGGTGATTTTAAAATGGTTCTTTTCATTGTCTTCCAATTCTAGTTTCAGCAAGTGTCATGATAACGTGAAGAAGACAATACTACTGCCACAAGGCTTGGGATAGCTTTAAAACTGCAGGCTGCCTGAAACAGCTGCAAATTTCATGATGACTCATTAGCTGTTTATCTTCCAATGTGAACTCAGCAATATTCAAGAGCTGACTATATGTAAATAAGATTATTTACAGTTACAAGTTATTTACAGCATTTGGAATTTCCTTGATCATCCAAATATTAGTATTTGGAAACAAGATTTTGGGAAGGTGTTTCTTCCCTGTTCATTATTTCAGGCAAAAGTGGCTACTATAAAATAGAGACAATTTTTAAGTCAAAGATACTCACACAACAAATACAGAAGGAGATCATGACAACCAGCTGATTGTTCATGCAAGCTCTCATGGTATGTGTTACGATGACAAGAATAAAAACAAAGACACAATGGAAGAATGGAACTTGGGAAAAAAATTATAGCTTCTGAAATTCTTCAGAAAGGCAAGAGCAGCCATACTGAAATATACTGGACAAAATGATACAGAGAAAGCAGACTGTGAAAAGTTCCATTCAGATGCACAACCATTGCTGTAAAAATTACTGTGACTAGGAGGAGACAGCACCAGGATCCACTTTGCTCCCAGCCATGCTGTTCCACCCTGAAGCAGCCTAAGGCCCAAGCAGAAGCAGCCTGGCTGCCACTGCAACAAAACAGACAAAGTCAGGGCAGATCAAAAGAAATACAAGACACTAACTGCTGAACCCACCCCAAACCCTTAAAAACAGAGTTAAGAGTGGCCTAGGGAACTGCTGAAGCTACCATTTATCAGCTTAACTCCTGGTAAAGCAACAGGGAAGTAGGGAGCCTTGCTGACGCCAGCTGTCCTAAAAGGACTGTCTAGCACCTTTTCTCAGGCTGGACACTACCTCTAGTTTCCGGGGACACCAGGCAGTTGTCTGTAACTGCTGGGCAATTACGTTTTGAGTTTGTACTTGAGTGAGTAATTTTCTTCCATATTTGTGATTTATTTTCCACTGCACACTACTTTAGGTCCTTTACTACCTTTTTCCAACTGCATGTAATTTTGTATCTACATATGCTGAAAAATGAAGGCTTGATTACAACTAAAAGTAATGGAGGCTCGGAGAGGTTTTCAAGTAGGTCTGATTTTAATGGAAAAGAGAGAACCAGCGAAAAGAAACCCCAGTACCTTCTGCCTGACAGAGCTGTGGCTTCGCCTCTGGCAGTCCAAGTTTGCTGGCTTTCTGATTATATTGGAAAGCTCTGATGTTTCCACTCTGAATCATGAGTCAGTCTCAAATGAACAGCTGCAGCCACCCTCAATTAATGTTATGCTTCTATCTCAGAACACAAACAAAAACAAACTGGGAGGCAAACCCAGCTCTTCCTCAGCATTGTGCTGTTCTCCAAAACAGAAGGGTATAGTGTTTCAGTCTAGCCCTAAATTTCCCTACTTTTATATTTGTCTAGATTTTGGTTTTACAACTCTCTTATCAAGCAGCAGTAACAGATAAATACAAGCTTTGATGAACATCGGAATCACTTTACAAACCAAAAAGGTGGGAGAATATAGTCTGGGCAGCAGAAGCAAACGACATTTGGAAAACACATTACCAGGCTAAGGACTTTTGAATGGGTATATATACACATTGCTGATTATTCAAGCAATTACAGAATATGACATTCAGATCTCAGGTTTCTTTAACTAAAATATATTCCAATTGTTTGCTTTTATCATCAAAAGTAAATTTCAGGGGATTAAGTTTCAAAACTTCAAGATAATTAAAGATGTCTTGCTCTTTTTGCAACTATAAACATCACCTTTCAGAAATATAATCTATGCTGAATCTTGAAAGTTGAGATCACTTGAAAAACAACTCACATTTTGATATAATGACACCAAAATGAGGACTTTCTGATATAAGACTAAATTGGTCTCTGGATTAAATTTACTTAGCAGCAATTTTTAGAAGTCCTGTATTTAGTTGTAAACACACTGAAACTAGTATCTCATGCAGGAATCAGTCTTGTGAATAGTGCCTGCAGACTACTGTATTAGTCCCCAGAGACCACAGCACTAGACCTTAGTCCCTACAGACTGTGTTTGCCCTCTACATTAATCAAGACATCCTCACTTTATGCTGTTGCTCTCTAGAACAGTTTGCAAATAAATTCTCAGTAAATATATCTATATATCTGTATCTATACCTACATATTAGATCTGCAGATACATGTAGATTGACATATCAACTGCCCAACAATATTTTCCTGAATTTACTGAAATTTTAGAGCAAAAAAGTGCAAAATATGATAGAAGGAATTTCTAAAAAAAAGTATAAAAGAAGCCTTCTGTATTTCAGTTTTTCACAGTCTAATGGATTTTCTTGATTTTTATTCTATGCATTTTGCTATTGATCTTCATAATAAACCAAAAATGTTGTCACATGGTTGGGGAGAGTGGCTCTGAAAAACAAGGAGTTGCATATCAAAAGCCAGCACTAGGAACATCAACACTAATTTTTAAAGTTCATTTCTATTGCTCATGCCTGCAGAGAGGCCTTGAAAAGAGTAAAAACGTGACATTCCTAACTGCACAGACACAGAGTGACAAGAATGCTCCATTCTTTCAAAAAAAGTGAGCTTCAATATAAAGAGTACTCTGTCTAGAGTACTGTTGGAGAACTCCAACTTCTCTATAAAGTATTCTGTGCTCAGCAGGATATAAGTAACTCCCCACTCTGAAGAAGATAACTCCGCTGTCACTCATGGCTCTCCAGAGGAAGGAAAAGCATTTTTTTCTTCTTGGAGAAAAAAGCCCCAGAGTGTTTTGTTGGCCTGATTGAGAAAAAGATTCAGAAATCACTTGGTAAATCTTTGGGGTTCCAAAACAAAAATGATGACACGGCTGTTTCTTTTCCTTTTTCCTTTTATTTTTACTTGCTGTACATAATTTTTATGTGCTTAAATGTTTGAATGCAAGTTATTAAACACTTAACCGATAACCATTAACATTCCTTGATGTGTGGCTTTACTTCTCCAGCAGGTCAGCCTGTATAATTATTGGTTTAATTAAACTTCCAGTGATGTTACTATCAGAACCAACGTCATATTCTAGAGACAAAGGTGACATTTGGAATCTATTGATAAGTCCTTGTACATTTTGTGTAGGAAGCTTCTAGATGACTTTATGGCCCCAGCAATAGAGAAAGGAGATCTAGGGGGCTCTAGTTTTGGTTTATTTTACCTTTTTGATAAATGGGAGATAGAAATAATCTCTTCTGGCTGTTAAAGTAGTTTAAACACATATTTAATTTTAGCTATTCTGGCTCTAGGCTCTGGAGTTGTCTGCAGCCATGTAAAGTTCTGGCAAATTTTGTGCTGAGATCTTTATGGGAATATATACATGGGAATGTAATAGCTGGCTGCTGTCACAAGAGTGAAGTCTACAAACAAAGACTCTCTGCTCTTAAGTGCAAAGAAAAAACCTTGCCTTTTACAGATGAGCACATGTTCAAATATCCAAAACATTTTCTCTGCCTTGCATAGCTTCTTTATCCTGCTGCCATATGGTACAAAGAATTTTCCATCTTAATATCTGGAGACTATTTTCTAACAGGAACTACTAGATAATTTGGTAGTTTCTTAATAAGCAGGATAAATAAAGTTTATTATTCTTTAAAATCAAGACATCAAACCAGTTTTCTTCCTTGTTAAGTTCACTACAAAAAAGTCCTGGAAAGAGACGTATGACATACATTACTGTATGCTCAGTGACCAGCTGTTTTAAATTTGGGTATTAAGTAATTCACTCTTTTCTGTGTGCAAGAGCTGAATTATTTAATAAATCCCCATATCCCCCAACATGCGCCAGCTATACTAGGTTATCAAAAATCCAGCTGCTGTTATGACAATAGCTGCCAATGCTAAAACTACTGAAGAGAATAATGAATCAACTTCAAGTCAACTAAGACATAAACCGACACAGTTCCACTTAAGATACGTGGGAATACAATACATCTGTTAATTAAAAACTAACACTGATCCATAGTCACATGAAATTTAGTGCCAAGAATTCATGGGCATTGTTTGTGGTGGAAAATTAATGCAAATCAACCTGTATGAAGACAAGCAGCTCCATTTACATCAGTTGTCCTAGATGCATAGGAATGTCCTATAAATTACACATTCAGTTTGCAAAACACATTCTATTGTGTCACAGTTTGCTTTTCTTTCTTGCATATTATAATTCCCATGCAGCTATTAGGTGACATGTTTTACATAGCTAGACTTCTGAATTTTTCAATTATCAAAAAAAACTGATTATGAAAATTTGATTGGTTTGATGTACCAGTATTTTAATGAAATCTAAGAGTCAAAGGTACAATGCCACTGCCCTTAAGTCATTGAACAAGCACACAAACAAAGGAAGCAGAAAGAGAGAAAGTAGCCAAACAAGGTGTCAGAAATTATTCTCCAGACGTATTTTTTGGACAATCAGTGCAGAAATATCCATCAAAATATGTCACTATTAACTTTTTAAAAGCTAAGAAAATACTTCCTTGGATGTGAAATTATTACTTGTAGTTACAAAAGCTTTGCAGGTGAATTAAACTTTTATCTTGGTGTCAGCTTAAGTAAATGCATTAATGATACATTCTTTCATTACTCACAATTAGCTCTGTGGTTAAGGGAAATAATTTTGAAATTAATCTAGAACTCATCAGTCCCCTAAGCAAGATCAGAATATTATTTCATTGATGTAAATTTACATAAGATCTAGGACATAGAATACTTATTAGAACAAACAAACAAACACAAAACCAACCCATTTACTTCTGCTGGAGCTGGATCATCTCTAGTACACAAAGTGTGCAATGCTGAAAAACCACATTAAAGACAACTTCAGTAACTCCAACTTTAAGCAAACTATATATAGTAGTTTATGTATAAAAATAATTTAAGAATGTATTATGTGAAAAAAGATTGGGAATGTACTGACAAATTAAAAGCATGTCATGCAGTGATTTAAGATGCTTATAAAAGCTCGAGCATAGGGGCCAACCACATCAAGGGGCCTACAGAAAACTCAAAGACTTTGAAAGCTTAAAGAACCTCATGTTTTTCATACCTTAATTATGAAGTTGCAAATAATTGTGTTTTCAGCCACATGGTCTTGACATTGCAACCAACCCAACACTGTCATTTTCTCAAATATTAGTAGACTTACTTTTCTTTAAGGAAATCCACTACTTGTTTGAAGTCTGCCACACAGTATTCTCTTTTCATGTCCATGAGCACACTGTCAGAGGCTGACTGGACTGGTATGTGCAGAAAAGCATATACTCTTGGATGATTGAGAATCTTGGCCATTTCCTAAGAGTTATTAAAAGAAAAAGATATAGAAGCTTTAAAGCATTATGGAAATAATACAAAAAACTCATTTAAATTAATATATGAAGTATCAGTAGCAAAGCTTCTAAAACCCAAACAATACCGAATTGCCACAGCCCAGGTTGAAACAGTAGGGACGGGTGAAAAAATCTGAAAGCAATTTTATTTTAAGAGAAAATAAGAAGAAAGCGATGAAATCAAATTTCATTTGAGATAGGGCTCACATTCCCAATGTAGTATTGATGACACAACTAAAAGAAAACTTTAGAGGCAACCTATTGTGAAAATTTGTGATTTCAGACAGTGGCTGTTTTCGGAAGATGGCAAGGGTTAGTTGCTTTCTTGTCAGAGTGAAGTAACTTCTCAGATACCAACAGGAGAATGTCTATAATTGGAGCATTCCTAAAGTTGGCGAGTTGCTAATAAAGGTACACCTCATCACTTGCAAACCTGCTCCAATACTGGTCTGAAATGTTACCTGTGTTACTTCAGAGAAAAGGACACAAATGTCCAAACATTAAAAGTGCTTGGCTATAAAACGAATTAATCAGAGGCAGCTTAAAACTGGAGTGACAGCTTGGAAAGAGGCATAGGATGTTATACATTTTGTAAAAATGCAAAAGGTCAGAAAGAAAAAAAAAGTAAAGGTAATAGCAAAATGCAAAACCAAGCCCCCCTTGAGGCTTGGCAAGGTGATGGAATGTGAGACAGAGAACAGAATATGGTGGTCCGATTTCTTTCTTTTTTATTATTTACACAATTAAGGATCTACAGTCAAGCAACAAAATTTAAGTATTTTTAAAAGTTGAAACCAAGCAGCATTGAGACTGCGCACTATATGGTACCATACTGCTTGTTAATCTTTGTCCTGCAACAAATATGTGAACTTGGATAAAGAACCATATTCCATGAACAACCAGATTGTCACATAAGGTTTTCCCTTTCTCCCTGTGCTGTGGGCATATGGGAAATGGCCTGGGAGTGCACACAGCAGTGCCTGCTCTTCTGCCAGTGCATTCTGCGTGCTCCAGTCAGGCTCACTCAGGCCATTTCTCCTATTTTCTCTGATGGCACAGACACTCTGTGCAACAACACATACTGCTGCCATATTTAGTTTTTGAGATGCAATTATTTACAAATTCTTTCCAGATCATTAATCAGCAATATTAGTCACGCATCTAGATTTTCTCTCTGTATTTCTACAAGGCTGGCCTAGATTGTTGAAAGAGAAGGCAGACATCCTCATGCCTTTTCACTTGCAGGAACTCAGCTTTTAAAAGCACTGATTTTTAGAACCAGAAGAAAAAATGCTCACTCAATACTCACTTTTCATCTGACAAACATATGTGTACAAAATCCAAACTCTATGAAATCACTTCTGGAGGCAGTTTGGAAAGTTTCTGTCTAAGATCCCATTACATAAATGTCTAAGAAAAGTGGTTACATTATTCAAGGCAACAGCTACTCCATCTCAGGTATGTAAACTCAATTTGATACACAGAAAAACTGTTTGCAGTGAACCTGGCTCTCACACAAATTTTACATCCAATTCAAATGAAACTGTACTTACCTGTGCCCTTAATAATTGTAGATGTTCAGCTAGAATATATTTTCAAAAATGAAATTGTACAGAAGAAGTACATAAAATTCGGAAACCTTCTTTTTTTTAAGCTTTAGAAAATCTTGTAAACATAATTTATATGAAGCAACCTCATAGTCATCCATGATTTTTCTGCTTATCAGTAATCAAATATGTTTCTAAAACATGGGAAATATGAGCTGAAATTTAAGCTATGGACCACAAGCCTATTATTCTGCCTATCTCTTGGTTCCAAGTACTTCATTCAATCTTCAAAAACAGATTTATGATAAAAGGAACCAATGAAAATCATGTTCCATAACATGTTTCTAAATCTGCCAAGTTCTTAAAAATAACTTGCCCTACAACGCAGAAAAAAAAATAATTCCTTGCCACTCCTCAAATTTTGCATCTTCTGAATAACAGACTCTTCAGGATGAGATCAGTCTCTAAATTCTTTTTGAAAGTAATAGATCATTTATTAGAGTTTTAGATATGAAAATGTTATTTTATTCCAGCTTTTGTAAGGCTGAGAATCATCTGATAGAACAAAAAACCAAACAGATTCACTTAGTTTGTTTGTTTGGGATAGAAATATTACATTTTAAAAAAAACCCTACCTTTTTCTACCACAAAGGTTTGATTTTTAAAGTCATAAATGTAGAAATTCTCTAATTATATGAAAATGTTGGTTTTATTTCTCTTACCTTAAAAAAGGAAAATTTTGCAGTGGAGTATGAAGAGTGAAAACCAAATTCTAAAATCTCAAAAGTGTTTTCCTACCCAGAGGATTCAAGAAAACCAAAGCACCCAACCCCAAAGCCACTAGCTGCTGATCTGATGGTAACATGCAGAATCCTGCTGGTCTCACAGTTGATCTCTTTCAGGGGGATGTGGCCAAAAGGGAGCTTTTGACTGCACATCCTGTGAGAGGAACTAAGGCAATGGTGTCCAACAGCCAGTGTTAAACAAGGCTAATCAGAACTGCTTCTTCCAGTTATCCTCCATGTAAAAGAAAGAAAACATATGTTTTCTGCAATCACTGCTGTCGATAACTTTCAAGATTAAGAACACAACTGTTGTTATTTAAAGTAATTTCCCTTGGTTCTGTACTAATGGGACACAAAATTCCTGGCATTAATTAACTGAACTTTTCAACTATCACTATGGGTCCCTGCATACAGTAAAAGCTACAACTGTAAACTCAAAAACATTAATGACTGTCCCACTGCATCATTTTGGTTAAGAAAGATACTCCATATCAAAAGAACTGGCATTCTTTGCAAAGTAAATTGGTTGCCATGTGTATCAGAAATTCACATACAACACACATATGGCCTGTCTGGAACACTAACAGAGCCCAGCTGCTGTGGTCGCAGGTTTCAGGGATGTTCTGGACAGTCAAAGCTCCTCCTAGACATGAGGAGGTTGCAAACAGCTCTTTATACTGTGAACTCCTTTCTTTGCTTGCTTTCTGTATCTAAAGCTGCACAAAATGCACTGCATGTGCTTTGAATCAAAGGTCCTACTGATAAACTGATTTCCCAGCAGGTACTTGAGGATTGTAACGATTAACTTTGTGAATTTAGCAGAACACAAATTATTAACACAAAGTAAACACAAGACAGAAGTACCTGATGACCCACTGTTTCCTTGTCATTCACTTTTAAGTACTGCTGATGGTCTTAAATTTACCTTTTATAACCAGAAACTCTGAGTGAGCTGTTCAGAAGGAAACAGAATAATGAATTAAATAAAAGCTTTGCATGATTGCATCAGAAATCTGGATAAATCAGTCTTCCAAACTTTGCACTGTTCAGATAGAAATATCACATTCTAACCCATAGCTTTAAGGTAAGATTGTTCCAGTCTTACCTTTTATCCTCCATACCCCTAAAATAACACTGAAGTTCTTTACCAGAAAAGTTTGATTAAATTACAGCTACTCCACACTGAACAATCATACTTAGTCAATGCTGACAGATTTTCCCATTTGCACAAATTGCACACAGAATACCAGATTTCATCACTTAATAAAACTATTAATATCCCAAAGAGTATTTGAAGGACATCATGGGCTAATGCATATTTTTATTTCACAGTGTCTCAACATTCTAAGCTTAACATCTGTTTCCTTTTGGTTTTTTATAAATATATATTTTTTTTCTAAAGTGTTTTGCATTACTCGGTATAATTACATATTTCAGTTAGAAGAAAACAACAATATAGAGTTTTATTTCCATCTGGAAACAATAAATGAACAATGTTTTGAAACTATATCACTGTGAAAGAAACTTTCCATCTTTCATCATTACTGAAACGGCTGATTGCCTTTTCTCACTATTCCCTGGAATCTGATAATGTGTCTTTGAATGAAGGGATGCACTATACAAAAACGAAATTTCATGTAGGAACTAAAAGGTCAAAGAGTAGCACAATTTGTTTTAACCCGACTCTATAAAAATAAGTGTCATCTACATTTGGAAAATAACAATGTATGTGAAATATCCTTCAGGATATTGATCACATATGAAATATTTTTTCCAGCTCTTAGCAGCTGGAGTACATTAGAACACAAGGCACATAACCAGCTAGATTTTTATCTAGTCAGTGTATTTTATCCTAGCAATTACAATACACAAATTTAACCACCTAACCAGAAAATCACGCCTCCTGTTTGCAGTGACACCATGTACAACCACAGAAATTGCAGAGACAATAAACATCAATATCTGTGCATCTTTATGTCAGTAGCAGCAAGCTGTTCAGACAGCGATTCTTTCCCCTTACCTAAAGCAGGCAAAAACCCAAGTATTTGAATTCTCGTGTTTGAGTCACAATAACATGAATTGCTAGCAAAAGGATTTTGTCCTCTGCCAGCAGTGAAGCCAAATGAAACCCCTGTCCATATGGAAACATGACAAAATGGCACTCCCTCAAAACTTCATCCCTTTGTGGCAGATGTTAGTTTGGAATATGTCACAAGGAGTGTCTGCTGACTGTTGTCTTTCAGAAGCCCAGTGGTGCCACCACCAGCACAGGCTGGATGAAAATCAAGTGGCTGTGGCCCATTTTATAAATTCCTCTGCTGCAGTGCAGCTCAGGAACAGATGTGATCCTGTATTGCAGGCATGGGAATGATGACACAGTTATGATCCAGTCTAGAAAGCCCGTAGCAGTTTTGTTAAAACTAGGGAACTCTCCCCCCACTTCTCACCCCCTGTGAGTAATGAGGCTGTAAAAACCTAAGAACATGTGGGATGTCCCTGAGGACACTGGTTGGAAGGAAATGCCTCTCCCTCATCTGTGTATGAACTGGGGGAGATGTACTGAAGCCACACGATGAGCAAGCTCAGTGGCAATCCCTACCCCATGTAATATGACATGAC
Source organism: Drymodes brunneopygia (assembly GCA_013400955.1). Lineage (NCBI taxonomy): Eukaryota > Metazoa > Chordata > Aves > Passeriformes > Petroicidae > Drymodes > Drymodes brunneopygia. The sequence continues at coordinate 262,641 of VZTZ01001116.1, forward strand.
ATGCTCAGGTCTTTATCCTGTCATTAGGATAAAGGCAGGTCACACTGGAGCAGTTAGAAGTCCATGCAATTCAAGCCAATGTAATTTGAACCTTAAAATCAAATCTTTGGGTTGCCAGATGGAGGGCAAAAATCTGTTTTGTCATATGGGAAAAATGCCTTCTACATTACCAAAGAGAAAACTGGTATTAGCTCAGGCCACCCTTCAAAGTGGATATAAACCAGACTGCAAGCTGTGATTTGCTGATAGGAAAACTAGCCATGAGAGCCATATGCTCAGTCCTAGCTGCTCCCAGCTGTTCTTCTAGGTGTAGGATCTCTCTACTGCTTCCAGCCTCAGAAAACAGACAAACCACAGCTTGCTAAGCAACTTTTTTCTCCCTCACAGCTTAATATATATATTAAGCCTAATCTCTTAAAAAACCAAGTCATGCCATACCAAAACCACCTAACAAGCCTACAGAAGCTTGCCACATCTTCCTTTATTAAACAAGAGGAAAGGGTAACTCAAGTTCCCGCACAAGGAACTTGTGCAATATCACAAGAAGTGACATTCAGATAATATCACAATACAATAACTGTGTTTCACACTCCAAAGCTTCAGCTGAAGTTTGTCACATTTCTTCCCAGGAGTCAGTGCACAAAGGAAACACACAGCAGCAAATACACTAGGTACCTGATTTGTAAATACAAAAATATCAAAAATTCTCCTACTCTGTTAACAAGTAGATATAGTTCTTTCCAAGGTTATACATAGTGTATCCTAGTACATCTGAGTCTCCATGTCACCACAACACTTCTGATTCAGTGACACCTTCAGCATTAATACCACACTATTTCTGTGCACCATGCAGGAAAATGGTTCAGTGCTTTCAAAGATGAGAACTGTTATTGCTGCAGCCATCGTTACAATCCTAAAGAGACTTTGTGGAGATTGAGAGTGCTGTTTTTCCAATTTCAAAAATTGATTCACTTTAAGGTAAAGTGTACATTTCATTAATGACTAGAGTGACGGTTTAATGACTTAAAACCAGCCAACCAAGAGCTAATAATAATTCCTTGTGAAATTATTAATTCTGACATGCAAGAAAATACATATTTTTTAATTTTCTCTATGGTCCTCCCTAATTTCTCATCATTAAGCACTCCTCAAATGAAATATTTTTTTCCAGAAGTAAATTAATACTCCTTTTTGCAATATTAGTATTAGAAACACGTATTGGGAAGGTCCCTAAAAAGGTAATTTATTGCAACAGCACACTGTTACTTTAAGTAACTCTCTGTCTCAATCATACTTTATGCTAATAAAACCTTGAAAATTAATTAAAGCATAGAGAGGCACACACAATAGTCAAGTAGGATTGTCACACTACCTTTTTGTCTTCAGAAAGCTGAATGAGTGAAATGAATTGCTAGTTTCATCCATACTATGAATTTGTTCTCCAGCTCAAAAAAGAGAATCCCATACGATAGAAAAGAATTGATGGTTTCTGCTCAGAAGGAAGATACAGAATGAATTGCACGCCCCTCCAGAGTTCATCTGCACCAAGACAGAGCAGTGCCAGGAAGCCTCTCTATTGTTTCCCTTCATTTCAAACAAGCAAGTACAGTATCTAAAATAGCAACTGCTTTAGCAGGTTCCAGTGGAAGGAAAACAGTGGAAGGTTTTAATCAAAACTTAAACCTTTAGGCAAATACTATCACTTTCTTTTGTGAGCTGACCTAAATTTCACAGTAAAACAGAATAAAAATATTCCAAACCATAATGACAAGATTGGTATCACAGAATTTATATTCTTCAATAGCCCTTCCACATTTAACAGAGCTAAACCATTGAATTCAAAGAATGAGAAGGGATTTTACATCTTTTCCTCAATTAACAGTGGTACAACAACCCAAAGCCAATATTAATGTGCAGTTTCATTAAAGTTTCTAGAACACAATGAATTTTCCTTTTCTCATTTTTAAAGAAAATCTTCACCTCAAGAAAATCAACCTTTTTTTAAACAAATGCCAAAGCCTAACGAAGCAAGCAGTCTTACTGAAGATTATGTAGATGATGCTGCAGAGCACAGGGAATGTGACAGCTCATCTATCAAAGAAAACAAAGGGTTTATGCATCTAAACTAAATAGAAGCTTTTGAAACAGCATGGAGAGTAGTTCGTAGAACTTTACTTATTATAATATAAATAACTAGGAAAGTGAGATGTTATTTGTTTAACAATGAAGGCAGAAATATTAAAAGAGGATGGCACAGTTTGTTATGCAAGCTATATGTTTGACAATAGCTTCTACCTCAATGCCTTGAAGCACATGGCAACTGATAAAAATCCTACTTTTATTTAGCACAAATGCACTATCCCATATATGCATTTCCCATTCTTTGAACATATTGCTCAATTAATGGTGGTTTTTATTTTCTGCTAGCAATTCACCAGAAGTAAGTTCCAGCTCCAAAGGACTGCTGGGATGAGACAGCATTATAAGTAATTGACAGCCTGACACTCAGCACAAGATTGAGTGTGGATCTGTCTGCATTTAAATACTCTTCATTCTTGGGCAGTCTAACAAGCAAGAGTAACATTCATATGAGCAAATCATAATTAAGGTACAGCTAATATGCACAGATTTTACTGGTCAAGCAGTGCGCTACTTAATGTTAACCCCTTTTTGCAAAACCAATTTTTATTCACAGATTATTAAATATAGAAGAGCACTAGATGCATGCATAAAATATTCTGTCTTGATGGAAAACTGAATTTTGCATAAATAAAGCCAGTTCTTTATGTATCTCAAAGCAGTTTTTCTACTAGTGTTATAAAGAACATAAGCTTCATTCTCAACAACACAAATATTCCCTTCCACTTTGTCTGGAAGGAAACCTTTATTGTTTAAAGTTTTTAAGGTTTTTGAGAGAACAAATGCACAAATACAGCATAAAACCTTCAGGAAGAGTAAAATGGGTTCTTATTTTGACAGTTATTAAGCCAAATCATATTCTACCAGCTGGAAATGAACATGTCACCAAGCATTTACAGACGTTAGGATCTGCTGTGTCTGAGATGTTAAAATTCTAGATTAGAGAAAATGGTGTGACAAAATGTGTCCCAAAGCACAGCAGAGATTCATCCATTTCCCAACTCCACAATATAAAAAAATACATTGACTCTGGGTTGAGCTCATGTTCCCATGACTCCCTGTCTTATGGAGTAATTTCAAGGAAATGTGCTATATTTGAAAACCCCAAAGACAAAGAACACTTTGAAAGGAAGAACAGGAGAGAGACTATTTTAGTACTAAAAAATAAAAAGTAGGAATACACAGAGTAAGCAAAGATGCGCATACAGCTTCCATAGGACAATTAAACATTTAACATAATACCAAAGAAAATAGTCAACATCGTACCTCGCCTTTTTTTCTTTTTTTCAGGAGGATGGAGGCAATTGCCCTGTCGTCCTCCCTTTAGTATCTGAGGTTCCTTTCAATTATATTGCTAGCAAAACAGACACAGTTTGCATAGAGACAACTTTGTAATTACAGCAAGAAAAAGTTGCATGGTCCACCAAGTACAAAACACTACAAAACTCACAGTAATAAGAAGTCAGGGGCTTAACTATTCATTTATTTAAATGTATGCTGCAGTTTTCATTTTTTCTGGTCAAATCAACAGATTTTAATTGGCACTTTCAAAAGCAGCAGTCTATGAAAATGACAAAAAATAATACTAGAAACAAAGCAAATACATGCCCTAAAGTCCTTTTAATTCTTGAAATTATGCTGCCCTCTTATTTGCCATTGAGGAATGTGTGCATATTATTCCCTTTTTAAACACATTTCAAATCAGCTTACACTCTAGGTTATTCAAAACTTTGCACAACACTCAAAATCGCTTGGTGCACTCAGAGGAAAAAAAGGACAACAGAGAAAAAAGAAAAGTGAATTAGTAATTTCACTGTAATGCTGCAATAATTTCCTATGTGCTGTGTCAGGGCATGTTTGAGGGAGCCATCTGTAGGGTATCAGCTTCAATGAGGTTAAGGAACATAAACACCGAACTGACACGAAAAATCAAAGCAAAAGAGCAAAGAAATACTACTGTGACTCGTGGTACACTTGGCACACCTTCTGCATTTAAAGACTCTGCTGCCATGCAGGCTCCATCTCAATGGCTGGTGTATCACTCAAATGTCCTGAATTAATAACGGAGATACAGCCCACAGATGGCAGATAGTATGGTTTGAGACAGACTCATTTTGACAGGTGACAAAGACAACTACTCATCTAGTCATGTGAAATTAAGCACTTACGGGAATGGCAGGTGTGAACTGCCTCCTTTATACAGATTTGGAAGCATCCCATCACTCACAGAAAGTGCCGTACTAAAATCCCAGACAACTCTGGGATTATGTTAAATCCACAGAGGAGGCAAACTAAAGCTGAGAAGTGAGTCCCTGCCCTTTTACAGTACAGATGATCTAGAGTCCCTTGTGAGCTGGACAGAGCCCCGAATACTTGAAAAGAAAATTAAGTTTAAACCTAAGAAAAAGTGAAATATAGTCAAGGCAAAATTGGTATCTAACACTATGCCATGCAGATTAATTTCAAGCTGCTATACATTTTGCCTTATCTTTTACTTGTCAGACTAATTCCCATTCATTGTTAATCTACTACCATTGCTTTAATGAATTTTTCCCAACCCTCCCTCCATCAGTCACTGGAAGTGGATGTTAAACACTGTCTCACCAGAGCACTAGTGAGTAGCCTCATAATATGACTGGGGAAAAAAATGCCGTAAAGCAGGGTGTATTCCTTATGTACTTTTGCTACATGTTGATACCATGCGGTGATAAAATCTTGGACATCTGTGTGTGTAATTAGAGCAGTAGCTCTGTGCAAAGACATGGGCAAGAACACACAGAGTAACCACACACATGTGTACTCCTTGCAGGTTTTTCTAGAACTACATAATGGATTCTAACACTAACCTTCCTCTTCACATTATATAAAACAAAAAAAATTCTGGGGCAAATTATTTTTCCCTGTCCATAGTCCATGTCTGTTTATTACAATTTTCTGCCTTGTAGATAAAATCCCAAGTTTTCCTCAATGTCACATTGCATCAACATTTTAAGATAGAACTGACACTGGGAAAGGGAGTATCTCAAAATCTCAGTTTGAGACCAACGTTGAAATAAGCAAGCTATATGCTTTATGATGTATCCATTCCAACAGAGTGCTAAGACTGTGAGAGCACTTAGGAAAATGCAATACTACCTCCATTGCTTGGCTAGGTTTTCTCTGAGAGGAAAACTGAGGATGTCTCCTGCAGGTAAACCACAAACTCCAACATCTTTCTCAGTCTTAGTACCACGATCAAGAGTTGGAGTCTCTGGTCCTTCAGTTTCTTTAAACACACTAAATAACCTTCTCTGTCATAACAACAAACCTCACACTGGAGAAGTCCTGCCAGGATTTGCAGTGTTTTTGATGTGCTCACTGAAAGCAGCAGTGAAATTTTAAAGTGCAGTTCCCCATGCTCCCTTCACAGCCACTGGTTTGTTCAGTCTGGGGTGAACTTTGTAGTGAACAAACTAAATCTGCTTCCAAGGTAATCAGAGCAGTAGCCATACTCCAGGTTCACCGTGAATGTACTCCAAGCCCTGGGTGGGAACAGAGGGATTCAAACTAATGGTATGTCTTCGAAACTGCTTTGGATCATGGATAGTGGGAAAGTTTTATTAAGAGAATTAAATTTATTTAATGCAGATAAATTTAGGTATAGTGTCTTCACTACCAAAATCTGTGATTTCCTCATCTGCTCTTGATATTTCATACTATGCACTATTGTAAGCACAGACATCATCTGTGGCTAAAGAAAACAACAGAAAAAATAATCTAGTATTTTAAATTATGCCCTGAATAATTGTGATAAAGGCTCTTTTTGTAATGACATAGGTTAGTATCTAGCATGTCAAAAATTGCTTAATATTTTGCATGATTATAAAACATTGCATGGTTCCAAACATATCTTTCTTTTTAGACAAGAAGGCCCAAGTGAATGCAGAATTTATAATCTGAAAACACGTGGCTGCTTCTCATCCCAAGACTATTCATGCTACACAAGGCACTACTACCACCATATTTACTGAATAAAAAACTAAAGTACTAAATGGTCAAACTACCCAACACAAGCATAGTAAGGATTTTCATGAGATTAGCAGTATCCTCTGAAATGACAAACATTTTCTAGTACGGAATGGCATTTATCTGACAGCAGTACCTGAAGGCACTGGTTATGCTATTTCAAATCATATGAAAACTTTAACTTTGACTCCCTACCTTAAACACACTTGAGTTTGAATGGCCACTGGCCCAGGCCTCCAGATCTACCAAGCCTTTCAGCATCAGGGCCTTAATGCCCATTACAAGGGCTCACAGGTCTCCTTTGCCCCCTCCTCTGCTCGAATCCCACCACTTCTGACCCAAGGGAAGTTTTCTTCCTCCTCCTCCTCCTCTCCTTGTGCTGGCCTCCATCAGTGGAACAGCAGAGCTGCTGGCTACCACTTCTTAGTGGAGATTAAGAAACTGATTCCCAGACACTGAGGCAGCTGAAACACTTTCACCTGCAGGTAAGCTCCAATAAGTACGGAAAAAAAAGCAAACAAATGAAAATCATTGCTTTTAGGCTGAGTCCCTAGGGAAGCTCTGTCCAGATCTTAAAATTTACTTCTACATTTAGATGACTACTGTTGCTCTATGCTAGCTGTCATTTCTGAAGTGAAACAAACCCTTGCTGAGCAGTTGCATGTGTACAGTTGTATGATACTGCTGAAAATATCTGATTTTTAAAAAAGATACTTGACTTTGTCCTTTGCATTGCATACAAAAGGCAACACAAGATTAGCCCATCTGCCCAGCTAAAATTTTTTCACAGAAAGCCAAGCAACTTCATAATTATACAGATGACTTCTAACAAAATCAATTAATAAAATGCAGCACCTTTTAAAACAATTAATGAAACATGTTTCCAATGAATAACACATCTTAATACCTTTCTTAGAAGATAACAAATCTACATCTGGATTTTATCCTCACCAGCTGACATGAGGGTTAATCAACTTAGTTTTGGTTTTTTAAACAAATCACAGTTTTATCCTTTCTTCAACTTGAAAGTCAAAAGCACGTTGCCCATAAAAAGTTTATTTTGTTTGGTGAAAATGTGTGCAGGAGGCTGCTTACATTCCCCAGTGAACCTTCAAAGACAAGTCTGGTAAGCTTGTAAGAGGAGATGAAATAAAAATGCAGAAGGCAAAAAAAAATTTTTACAAGTTTAGTTTGACAAATCAGCAAAATTATGTCACCAAATTTCAAGATCAGAAATTCTTGGTCACACATGAAACGCACAAACGTGATTAAGAAAACCTTAGAAAAATGATATAAACTGGAAATTGTATAGAGCACTGAAGGGGATGAGCAACAGCAGATGTTACTGCACAAAAGGGCTGGTGCACACAAACACAAGTTCTGCACAGCAACATTCAAGACACACATTTTCAACAGGCTTGCATGAATTCCTCTCACTTTGCCATGACACCTAAAGATCCATTTTCAAAGAGGTAAGAGTACTTTTCCTAAATAGGAGTCAGGTAAAAAAAAATAAATCTTACCTACTGGTAAATTTGGAAACAGGAAGACTAGATATCATAGATTTATCATAGACTTGTGACATGCTCACACTTACTATGGCTACTGATTGAAGGAAAGCAACATTCTTTTGACTTTTCTTGGATTATATCAAGGGTGCCCCTTATCTGAGCACAGCAGTTTTTTATTTACAGCAACTGATCTTTCTATTTTTTTTAAAGCTTTGAGAGTACTCATACAATGACCAGGAGTGACAAAAGCAGCAGTCTATGCCAAAACACTTTTAAAAATGTGGATTAAAAATGAAAGCAAAGGCACTAACTGTGAAAACTGCTAAAAGCTTGATTTGCTTTTGTACAACATACTGAAAAATGTTAAAATAAAAAAAAAAAGAAGAACAGCAGATACAAGAGTCCCAGACACAATGCAAAGTTCTCAAAAACACAACCACACCACTTCCTAAAGGCTCCTATTCAGTGTGCTGAGTAAAAACTCTCTCTTAGTGAAGCGTATGCTAAACTCAGGAAGTTTCTTTAACTTTCTGCAGTTCAAATTCTTTAGCTGGTGAGGTGAAAACCTGCTTATTCCTACCAAGATGAGATCCCTCTGGCCCACACGCTTCAACAACAGGCAAAAGTGTAGTTATGGCACTCTGATGAGAAAATACTCCTTGACATCTTAAGAAAACACAAGTGCAACTATTAATGTTATAATACCTTTGGGAAAGCAGCATGGATACCAGCTACTTATCTGGATATTACACATGCACATGGTTACAAAATTTACCTTCAACTACATCCTTCTCTCCTTTTCCCTCCTCTTTACAAGTTATGTTCATTCTGTGGACAGTTCCCAGGAATTTCAATAAATTCATTTGGTGACAGAATCAACCAACCCACCTTTCAGAAGAAACTCTCACTTCCTCCTCTGCATGAATAGGATACTCTTCCAAATTCACACTGTTATAAAGTTCTAATTTCATTGAACTGCTTTGTTACATTTATTTTAAACACAGATATACACTTAGATTTCTATTTCTTATCATGGAAGCTCTAAACACTAAAAATAGGATAATGAATGCATCACTGAGTGAGACCAGCATATAGTGTTTCTGGAAATATTTGTCTGAGGTGCAGCAAGGAATTAAAAATCAACCCCAGAGTCCATCACTTGCTAATGTAATTTCCTTTAATTTTTGGAAACACTAGACATACACACAAATGAACATCACTACAATAAAGTCCTACAGGTCAGAGATCTCAGTAATATTGTAATTCCAAAATTACTTGAGTTATCTTATTGTGTCAATAACTTGCTGTGTCATGCAAATGGTTTAACACTGTTAGTCCAATTTTGTAAATGTATTTTAAGCCTATTATGTTTTTAAGCTACTGCTTAAAATGAAAGACACTTCACACAACGTTCCATGCTGACTCACTCAATGAATGTCCGTGTTGGCATATAAATGATTCCTTTTCTTCCTTACCTCCAGATGCTCTAAAATATAGGGAGGGTTTGTCATGCCAAGCCTCAGCATAGCTCCCTCAGGAATAACTTCAACCAGCTTCCACAGAAGCGTGGGGAGGTCTGTGCCAATGTCTCTGCCATAAGCCCCCGTGTCTTCACTGGTCAGCCATATCTCACAAACACCCTCTGTGAATAAAAGAAAGAGATAATTAACAAATCTGTTTTAGAGCTGTTTATTTTATCATACAGCTGCTCACTCTTTTAAATGCAGTATCTCACAAGGCTATTATGCAGCCAGACTGGGTATTCAATTGCAAAGGGGAGGGAAGGAGAAGGAAGGCTTATCCCATGGGTAGCAGTGGGCTATTAAGTTCATTTTATGAGCACAAGAGTGCTACAACAATGCTGTAAATTATCACTGCTGTGGAGTGATTAACATTCACAGCCAATGACCAATTCTGTGCTGCCTCTACAGCAAGTCAGACAAGTTTAGTACCCGGTTTTATTTTTTGAGCCTAATTCATTAAACACCGCATGAGACATCACCCAAGCAGAGTTTGCACTAATGGTTATTACAGTAGTTAGCTTATTAACTGGTAAGCTTCCAGTGAGCAAAACCAGCTCTAAAGCACTGTGATTAACATTCCTCCTGAAGTAACTATTAAAATCATGTATTCCTTAAATTATACAATTAACAATGCAATATTAAGGTTGCATTGAAAAGGTTAGTGACCACTGCATGGCAGAGTGATAGTACAGGAAAACCTGTTTCCTGGCAGCTAATGCTTCATTTTCCATCAATCAGTACCTTAGGAAGTAGTGCATTTGATTTATATTGTAAATAGCAACCTTGAACACTGATATTTGGTAATAATATCCTCCTACTCAAAGAGGGGAAAGCTTGTACCACCCTTCAATAATAGTTGAAAGCATTGAGGTTTCACGTAGTCACCTCTGCCAGGCTGCCCAGCTTTCATCCTTTTTGCAATGGAATCTCTCTCCCCTTCCTTACCACCCCAAAGCAAGAAATAAGCCATTGAAAACAGGGTGTCTGTAAGGAAAACACCCGTGATTTCCAGCAAGGTAAGATACCATTAACTCAGTGAAGAGCTAAACTTGTAAAACCAATCATGAACTGGCAAAATAAATAATCAAACATTAGAAGGTGCATAATTCATCAAAGCACTCTTTGGACCAGCAGAGAATGTATCGTAAAACGTAAATGTTTATGTTACTAATTCATACGCAAGTGAGAAAAGCACATACACGGACTTTAATCACATAACAAGCAATAAACCTAGAAAACCAAATGTTTTACAAAATGTAAATTCAAGACTGCTACTCTTAAATTCACACTGCAACAATAAAGGCAGAGACCAAGCCATGCTGAGCATCGAAGTTAATCCTGTTGGCACAGAAGGAGTAATTTATTACTTAGAATGAAAAATGCTTAAAAATTAAAGGTTAACTGGAAAACTCATCACTTCTCAAGTTTTGCTTCAAGAACAGGTTAGTGAGGGAGATGGATAATTTGGATGTTGAGAGAAGTCTGGTGTAAAGCATTCCTGAAGTACTAACTGCTCTTTGGTTGACCATTTGCAGTCACAGGTTTGTAGTGACACTCAAACTGAGCCCCCCGTGCAGAATCTGCCTGCAGGACACAATCACACAGTGGATTTCAGTGCACTTGCTAATGTTTTGGGAATTCATCTCACCACAGGCAGTACCCACCATGAAACATGCTCTAGGGTTTGCCGCCTGCCCTACATTTTCCTGAAACACGTGAAAAAAAAGAAGTGAATTTTATATGCTGTAAGTTAAAAAGAAAAGAAGTGTAAGGAGTCTAAATGTTTGATATGGTCCTGTATTGTTTAGCTTGGTTTTCTTTATATGAGTCTCCAATAGCCATAAGAACACTACAAAATTTATTGATTTGCTGAGTTTCTACTGTAACAGAGTAATTCTCATTTGCAAGCTTCCAATCTAAAGAGTTGTGCAGGGTTTGGGTTGGATTTCCTTTTTCTTTATTTCATGAAAATGGCTAATGGAATACTGCCTCACAGTTACCAGATGAACACTGAGGAAAAAAAATAAATCACTGGCTAGGAATGGAAATAACATTCCGGTGGAAAACAACAGCGAGCTTTTAAAGCTGCATAGGTGGGGACCATTAGCCCCCTGGTGGGCTGAAACTTCAAATTAAATCACAAGAAGAGGAAGCAGCTGTAGTAGTAAATCAGCAACAACAGGAATAACTGTCTCATCTGCTCTCCGATCAGGGTGTTGAACAACAAGCAATGGGAATAATTCCTGCTGAGAGATCCAAGGATGTAGCCTTATTATGGTGGGGGGTGGGCAGGGAGGGGGAAGAACACCTGTATTTCAGGAAAAAGGTCACGTCCCAATTTAAGGTTGACAAAACAGATCTTCAAAGACTGAAAGCAACTGTGAGTGATAAATATTTACAAGTAGGATAAATAGGATAAATCAGCTTTGTACATAACTGTCTGTGACAGAGGTTTTGTGTCAAGTGATTTTAGGCCATTTTTTCTAGTCCTTTGCATCTTCAGTTTAGGAGCCTAAAATTACACCAGGTAGAAGGAGAAAACAATAGACCTCTCAAACAGTATTAATGAAGTCAGTCAGTCAGCACTTCCTAGTTTCACTCCATCCAGTTCCCCTCCAAACTCCAGCCCTCCATAGGAATCTATTTAATTCCCCTGTATAATCATGTACAGGATCTTTTTCCTTTCTTTTGCAGTGTACCTCAGCTGATCATTCACTGCTCTGTTACTGGGCAATTTTGGTGATAATAAAGGCAAGCTGATTTTGTAAACAAGAAAATTGATCCAAACAGCAGACTTCAGATGTGCAAACTCAGAGCATTTGTTAGAGCATTAAGGCCAATTACTGTTATATCTAAGTAATTACAAGTCTGCCTTTGGTCACAGCTCATGGTTTATTTCTCACTCTGCCATCACTATCCAGCACAAAAGAGAAACCTTAACAGTTGGCCTCTGATCTCTGCTCTGCTGTAACTGGAGATTACTGAGAATGAAAAATGTTGGAAAAAGAATAGGTTCCAAGCAAACGAAGAAAGTTCTGGGCCTATTCCTTCTCACAAGTCTCAATATAAAGAATACTCATTGCAGATTCTCTGACATGGGTTTTAACTTTATTTTTGTGGGGTAAACAATCCTTGTCATAAAGGAGATAAGAAAACATACATCTATCACTTTTACAAAATACGTGCATTTCTGGTTTAGAGACTTGAAATTATTAATTTCTTTAATAAAAACAATTCTAGCATTTCTATTTTGTTCTATCCTCACATCACTATTGTAAACACTGTTTTCAGCAGTACCAAGCATCCTTTAAACTGAACAGAAGGGTACTCCATCAGAAAAATGAATTTATTTCAATATACAAAAAGTTCTGAAGATGTTAAAATATTGGACACCAATCTCAGTGAAATTCTCATATTTGATAACTGACTGTACAAATGAAATTCAATCCCCAAATCCTCCTGTTTTTTTTCTTCTCCTCCCCTTCTTGTTCTCCTCTTTCCTGGCAGATTTTTTAATGTGAACAGGAGTGGCTTTTCCAACAGCACAATTCTCTGCAGGCTGCCTCAGTGGGAGGCCCCTGACTCTGACCTTCTCAGTAGCCCACATATGCTTATCAATAACTGCCTGACCTCCTTGTGATTCCTTCTCCAACAGTGAATTCTTATGGCAACCTGCAGTGCTGAACAGGCCACAGAAACACCTCTCCCAATGCACCACAGAAATCTGAAAGACCATCTGCCAAGGGGAGGCCTTACATAAATGTTTGTCTCTTGTAGACTTGAGGACAGTCAATCTGACCATTCCTGATCACAACCTCAGAATTATTTAAAAACAAAAAAATCATGACCAAAGACAAAGGCTTAGAAAACACCAAAAACATAGTTCAGAATGAGCTTAGCCTACTTTACTTTCTCTTCAATTATTTGAGTTTCTCCTTGTTTATTCAGCATGGATTTTACAGGAACCATTTACATAACTGATGCAGTGTATGTGCTAGATAACTTCACTGAATCAGTGCTTTAACTGAGAAATTGTTAAGAACTGTGCATATAGCATATCACTGTACCAATCTGGATATAATGCAAGTTTAAACAGAAACTGAGATTTGGATGAATCTGTTTCCTCCTGTAAATCTGAAGTACTCTGCAAGCATCGATACACCATTGTGCAAGTGTCCTCCTCAGACAATTCAATCACATGGATCAGCAGTGAAAGTAACCCGTTGCAGGGAGTTCCCTGAAAGAGAAAATCAAACTGGGAACAACTCACTGATGCTAAGGGAGATTTGGAAGGATTCATTTCCAGTTCACTAAGAAACCCTTATCCTTATTTCACCTGTATATATGCAGGGTTTCAGGGAGATAGAAAGAATGGAGAGAGACACAATCCTGTACCAACCCTAGTTATTCAGATAGTAACTCACACCAAAATGTCACAGTTAAAGAATGCAGCCTATCTGCCATGCAGATGACAAAAGTAGATCAAGGTAAAAAAGACAGGCCTAGGTTCAGGGCTAGTGAAAGAGGCAAGCTGTCAGGCTATGTCCTAAAGGATCAATGTTTTTTCTGTATTTTGTAAAGTGCAGGTCAGCTTATGGTTCAGCACTATATTGTACAGACAAATGCAGCACTACAGTTCTGCTCATGACACAGCGTATACAAATTGTCTCACAGCCTGAATTTCTAGAGGATCTTTATTAATGCTCAAAAAAATTTCTTTTTTTTAAAAGACCTATTTTTTTACCCTTCTGGACAATCTTAAGGACACGGAAGACGGTTGTCCACTCCTGTTTTCGAAATGCTTGCCACAGACCTGAACAACACCATGAAAGCGGGCTGACCTACTACAATTGCAGTTATGTTCTGAATATTTCCAAGAACAGCAATACCACAGCCACTTTGGGTAATCTGTTCCAATATTTGACCACCCTAAGGGTAAAATATTTTTACTTGCACCTAATTGAAATTTGCTGTGTTCCAACTTGTCCTGTTACCTATCATCCCATCTCTGCAAGACCTGTCTGACTTCAAGACAGTCTGGCTCTGTCTTCTCTACGCTGTCCCATTAATCTGTTGTAAACAGCAATAATAACTCCTCTTAGCTTTCTTTTCAAAAGCTCCAAAAATCCATTTCTTGTCTGTTGTGTGCTCCATCCTCCTGGTCGTTTCAATGTCCCTCTGCTGAATTGCTGCAATGTGTCAAGGCTTGTCCTGAGGCACCCAAAAACTCTCTTTGATGTGTCATAATTGCCAAGTCCAAGGCACCAGTCGCTCCCCGGGGCCTGTGGCTGCACTCTCCTCTCAAGCAGCAGCTGGGGCACAGCTGGCAATTGCAGAGGGGTTCCACTGCTGACTCTTGTGCACCATCTTCCCCAGAGGAACTCCAAAGGCTGCAAAGCTGCTTCCTAGACACCCATAGCGCCTCATGTTGTTATTTCATCCTAGATTTGGCATATTTTACCTGCCTTTGTTGAACTTCACGAAGTTAAAGTCCATTTCTCCAGGCAGTTAAGGTCCCTTGCAATATTAGCTGTACCCTCCAGCCTGTCAAGTACTGCCCTAATTTGGGTATCATCTCCCAGATTCCACTTTGTTATGAAAGACATGCAATACTGGCTCCAGTATCAATTCCTGCAAAACACCCTTAGCAACTGACAACTAGCCATTATACCATGGATTGCCACTCTGGGAACCTGACAGTCCAATAAATTCCTTTACCCATCTCACCGTCCAATAATCCAGTCTATATCTCATCACTCTAAGAACATTAAGAACTATGCTGAAGTCATAGACAAATTTGAAGTAAACCAAACCAAACAAATCATACCTAAACAAAACAGAAAATCCTGAAAGAAAACAAAAAATCCAACTCCACACCAAAATCCCCAAACAAAACACCACACAACATCCTACCCCCCAAAAAAAACTCCAAACCAACTGATCCCAAAAGACAGTAACTCCACTGCTTTCCTCTCCTCCATGAAGTCAGACATCCCATCTGAAAAGTCACTCAGGCCCGTCACATGGTTTGCTGTTGGTAATCCCATGCCAAGTGTTGCCAAGCACCCTCTTGTCCTTCCTGTGCCAGGAGGTGGCTTCTAGGAGTCTTTGCCCCATAGAGAGTGAGGTTCAACTGTCCTGAAGTTCCCCAGTTCTCCCTTCTTGCTCTTTCTGGAGGGTGGGGTGACACTCCCCCTTCTTCCGGTCATCAGGAATCTTCCCTGGTTGTCATGTCCTTTGAATGATGAGAGGGAACAGCCTCATAGTGACATCAGCCAGCACTCTCGGCACACTTGGATGCCTCTCACTGCAGGATTATTTCTATTACTTCTGGATGTCAGTCTGCAGTTACAAAAACGAGAGCTGTATTTTGCAAGTGCTTAGTTCAGTACGAGCCTTTAAAGCAGTTGTGGTTTCTACTACCCACAGGATGACACATATATTGGAGTGCTTAGGAAATTAACACAGTAACTTTTATGGTCTACATATTTTTGAGAACAAATGTTTGGAAACTAATATGAAGTGACACACAGATCAAGTTATACTGACTGAGATCATTCCACCTATATAGGAATAACATGTTATTTTAAAAGTAGAACACTGAACGGTATCACTTTGGAAGATTCTGTTTGGCTGTGTTGTCTACCACACTTAGTAACAAAATTAAAGACTTTTTTCTTTCTCCTTGCCCACATACTTCAGTAAATGTTTACACTAACAAATGATTAAAGTTCTTATGTATTTATATAAAAATGCCATACATTAGTATATATTCATGGCATGAAATTCCTGGACCCTCTGAAGCCATAACAGGAACTTGATTTAAAGGATCATTTACTACAGACGTGACATAGGTACTTGCAACAAAATTCCTAATCCTGAAAACTAATGCAAAAAAGTTTGGGCTATATTCATAAACTTCAAAATAGAAAAATTAATTGCACCTTGGCCCCCCCTTAACTCTCCCAGCAATTGCTTTTTCAAAACTATGAAATGTATTTTGGATTTTGGTTAGATTAAGTTGTATTTTCAAAAAGTAAAACATTCTCTCTCTCACTTACATACTAAGTTGCAATCAGAGCTTAAATGAACTTTGATGGAAAAGCGCTGAAGAAGTACCTTTTCAACCATAATACAAATGAGTTCAGGAAACAGCTTGCTTCTACTTCAATAAAAATGTGCTAATTAATTTTTAATGTATGTTTCATACAAAGTGCATTCACAGTTTTGTGTTATTTTATGTAATTTACAAAATCTAATCAGAGCTGAACCACAGTAAAAAAAAACAAAACCAAAAACCAAACATTAGGAACAAGAATTTTTCTTAATTACTTTTAAGTTAGAATGACAAAACACTGTGGATTTGCACAAATTAAAAGTCCTCCCCATCCTCTCCAATACCACAACATATGTACAAACTTCTACTACCACCTTTCACACCAATTTTTAGGGTTGCTTTGGAGATTTTACAAGAACAACTCCATACTGAATCTAAGAGTTCTGGCTCAGCTACCAGTCTACTCCTTAGTAACACCAAAGTAAGTTTTAAGTAATGATCCTCTACCATCTGCTTTATATTTAGATGTGAAGTATGATAGAAGAACCTAACAGCCACATGACTTTCCATTTTATCTTCTCTGGTTAAGAAAGTGGAAGCTGCAAACGCATTTTTTCCAAATTTTACTTTTCCAAAGTCATCCATCTGAGAAATGAAACTGATGAAACCATTTAGAATATGGGTTAACTGAATTTGCTTATTTATCTAAATCTATCACATAAAAAAGTCTCAAAACCAGAACTGCTCCTTTTGCAGAAAATGCTTTGCCATTAAGGCATTTACAAAGGAGGTTCACAACCTGTGACTGTTGTAGGGATTAGCAGTTCTACAATTTCTATCACAGCTTATTTTACTCACTTCTCCTACTGTATTGATAAGCAAAGTATTTTTATAGGAGTTTTTTGAAACAGGGAATAAGAAAGCGTGTAACAGTAGTAGAAGTTTCATTTAAATTATTCCTTCTTTCTATAGCATTTAAAAAGAAAAAGTTTGAGAGTTCCCAATAAAAAGCATGCAGCAGATAGAGCCAACTAATCATTAAATACCAAAGAAAGCATAAAAGGTTTCTCTCTCCCACAAAGCAAACTCTTGTCCTTGCTTACAAAAGAGGTCATTCTACCCCTATAGGGCCCTCTGTTCCTAACAGCTCACTGCTAGAGCATAAACCAGCAGCCCTGTCTTGCTCGTTTTGTAGCTGTGGCGTATTAGCAAAGGGGAGAGGAAGGAGGGGAAGGAAAGGGAACAGGATAATAGGTCACTTGCTGCTGCAAACAGCATGATAGCTAATCTTATTACGAGTCCAGTTTCATTCTGCTAGAACAAGAGAGACTCAAAGGGGCGTGAAGACAGTCAGGCTGCTGAAGTTTGCTCAGTGCCAACACTGCAGCATTATGCATCTTGCTTTCAAGAAGGATTAATGATACCATACATCATGATGATAAATTGGGGTTTGTGGCCAGTTTGAAGAGAAGGGGAGGGAAAGGTTTTTTTTAAAATGGAGGGAAAAGTGCATAGTTGAATTTCATGAGTTGGTCCTATTTTTCAGGCTGAGGAAGTTGATTTTTAAGAGAGAGGTCTGTGCTTTTTCTATTGGTCACCTACATGTGACCCTCCTATTTTCAGGCATGTGTGTTACATATACAATGGCCTGTTTTGAAGGTTAGCTCTTGCACAAATGAAAGAATGAAAAAAAAATCCACTTAATCATTATACTTGCCAGCTGAAAAGAGATAAAACTAAAGTTTGCCATTCCATATACAGACATCCTACAAGAATTCCATTGGCTTTCAGAGCGAGTGGACATCTACTCCCTGAGTTAACTAAATAAAAGTCTTATGTGTATTAATGATCAGGGACATAACGGCTTGATGTTAATTAGTTCTTTGCTGAAATACTAACATGATTCAAGGAGCAAGTTCAATGATAGACAATAGTACATGCATCAAGAAAATTAAGCATAAAGAACTGGGTGACTATAGGGAACAGATTTCCAAAAAAAGACTTAAACACAAAGGAAAGCGATTTCAGAAAATACAGACAAGGCATGAGTTTAGAATTGTTCTGCACCCCTGTATGTGGCATATAGAAATGCAGGTTCCTGAAGCATGGAATTATTGTTCTCCACTCTGCCTCACAAATACACTTTGTGAAATATTGATATGCTTATGTTGTCCTGGTGCTACAAGCAGGCAGAGAATATTCGACCCTCCACCAGAAGGATCAGCCCAGCATCCTGCACAAATACTCTTTAGCTACTGAAAATACAAAGAGCAAAATTTCCATAAACTTAAAAACTGAAGAAACAAAATTTATTATTGCTACACCTATTGTCAAAACACAAATGAAAAACCTGCATTGAGCTCTGAATTCAAAATGAGGTATATGAGAAATCTTGTTTATGACTTTGGAATTCATTGGGAAAAAGAGAGTAACGTGCCACTCATTATAACATACGCTCGCTGTTTTAAACCCAAAACATGGGCCATCGTTCTGCTGTAGATGAATATCAGATGCAAAGGGTCACACACTGCACAAATCCAAGGAAATGGTCATGAGCTGTAGGCATATTACAGGATGCAGTGCTAATTAATGGAGGCTTTTTTACTGAGTATCCATCTCTGTAGTGCTAATGAGTTTGGAATAATTTAAACAATATGTTTTCATGGAAACTGATTAATTCTCGGGAAGTAGCATGGCAAACCAAGTTTCAATCATTAAAAAATGTTTGTAGCCAAGCTAAATAACTCTCTGAATCTATCATCATATAAACTTCCACAGAAAAAGAATGACTTAAAACTTCTACAACAGGAGTTTGCACACAAGCTGCCAGGGTGTGTTGGAAGTATTTGACATGAAACTTCATCCTCCACGGAGCATTCTTCTGCTCAAATCTCTTGAATTTTCAAGAGCTGAATCCTATAGTCCTATTTAATTCAATTTTTTTGTACTTTTACTTTTTAAAATAGATTAACAGTAGGAGTAGAAAGAAAAAACATTTTGGGTATTTACAGATGATATTTTAAAAATTAGCTGAAAATGAGTTGAAAATAATTTGGGTTAGAGTAAAATGTTGAAATTCCAAAAATGTAATCAAAGAAAGGAGATAGCCTATGTCTTTCTTTGACTGAAAAGTTAGCAAAAATGAATAAATAATCTTTTTTCTGTGACATATACCAGGGGAGACATCTTTTAAAACATTTCATGTTCTGATCATAAAAAAATCCCTAGAATTCAGAATAGAGTACTATCATGAGGGACAAATAAAAAAAGTGTTAAATGCTTTGTTTCACACTAAGTTATGAGCCAAGACATAATACTGTAAACCTCAAATGACAATACAGAATACAGAAATACTTTAATAAAGAAAGGTTTGTTTTGCTTTGTTTTTCATCAATTCCTCAATATATCACAGTCATTCTACATGGAAATACTCAATCCTAGGGGAAGGACTAATTTTAATTACAACAATTCTTTGTATATAGTGTGAAAATAGCTCAAGAATCTGTCAAAATGGTGTATCATAGAAGACTCTTGGGAAAAGAGTCAGCATGTTCAAGGGCAAGGTGGTCAGCTAAACATGGAATGCACTTAGGGGATTCCAATTCCATAAGCCAGCAATACAGAGGGGTAAATACAATTTTGGAGGATAATAATCCTTATCTAAGGTTACCTTTTCCCGACAGCATAGATAATAGTGTTCATTCACTATGGCCTGTATCTACAGGCAAGCCAAGCTTGCTGCACCTGACTATAAGTTAAAACAGTTCCTTAGTGAGTCATTCAGTAGGAAAACTAAGGTGGGTGTATCCTTTTCTGATGCAGTTTTGGGTTTTTTGGTGGTTTGGTTTTCTTTTTTTTTGTTTGGTTGGGGTTTTTTTATGAGAAAAATAATTGCCAGGAAAATATGCATTACAAATTAGAAACTCTACTGATAGAAGTAACATCATAATCCCCTGATTTCTGTCAAACCTCTCTTTTAACATATAGTGTTACTTAAAATATTTTCTCAAATGAACGGTATTATCTCTGCAGCTCTAAATGGATCAGTTTGACCAAAAAAGGAGAATGCTTGCATTGAAGTAGTAATATACCTTCCCCAGTTCTAAATCATAAAGTTGTTTAATAAATAACCACTGAATTCTCACAGACTATTCAAAGCCTTTTTGGTGTGTAGCCATCTTAATCTGAATTTATTTTAAGTATTCAATGATAGACCACCAAAATATATCATCAGCAGAATGCAATTAAAATCTGATGGAGATGTCCACAGGGAGGTCAAAGTGAAATCATTCAAGTGTTTTGAATGATATTAATGCATTTTTCTCAAACAGATTAATGCCCATAAAGGTCTCAATCTAAACAATAATTTACCTTTTGATGAACTTACTATATGTCAACATAGGAACATGAATTAAATCTAAATAGAGATGAGCTTCTATCCATGAATCTTCAACAAAAGAATATTGAGAGTGAAATTACTGAATCTGTTAAAGAGTAGAATTCAAACAAGAGTGTAGCCACTCGGAAAGTTTATTATTCCATCTATTAGAAAACCCCACCAAACAGATGACACTAGGAAAAAAACTCTTAAAAAATATTATTGAAATAATCTAAGAACATCCATTTGTTAAATACTTTTTCTTTAAACACTTGGTAACACACGTGTACAAGTGTTACACAAGTTTACCTTTGTCTTCATTGAAAATTTTTTCAAGTGTGTTCCTTAGATTTATTACTAACACCTTTACAGCCTATATTTAGTTCTGAAAGACACAAACCACCAATGAAACTTGAGGAGAAAAATTAGAAAGGTATCAAACTTCACAAATCTTAGAACAGCTGCTCAGCTGCATTAACTGCTAGAAACCTATCATAAGGGAAATCTTGATGAAAAAAATAATATACTTGTCTCAAAAACTTCTTTAATGAGTTCTCCCTAACACTAAGAGATCACATTTCCCTTCAACCCAGGTAATAGCATTTCAAATACTACTTCTCTGCACACAAACTTTAATAGTTGAAGAATCATGCTGCTATTACTTGTTCTTTTGCTGTCTTTTGTTTCCCAAGATGGCTTTTCCATTTAACACAGTTCAGTTTTAGGAGGCTCATCCAGCCTGCCAGGGCTGTTTGGAAATAGCATGGAGAGAATGTGAATTTGATTTAGAAAGGAGTGGAGCAGAGAAGGAAGGCCAGGTTCCAAAGCCTGGCTGAGTTGCTCACACACAGCAAGAGGAACATGTCCCTGGGAGAGGAACATGCAGAATGTTCCAGCAGTTATAGGGCAAGTGCTGCAGTTTGTCTGGGATGGTGCTTTTGCCCATGGCCACTTCTGCATACCAGAAGTTTCAAGGGGCACAGGAAAATTAGTTTGAAGAACAACTCCTCCAGGCAGCACCAGTTCTGACAGTCAGCATGGACATGCATAAGAAACTGTATTAAAATTTAAAATTTTCAGTATTCAACACTTAGAGAAGTATTAGTACAGCATATTGATGACTAATCCACGTAATCATAGGATTACAGTCATGCTTCAGAATTCCACAACTACATTATTTTTAGAGGAAATTAAAGAATCATCTTCTTTAGGTACCCTATGAGCCCTGAAAATGAATTCCAACCCAAGCTTTCTAGAAGAATCACAAATCAAACACAAATGCTATTCCAAAATGTTTCACATGTTTTCTGAAAGAAATATGATCCAGGAGATAAAGGAGCACTTTATTGCACACATTTGTATTTTCCGGTAATGATAGATGGGATATTTTGCAGAGCAGTTTTGCTAAAAATGCAAAATGCTTATCATTAAGTTGGATAAAGAAATAAAATACAGGCAATACCCTACAAAGTTGTCAAATATACAACCCAAAGCACGACCAAAAAAATTAAAATGTGTGCCATAAAATACTCTGCCCTGCAGCAGAAGAAACTTTCTGCATGTTCATACACCATTTGTCACTTCTACATATGCCACAAGCTTTAGCAATGCTAGAAAAAAAGAAGAAACCTAATGAAAGGTCTGGTTTTAGTCTGTTACAGAAATGGGAGAAATGTGATTTCTTAAATAGAACATCTTGATTGCTAATAATTTCTTTTTAAGAACATGAACTTTAGCCTTGGGTCACGTGCTCTAATATCCAAATAATCTAATAAAGAGTTTATAGTAACTCTTAATTTCTAGCACAAGACATCTTTTTGTCTCTTTGCAACACTAATAACAATTTGGTTTCAATTTACATTGTTATATGCCTTTACCTTTTTTCATATTAACAGAAACAAGTGGTTAATAGAGACGGAATAAAGTGGCTTTGTGAGTTTACCGTATTTTCAGAAAGATTCATTCTAATATTTCCTCTCTCCTGTCTCCATCCCCAAGTAAAATAACAAGAGCAATTAGCTATTTCAACTGCTTGCCTCAAAGAAAAATTAAAAGGATGTCATAAATCCTAAACAGAGATCACAGAATGCAGCGAAATATATAAGCATAAACCCTAAAGTGATTCACTGGATGAAAACACTTCCCTGAAACCTACAGAGAAGCTCTAGACACATGTGTAGTATCTCAGCTCAGATACTGTTTGAGACCGAGCCATGGGAAAGAAGCCCTTTAAGACTGAGTGTGAACACATGAACACAAACACAAATTAGAGAAACGAGCAAAACTGACTGTATTCAATAACACCACGGAGGCTTAACTACAGATTGGCACAGAAAAATAAACTAAAACCTCTTAAAAGAAAATTTTCAAAAGAAATACATTCCTTTCCTCCAGCTGAACAAAACATCCAGTCATCTTGGGATTACTATGAAGTTTTCCCTCACTTGTTTAGGTTTAGAGTTACTATTCAAACAGGAGTTTTGATGCCACTCCTACTGATGAAATATTAGTTTAGATCAATCAGAGAGGGTTTTAGGAATAAAGAAGAATGGACAACATTCAGCTTCTATTTTTTAAAAACAACTTCTCTTTTGCTTTTACTAAGAATTGAGTTAGTAGATCTCAATACTGTTAACTGAATCCCCCTACTCAAGTCTCCAGTGTGGACTCAGGTTCCTTAAGCTTTTATTTAAGGAATATAACTTTAATCAGGATACCCAAGAAAACAAGCCTTCCATGATCATGTAGTGCATTTATTATTCTATTCTAGTAACTTCTGAATTCATTGACCAATTTCAATGAAATTTGACAGAAAAATAGAATTCTCAACAACAGTAAGTTCCCACAAGTTTAATGAACAGTAACCAGCTGGAGAAGCATTCTCCAAGCATGTCTACCACTTCAAGGGAAAGCAGACAGGACCCTGCCGCTCAGTTTATTTGGGTATAGCCACCAGCCTGGCATATCACACAAGAAAAAAGTGGGGTTCATACTGGTGGAGAAGTCTATCAGCTTCACAGGGCACCAACTTTAGAAAGCAGGCTGTATCACATCACAAAGAAGCTGGTCTTCAAAAAAATATCACAAGCATTCCATAAATAAAAGTACAGATTCATGAGAACTTGTAACTTGTAATCACAATTACTTGTGCAAATACTTTATTTTATTTCTACTTAAACCTAAAGAATAGTATGTGACAATAATCAATAGTATGGGGCAGTTAAATGATTTGCCATCTTCAGGTTGTTAATATTCTTTATCACTGGGGCTCCAAGCAATTCATCAAACCATATGCTTGAATGCAAGCCACTGGAGCAATAGTTTTTCTGCATATTCTCCCTGTGTATGTTTCTACGCATGACAGAACAAATATTGAGACTATCTGACAGTCACTATTTTATTTTGCAGGTCTGTTCCAACACATTTAACCACAATGCATATCTCCTCTCTTTCCTCCCCTTCAACCTGCCCTGTCGATGACCTTAAATGCAATTTAAATGAACCACTCTCTGCTCGTAATGAGAAATAATTCAGCCTCAGTGATGGTTTGTTAAAGCTTCTCTCATAAAAGAAAGCACACATATCTTTTCAATCATTTTGAATCATACGAAGACGTTTTGGCTTTAAAAAATAATTCACTGGTGATGTTAGGAAGGCTAGACTAAAGTCAAATTTCAAAGTAAAATAATTTATTTGTTCCAGGCCTTAATTATAAATTTAACATAAGGGAACCATAGCCTGACCAATTTCTGTGCCGCAGTTTCAGAATTACTAAGTTTTGCTGCTTTCCCAGATTGAGAGGAAGGATTTAATAATTCTCTCCACTGCATATTAATGCCTTTTTTCCCCTCTACAAAAAGCACACAAAATACAAAAATTTAGCAGCACAAATTGCATAAAAGAAATTCACTTGTAAATAAGTCCAATAAAGACCTTTAATACCAAACTTTTCTCTAGAACTGTGAAATTACTACAGACAGATCTACGAATGCATTCAATCTCCCATCTCCCACTGAAATCTTTGAACACTGGTCTTTACAAAGGCATTTAAACACCTCTGAGCTTATTTTTGTGATATATGAACAGTGAACCTTGCTGGTACATTTTGTATGCAGTCTGTAATTCTTCAGCTTCACGTGAGAGCTTCTTCTATATTTTTTGTTTAATCCAACCACTGAAACATAATAATATAGTAAGACAGAAATTCTGGATAAGAAGCAAAAATTTGCAAAAATGGACTCCACTTTAGCCTGGATAAACAATTTTATATGTAAGGATCACAATGTACAAGTGTTACTGATTTAGAGGAGGATAATTCTTATGAAAGTGTCTGCCTCATTAAAAACAGGATCATAAAACAAAAAGCTCTGTGCTGCTAGACAAACTCCATTGTGTCTTGCAGAAGTGTCAAGGCTTGGCAAACATCCAATTGCTGAAACATTGCCAGGCACATCAGATATATATTAATGCAGGATAATCTGTAAGAAAAGCATTCTTTCATAAACATTTTTTTTCTTTGTAAAACCATCAATCAACTTCCTAGCTGAGCACCATGTGGCTCAGCTTAAGAGATCCTCAGGAATGCTTCAGTGTCTATAAACCACTGACTTACTTCACAGACTTGGTGCCTTTCAGTGCCCATTGTCCTAAGTATTTGCTGAAGTTATTTGGCTGGCTGTCAGCAGCTAATTCTGATTTGTAACTTGGGAAACCAGCAGCAGGAGGTCCTTGGACCTTACTAGTGACATCCTCAGCACCAATTAGCCAAGGTGCAGACTGCCAGTGAAGAATTTTTTGCCGTTCCAATTATTTAATAGAAAGAACAGGAAAATACAGGACCACCTAAATATCTGTCAGAAAAAGAACAAACACAACTGTCTTGTTATTTAGCCCACCTTGAACTGCAAAGAGAAATAAAATGTACCTGCTTTTGTACCAAAGTTGTTTCTTAATAAAGATATATTCTAAAAAACACAAGTGTATTCGCAATTCAAGACACCAGCATTGTAAAAATAAAACAAAGCACAAAGTTTCCAAAGAAACCTCAATACAGAACAGTAAATTTACATGGTTTATAAGGATTGAACTCACCTATCTGGGGAATAAACACATCGAAAGAATGGCTGAAGTTATTTCTACACTAAAGGAACTCTACTGATATTCTCTGGAGTTCATCTCAAATTATCAATATCTGCCTCTATTCCATAGGAAAGAGGTAGTTTACTTAAGCATCTGATCTTCAGGGCCACTCACTAATCCGAAGCATTCCAATGTTATTACTTAAAATGTACGTTTGAATATTTCGTAACAAAAATTGAAACACTGTTATTTCTTCATAAGTTCATAAGAGTCAGGATGAGTCAATTAGCATTGTTTAAGTCAGTGGGAAAAAATATAAACTTCAGTATAGCTGCAACTACTGGATTAATTTTTTCCCCTCCAATTTATGAAATGTGAGGGACTGGATGACTCCATGTAAAGGCAATAATGCATTACATCTCAGATTAACTCGAGTACAATCCAATTTAGAGGAGACTAGAAATCCAAAAGGGTTTTGATGGCTTATCACCAACTTGCTGCCTGTATGAAGTTCTAAATGAAGTGCTAATTTAAAGGAATAATACAAACTAGTGCACATATCCTGCATTACTGTTTCTGCTTGGACATATCCAAATGACCTGGCTTGCAGCACCTATCCCAGAGACTTATTTTAAAGAAAAGAAATCTACTAGAGAACCTTGAAAAATAAAATGATGGGCTGAAGTTAAAGTACTATGAAAAAAAAAAAAAAGGGGGCTTATTTAAAGCTAGATGGTGTTCTTATGCTGCAGCTGTGCCTGTAGCCTGGTCATATTTAATTTAATGTCTTTAAAAATGTTTCTTTAAAAACAATCATATCACACTCTGTAATGTTAGCATTATTTGTTGATGCCTGAATGATCTCAGTAAATAAATAACATTCATCTTATCCTACAAAGAGTACTTAATGAGCTCTCTTTTAAACTGAAAACATTTAATCGGTATGTCATCCAATGGACACATGATTTTTTATTTAAAATAATTAATGCATGTTAGGAATTAGAAAATTAAGTGCTTTTTGAAAGAGTGCCCTTCATCTCACTTCTCCTTCTATAACTAAAAAATCAGTAGGCAAGTTTTCTTCTTGCCATAATTAGGTCTAACATGGTAGGAATACATATGGCTCTAACCAGTGCCAGGTATTGTATAAACATCAACCCAATGCATCTTTTCTAGAAATCACACTCTTATATCATCAGTTTGGATACTGGAAGTGAAAAGCATAAACATGATACCTCTCAGAAGTCACATTTGTCTGGAGCAGTTATTTCAAGAGATTATTTTTCTTTCACTCCACCCTTCTAAGCCACCTTTTATAGACTGAAATTATGACACATCAGTTTCAACACTGCTGCAGCCTAAAGGAAAGTCTCAGTAGACATCTCTTCATCATACATGAGCACTTCTTTGCAGACAAAGCCTGACAATGAAGTCTACTTGCCTTGCCAAGTCTGTTCTGCTTCTTCCAAGCTCGTGTTTTTCTTCTATGGGTCCAATTGTACAAGCATCTTAAAAGGATCTCTATTGGGTCTACAGTGGTCTTACACTCCTATGTGCTGCAGCTTTATGTTCCCTACTTATCTTTGCACAAAATCAAACAGCAAGCTGAGGAGACAAGCTTTTACCCCCCCGCCCCCGCTTTTTTTCGTTTCCCCCCTTCTTTCTTAATTGCTAAGTTTTCTGCTGAGAAACAGCTTTCTTACATGGCCTCCTGTTTGGCTCCTCAGTAATGTAAGCAGCGTAATCAGAAAAAGTAGTTGGAAGGAAGAGCATTTGACAGTGGACAACCCTGACACTGACCAATGTAAACTGCTGCTTAGAAGAAATGAAAGGAGGTATCCAGGGCTAAAAAATGATGAAAACAAAACAAAGAATGGCATGGCATCTTAAATAGTCATAACTTTTCTCCAGTCACCTATTTCTCTTCTCCATTCTGCAGTGAAAAGGAAAAAAAATTAATTGACTAACAATGACTAAACCTAATCTGTCTGCATCCTCATAAGCCTATTGCAAACTGGACTAGCTCTCCAGATGTTCACAGAGCAGTCATACTGTCCATCATCTTAGCAGACAGGGCAGTAGAGGAGCCAGCACAAAGGGCCAAGAGGGGGAGGAGACTGAAGCTGTCTCCAGGAGCTCCTGTAAGCTTGTTGGATTTGAAAGTCAAACTTCACCTTTTACCTGTTATTTTTAGGGCTTCTTCCCCCTTAAATCAATTTCTCATTTCTCAAGATCAGCTCAGTTGCTTTTCAACTACTACAGAAGTAGCTACTGTGTTCAACTTACATGGTCCGAAGTTCCAGCTGTCACAGGTGCTGCAAAATGTTTTTCATTATACATACAAATTTGATAGAGTGGATCTAGGAAAAGCTCTGTAATAGCTACAATTCCAAGTTCAAGCCTAGGATGGTGCAAATCAAATCAGACCTGCACTATACAAAAAGACGTGAGTGATATTTAACTTCTCAATTTCTGATGCAAGAGTGCAAACTCTACCAAGTTTCACTGCGGCTTGTTTTAATAATTGATATGCTGCAAAAACATTCTGCATAAAGAATGCATCTATTAAGTATTTAAACTAAGTATTTAAAATTAAGAATTAAAAATACTATGAAGAATTTAAAGCATAAGAGGTTAAATTCCTTTGAGCCCCAAACTGCACGTTCTATGAAGGTGAGTGTTACATTTTGTTCTGGTACCATTCTATCTAAATTCTTAATGGAACTCCTTGCCACATTAAGGGCAACTTGTATTTATGTCAATGTCAATCCTTATGCTTATGTGAATTCACATGTTTATTATCCTTTTTCCATAATTCAGTTAACATATAGACAAAACAGTGCATATGGATTTCCAAACAGCTCTCAAATATCCTTCACCAATAACCTGTAGAGAAAGTAATATCTCATGGGATAGAAGGACTGACACCTCTTTTGGACTGCCTTGCTGCAGATCGAAGGCAACTGTTGGAAATAATTTGCCAGCTTTTACAATAGACAGAAATTACCACATTTCTATGAGGATTGGTGTGTTCAAGAGACAATCTGAAAAAACTGTGGAATAGGAACACAAAAAAAATTGTGATGACATAAAATTATGCACAGGAAGTCAAAACTAAATTAGTTGTAACAACTTGCAGAGATTATAATGAACAAAGGGGTAATAATAATAACATAGCCAATGAAAGCCTGCGCAGATAAACACAAAATAACACACCACAAAAAAAATTAAATGAAACCCTGAAAAGGATGGGCTCAAAATTAGGTAGTACAGGCTGGATAAGGAGGGTAATTTTTTCTCTAGATAATTTTTTGAAAGCTTTATCTAACTAATTAACACCAATCAAAAAAAAGTTGGCAGAATGTTAACACTGAATAAAGAGAGAATACAAAACTAAGGGGAAGCTAATGCTATGCCTTTTCACACACCCTTGGTATTTCAAAATTCTGAATCCTATCAATCCTATGGCATTTCTTCATAAAAGTTATTATAAAGAAGACTGTAATAAAGCAGACACAAGAAAACAGACCTGGTAATCCACAATTCAGTTTGAGAATAACAGAAGTGAAGGAGAATACAACAAACATCTACAGAACCATGACCTTGCCAAGAAGATCATCAGGAAAATAATGATGCGCAATTTTCACTATTTCAGATTCCATAACTTAACAGAACCAGTGAGTGTCTTGGGCAATAATTTTAAGTAAAAAAATTGATTATTGAAAACAGAAACTATGAAACTCATTGCTATGGGCTGCTGCAGAGGCTGGAACTGTAAGAGTCTATAGCAAAATGCATGAAGAAGAGACTATTAAAGATGATTTTCAGACTGCAATCTCTGACATGGGAGGGCCCAAGGAGCTGGGAGGCCATGCAAGGCTTAAGCTGAGCCTCACCTCGAGCTGCCTCACTTCTTTCACTGTTCCCAAAGCATCCAGTACTGACCACCACAGGAGAAAAGCAGAAGAAGCTTACTGAGTGTTCATGGCAGTTCCCTGACACAACAAGCAACACTTCCTCATGATACCTTCTTCAGTCGCCTGTCAAGGTGTAAACAAGGAGCAAATATTGCCAAGTTAATTGATTATAATAAAAAACAGTGTACTGAACAGCAATTCCAAAGACTTATACAATTTTCATATCCTCTCTATTCCAGGCTTTGGGCTCAATTCAAGGGAAATGTGGGCTTTGGTGAGACAATACTGGGGAATCCTATATTCTAAGGCAAAATCAAGTATACATATGAAGTTGTATTTTCCTCAAACACCTTGTCACGCTGAAAACATAAACCAAATGAAAAAGAGACTGAAATATTGCATTAGGAAAATAGGCAGCTGAGCTCTGCCTAAGCACTTACAAAGCTTTATCTAAAAGGTAACGCTCTTCTTAAGGAAACCTATTTATTGAAAGTATTAAAATATTTGCACTTGAAAAGCTGAGACAAAGACATGCAATTCAGATGCCTAAATGCTGGAGTTTCAATTCACTCTAGTAATGAGTACCAGAATGTCATCAGGCATCGGAACAGAGCAGGAACACCAAGAGCAATGAGAATGATGTGCTACAGAGCACGATGTGATGCAAGCGTGGCAGAGAGCACCAGTACTCAGCGCAGACGACTGTGCCACCTGGATCCAGGCAATAAGATGACCACCGCTTTGTTTTATTCCAGGGAAAAAGAACTGCCAAAAACTAAGAGGTCTGGGCTGGCTTAAAAAATACTCATCCAACTGAGATGATTTTAGATGAAAGAAAATGGGAACTGTGTAATTATATACACTTACCTTGACAAATAGAAAGCAATCTGTGATTAGAACGCAGTAATTAGATACAAAACGCTTCCCATGGATTTAATTACCCATCAGTCTACATGTTTCTTAATTACTTTTATCTCATTGAATCAGTAAAAATTTCTGCCTGGGGCAACTGCCACTCACTTATTTACACAGCTTCTAGTTTTTACAGTGAATATATTACAGCAACATGGCCAAACAATTACAGTTTAAATTTCATGCATAAGAAATCTCTCCCTCAATTTTCTATGGAAATTATTTTCTTAGATGTGAATTGAGACCTAACTTTATTATCCATGTGTTCAGGAAGCTTGAAAGCATCCAATATGTCATTTCAAAGAAATTCAAAGAAAAAACACAAGTTCTTAAGTAAAAAGAAGAACAGCTACAAAAATACATTATACTCACATAAATGAAAAAAATGGTTGAAAGGCAAAACTGTAAACCTAATATACACATAACTTCTCAGAGAAATGTATGAAATGTCTAAATTTGAATTAAATCTTAAGATACAAGAACTACTGAGGGAGTAAAACCAACTCCAAAACTGCCCTGTTACTTGGTAAAATCCTCCATCATTAGCACGTCCTCCTTGGTATCAGTATTAGTTAAGGACAAGAGACATGATTAAGCCACCCAACCTGCACAGAGTACGCAGCTGCCATAATGATTCATATGGACAGAGAATAATTATGGAAAATGAAACCAAATTTTTATTTGCAGAAGCAATAAGAATTTGTATACTTTGTTTAGACAAAACCCAGAAGGGTCAACTCATTTGCCTGCATTTTGGGTATTGTGACTTTTGCTGTGGCTACCTGCTGTTTGCTCTGACAACAGACTCTCTGCAGCAAGAACTTTGTCTTTCAACTGAATTGATGGGCACAATACTCCCAATATGAAATAAATAACTACTACACATTGCATGCATTTTTTTATAAGGCAATGTGCAATGACAAACAAATTGTGATTTTTTCACAATTGAACTTTTCAGAATTTATGATTAGCAAAAGCATAAATATGGTTTAGGTGGCAAATGTCAAAAAGTCCAAATAACAAAAATTAATATAATTTACATTTAGAAAACACTAGAGTTATTCTAGCAAATAACAAGAGCAAAAGGTAGGTTCCTCTAGCTGCTAACACATTAGTTATTATATTTTTCTCAAAGAAGCTTTCTAAATGGCTACTATCCTGAACCCAATAAAAACAATGCCTTCTCTAATGAGGGCTTGTTTTGTTTTGTTTTTGTTTTGGGGTTACTATGCGCTTTATTATTATTATTTTTTAAAAATATGATTTATATATCCTAGTGGACCTTTTCTTTCTCTCTATGCCAGCATTTCTGCAATTTCTCTCTCACCTTATTGTTTCAGACACCATCAATTTCCTATTGCATTTGCATATGCTTATAAATTAATGAAGAATAAAAACATTAAAAATTGTCTATGAGATGCTATCTTACTGCATGTTTTCCTAAATGTTTCTCTATAATTTTAAGGTTTTTCTTTAAACATACAAAGTTATCAAAAAAAGGCAAATCCAGAATTTGCCTTTAGTATTGTTAATTCAAGTGTGTGTAACAGACTGCATCTCCTGTACTATGTTTTTATTTCCAGAAACCACACCAGCTTAGATTTATTTTATCATGCATATAGGTATTGAAAATACTTCCATTAGAGCTAAGGAAAAAGTGTTGGAGTAAAAGCTTCTAGTGAGAAAAAAAGCAAAATGAGTCCTTGCACATCAGCTGGGATGCTCATGGCATCTTTTGGAGAAGCAGAAGTATGAAGCAGAAAGGTCAGCTGGCTGAGGCTGAGCAGTAGCAAACCTCAGCTGCGACCTTTGAGGACCTGGGACACCTCACCTGCCTGACCTAACATCATCCTCTCTGCCGGGCTCCTTTCACACCTGGCCCACAAAAGTCCCAGGTTACCAGTGTGAGCCTGAAAACGCACGTCTCAGTCTTGTCATCAAAAGCCAGATTTTCCTCGTAGCTTTAGTAGTTAAAAATCAATGAGTAAAGTAATCTTAATGTGCAAAAGTTGCAGGTCTGTTAAATTATTAAAAAGCAATACAACTGTAAATGCTTTTGTTCACCATTCTTCAGTGCACTTGCAAATGATTTCAAAAGGAAAGGTGCTGAAGCATGAAGACTGTAGGCAGCCATTGCTTTTTGAAATCACAGTGCAGGGAATTGGTGGAATTCTTGCCTGCCTGGGTTATAATCAGACATTGTGAACTTTCCTTGAAAGCAGACTTCAAATTCACAGGGGTCCCCAGCCTTCAATCAAGAGAATGCTTGAAACGACCTCCATCTGCCATTTTAATGTATTCTTCCCAAAGACTTCCATAAATATTTAATATAAGAAACGCACTGTTTAAACACAATGAGTAGCTTGTGAAATTAAAATTGGCTGACGGATTACACGATATAATACACAGTAAACAATGGTAGAGAAACCATAGGCAGAGCCACACACTTTCCTTCTGCTCTTCAACTAAATGAATCAGAAAGGAATGTGAAGGCCAATTTCATGACACCCTTATTAAAGATATAGCAAGCCTTGTACAACAGCCTTAATACAGAGCATGTCCCTAATCTCCTGTGCACGGGCACACAACAGACACTTCCCTGTCAGCTGGAGAGAAGATATATACAGAATCTTTTCTTTTTTTTTCTTTCCCTGAACTGCTTCTTTGCAAGGCAGTAAAAGCCTTCCTCCCCAACCTCTTCAAAGCCCTACAACAACAAAGCTGGGAAGACAAAGCTCTGTCCAAGATTTTAAGTTGGGGCTTAAAAGGGTGCATAATTAAACGACCCAATTTTGAAAAACACTAGACATCATATGACACTAAACCCACAGCAAATGCTTTGCAGGCTGCCTGACATACAGCCTCAACCAAATCACTGCAACAACTGCATTAGCAAATCTGTCAACAAAGCACATCCTGGCAGTTTTTTCACACATTTGCGCTTTCTGGAAAAGCAGTTGTATGTAATTTACAAAATTCCAAAATTTAAACATTAACAAGGAGCTTAGCAATGTATGCTGCCTGCTCTGTGTGCCTGCATTTTATATTTACATACAGACACATATACACATATATACAGGAAAAGATACAAATTTATTTTTACCCTACCACATTCATTCCTTATAATAGCTGAAACATCTAAAGATGAAAGTATAAATAATAAGAATATCTGCATGTTTGCAACCCAAAATTACACGTCTTAAATATTTTGAGTTATAAATATTTACATCTGTGGTACATAACATCAGAATGTACTTTTCCACTCCAACCTAGAGGGTTGCTTTATTGGTAAATAAGAAGTGAGTATTGCTTCTGTAAGAAAAAGGGGTTTTTTCTAGAAAATATCATGCCCTTGGTAGGAAAAAAAACCAAACACCAATCCAGGACAAGTATGAAAACAATGTTTAATCCTGCATGCAAATGTATATCTAGATAAGGCTTAAACTCCATATGAAGACCCAAATATGACACAAATGCAGGAATTCACTGAAGAAACCAATCCTAACATTATTTGTGTGTGAGAGGAATTCAGTGAAGAAACCAATCCTAACATTACTTCTGTGTATACACACACACATACACACACACACACACATAAATGCGTTGATATGTATATACATTAGTTATTTTGCAGATTTGTCCAGCACCTCATAATTCTGTGAAAGCACCAATAGAAACATACATACAGTAGTAAACCACTGTAGTTACAGTCCTAATTTTCATAGTAACCTTTTATACCTTTTGAAATAAATCAAATTAATTTTAAGGCACTTTAATTTTAGAAAAACAAATTGTTCTATCAGATGTATTTTTTTATTATTCCTGCTTACCTACAGTATCAGAAGAGGCTCCTTTTCTAATTTTTATAACTCAAAACTCTTTAACGAAATTTTATTTAAAAGAGAAGTTAAGAGATCAAATGAATGCGTACCCGTTGCCCAAGTCAAGCTTTCTCAATCCCTCTGTCAAGATCTAAATCCGTTAATCTGTAATTCAATGTAAAATTTATACTTTATATAATTCTAAATATCAGAACATTTATTTTTCTCAAAAATTCACAAAAAAATCACAAACATTTACTGTCCCCTACTCTCTCTCTGGATACACTTACTTCTAAAAAGGCTCATTTACTGAGATTATCACACCAAATGTGTTTTCTATACCGTATACAAACCAGAGTCTTGGAATCTAGGTAGATCAACCACTAAATAAGGCTTCTAATCACTCTTCATTCAAGGACACAAAACCAACCCAAAAAATCCTTTTGAACACCCTTTGAAAATGATTCCTGTTTCTCTTAGCAGTCATCACTATAAAGAACATACAAGCATGTACATATGTGTGCGGACACATATCTTTAACAGAAAGCAGTTTCTGGGAGACAGAAGAATGTGTGACAGGGTCCGAGATGATAATCAAAATAGCACTTTAAATCCCTTAACAACTTTCAGTTCAGCCTGAAGCAGCATTAGATTCTAATAAAATACAGAGCAGTATGGAATGATGGGAAACGTCTGGTTTTCCCAGTTTTACTCACAAGCATATACTGATGGGTTGTTGGTCAAAAAAAAAAAAAAAAAAAAAAAAAAAAAAAAAAAAAAAAAAAAAAAAAAAAAACCACCAAAAACAAAACAAAACAAAAAAAAGGGAGGAAGGGAAACATAGTAATCTTTGGAGGAAGGAGAATAAAAACGAGTAACCCTGACCATGCAGAAAAACAGAGGAGAGTAGGAGGAATGCAGAAGTCACAGAATTACAGAGGTCATGAATCTGGTGTTTCCGAGTGGCTCACAGCACTAAATCCGAATATACTGTTGACCCCGGAGAGTAAAAATGTTTTCCAGTTGTTCAGACCCATCAAGCAGATCATAAAAATTAAGATCTATAGAGATGCTCCTGCTTATAAGGGCAACTGCTCTTTATCATCTTCACTACAATTAATTCAAAATATTTAAAGAAGTCCATGAACTAGGAGATTACTGCTTTCAAGAACAGATTACAACATTAAATAGCAGTGGCTTAATTTGCATTGCTGACAAGAAAATCCAGAAAACTCATTAATTTTACAACAGATACAACTCCTTATTTCATTACCTTGTTAACTTTTTTTTCTGCTTTATGTCTTCTTTTTGGGAGAAGAGCATTGCTTCTCTCTCATTTAAACCTAATGATCTGGTCCGACAAAACCATTTAGCTACATTCATTTGGAATGAGTTTCCTGCAAGCTGTAGTAAGTATGCATCTAGCTACAACTACCAATGCACTGACACTAAAAACACAAGTTTTTAATGTCAAAGAATATCACTTATATGTCATTTCCTTTTCGAGATATTTGTAAAACAGTTAATAATTTTAAGTGCCAGAAGCAATCAAATTATGGGGATATTTATAAAGTTAAATTGCTGAAATGCTTAGTAACTTTTCCTTCCTTGCAAGTGAAATGTAAAAACATAATTTCGGAGAATTAAGCCATTGTATCACTTAAAAAAATTGTCAGAAATCCCAAACAAGGCTCCCAAATGTATCATCTGAAAACTAGGCTTCTTCTCTGGCTGGCAGAAGTCTTTGCCTTGAGGGAGATGAAGACTGACAGCGGAGGCACAAATTTTGGCACCCTCCTGGCTGGCAGCTCAGGCCAC
The DNA here is from genome assembly GCA_013400955.1 of Drymodes brunneopygia. Lineage (NCBI taxonomy): Eukaryota > Metazoa > Chordata > Aves > Passeriformes > Petroicidae > Drymodes > Drymodes brunneopygia. The sequence goes on from VZTZ01001116.1 coordinate 298,801, forward strand.
TTAAAGAAGGGGTGCTCAATAATTGCTGTTTTAAATAAGCACTGCCTGTGGAGAGCAACTTACAGAAAAAGCAATGCTTAAGCACTAAGTTACACTTACTTTTATGCTAAATTAGAATAAAATAGCTGGACACTCTTTCTGTCAGAGGGACACAGACACATAATTGAGCAGATACTATGACTGTCCCCTTACATGATTCTGCCAGTCCAAGGAATTTCCAAACATCATGTTATAGACCATAAAGTGTCAATTCTCCCATTTATAAGAAATTAGAAAAAGCAGAATCAGTGCTGAATCAGGCGACAGAGAACACCAGGCTGCATAGTGCTACGTTGGAGATGATGCAGCTGTCTTCCAAGAAGCCAAGAACTCAAAAATAAAAGTAAACAAATCTCAAATAAATGCTTATTTGTTGAAAAACACCAAAATTAAAAGTTGTGTTGAAGACCAAGAGAGTCCAAAACAATGAATACCAAAGGTAAAGGCATTTGTTGGTATTCTCAACATCCAAAATGTATTATATTTCTCTCAGAGCAACTGGAAAAACATATATTCTGAAAACTATTCTTGCCTGAATAATATAAGGCGTGTATGAAATTTTGCTGACTTATGAATAAAAAGCCAACTTTTCCCACCAGGTCAATATCCAGGACAGAGGTGGATTCTGATTTGTGGAACAGTAGAGATCCTCAACAGGCCTATAAATTCACAATACTTAGTACCTTAAAATTATGTATTTCATAAAAGAAAGTGATGTTAATATAAATTTCTGAAGAGATTTGGTAATAATCATCAATAAAAGCAATTGAAACAAACTAACTTCAGAAAAATAATAAAATACTGTATTAATAAAAGTTGCCAATTAATAATGTGTTAGTTTCTCCCTGAAACATTTTACACTAGTTCTGGGCAAACAGTCTCCCCTCCCCCACCCTTTTTAATTCTTGTTTTCAATTTACCACTCACTTGGAAAAGTGACCTTACTTTTACCCTGCATCTCCCTCTGGTGGTTTCCTTTTCTGTCTATTTAAATGCAATTGCAGTAAGGAGATTCTTCTTGCCTTGCTCTAAAGCAAAAAAGAGTTTTAAGTTTCAACTATTTTCACGTCCTCCTTTCACTAGAGCTAAACTAACACAATTAAACTGAAGTTGTCTAACCCAGCTCTGCTTCCCCCACTGTCCCTGTCGTGCCTTCTTTGTTGTTTCTCTGGCCATTCCTTCAGCCATACCCATGAAAACCCATCAGTTTCCTGAGAGACGGAACTAGCAGGATTACAAAAACATACAGTCCATACTGCAAATATTAATGCTCTCTGAAGTATTTCATTACGACAGCTCTTTGCTGATGAATTTGCATCACTGGCATATACAAACTGGAATTGCCAGTACTCCCATGCTGCAGATTGGCAACAAAATGTGAAGATTTTACTGACACAGTTGGAAGAAGGGATGTGAATGAGCCAACACCAGCCCTCACATTTCTAAAGAATGTCAACCTGTTTGCTGACAGAATATAAAGGCACATGCACAGGAGGAGAAATGCAAAATGTAAATCCCAACTAGTACTGAAAACCTGCTCCTACAAAAAAAACCACCAGAAAAGAGTGCTTGTAACTACCAAATTTGCTACATTTCATGTTTCTTTATCTGGATTGTTTTGGGGTTTTGTCCTTGTAGAAGTTGTTTCTTCGTCATTATTTTTACATGGAGAATATTGCCAACAACATCTGATGCTTTTTGAACTTCCAAAGAATAAAGCCAAAGTTTCCAAGGACACAGGGTAACATTTTGATAGGCTTTCTAGTACTTACCACTTTTTAACTATTGATGGTTTAAGTTGCTAAATCATTACAGATTGCTCTGAAACTTCTATCCAATACCTCATTTTCCTTAACTTGCTTATATTAAAATAATTTACTTTTCCTAACACATACAAATAGTTTCTTACACTGAAGAGTCACTTAAGACAAATTATTCCTCATGGAATCATGGCAGCAGAGAGCAGAAGCCACTGCTGCAGCAAAACAGAAATGCTTTAGAGTGATAGATGAGTAACTAACTACACAAATTGTTTCAACTCAATGAGAAACATTCAGGAAAAATATTCATGAAGTGGAACACGAGAGCTTTCCTGACTTCAGAAAAATATGATAAACAATGGACAGAAAAATAAAAGACATTGAAATGATCACACAAAGTCTTTTCAAATGATATCTAATGTCAGCACTATCCTCCCCTCACTTTTATGCTCTCGAGACATACGTCAGCGTACCAGAGAAGCATCAATCATCAAGCTAGAGAAAAACATGAAACTGTAGGGTGGTCTTTTCTCAGGAAAAATGTCAGAGTATTTCACTTTGATCTTTTTTATTTTCTCTTTCAGAAACAGACCAGGAAAACTTCTCCACCCTATAAAAATAATAAAGCACAAAGCCACACTTTCCAGTCCAGTCTAGAAAATAACTTCCAATGAAAATTGTTTCTTTCCAGTGACACCAAGAGACAAATTAACATTAAAAATGCTAGATCACAAATATTATAATCATAATTTCGTTTGAAAGAAGAAATTTCTGCTTTTAGCATTGATCAACAAGAAGAAGGAAATAATGTCTTAATAATGACACTACCAGACTAATTATACATCTAATTTTTGGTGTCTAATAAACCTACAGACTTGATTTTGTCATGTCCAGAAGCCTGTAAATTGAATATAATCAACACTATAATTAAGATTTCAAAATAGCTTCTATTGTAAGAGTTTGCCTTTGGTAATTAATTACTTCCCGGGGAAAAAAAGTCTTCTGGGATTAAGTGACCATTTCACTCAGGAAAAAAAAAACAACACACACACACATACACACACTATATATGTAATTTAAATATATGTATATAATTTAAATATATACATATATCATTTGAATAATTCTACATAGAAAACAGATTTCTCCTGAAAGTTTTTTTTCTAATATGAAAAGCAGAATATAACACAGCAATTTCTTAGCAGCATGAGAATATAACTGCTACATTTTAGTAAGAAACTGGCCACGGTCTTCTAAAGAGACACCACTCTGTTGAGGACACACCTGGAATGTCAGCAGTCTCTTCTGGAACACACAACTGACCTTTAAAAACAACTGACCAGAAATACAAGTCAGATGCACAGGGCCTGGGAGTGATGGGCAAAATCTGATCCCTTAACAGAAGTCAAGACTTCCCCTGAAGGTTTTTACACAAATTAGGTGATTAGCAGAATTTTAGAGAAAGAAGTCAACTCTAAAAAAACAGGTTCCAAATCTTTGTATGCCTACAGTGACCTGCGAGAGCAAACCTCAGCACATAAGTCTATGTAACATCTGAATGTTAAGAAATAGCTGCAAATCCAAGTACTGTTCGTATGTCTGTATCATATTGACGGCATTGAAGTAAATTGGTAATAGATGAGAGTAAAAATTGAGTTCATGTAGAAGCCATTTTCAAAAATCTCTGTTAGTTCTAGTATTGTCTGTCAAGTATTTACAGCACCTCATAAGACACTTTCCCTCTCAGAAAAACAAATTGAGAAACGAAATTAACTCTTGAATTTACAAAAGTTTATTTCCCTTACACTAGAATTCAGACAGATATGCATAAGAACTTCTTGTTATATAAAAAGGCAAATTAAACATTTTTATCATAAAAGTTTCTTTCCTGTTCCAAGCTTTGGCAAATAAAAATCCAAGTTAAGTAAGTAAACCGGGAAATGGTTAATGACTCAATATAGAATGAAATTTCACTATTTGAAATATATGGCCATTGAAGTCCCAATATATGGGTATTGAATGCATTGTGAAACCATATTTTGATAAGAATTAATCTTAGCATAAATATTTTTCTTCTACATGGAAAGGATTTTTATTGTGTGAGTACTAAAAGAGCCTGTCACTCCTGTGCAATAACTGATCTATATAGGTATTCAATCACTTAATCTTCAATGAAATTAAAAAGCAATTGTAAGTAAATAGCAATCTAAATGTCTTTACAGGTCACATACTTAAATATTTGCTTGTTACTAGACACACAGAGTTAGGCTGATTTCACTGAAAGGTATAAGCAAATAATGGAGGCCTGAAAGGTAACTAAAAATGTTGGTGTAGTTATAAATCCAATGACATATTTTTTCCTTACCTATCCAAACTAAGATACAAACTGCTAGCTTCAGGCTCAGATGATGGTGAATATGGACCAGAACATCCTGTTTTATTGATTTCCCCCTCTTCCATTCTGGTGGAGGAAACACAGAACCACACAGCTGAGGGCAAATTTTCAGGTTCAGCATGGAGAAAGGAATCCCCCATGCAATCAATATGTTGGCCTCACCAGGGTTTTGTTTTACAGAGTCCTTTGAAACTGCTGACCCTACATAGCAAGAGCATATTTTGTTCAACAGCCCAACTCTGATTAAAGGAATTATGACCAACGTAAGCAGCAGAACCAATGTGAAAAGTAGCATGTGAGTATCTAGTGTTAAAGAAAGCATTTGCTGAATGAGATAAAAGTCTGGTACAGTTTACAAATGCGAATATGGAAGGACTACAGAAAAACTTGTTTCAGAAAATCTAACAGCTCAGCAGATCTGTGTGAAGAAGCCTTTTATACTTATCCCTCAAGTATTTGTAATTCTACTTGGGCAAATAATTATCAGCTCCACATAAGATATTTTACATAGACAGTAACAGAAAACTACAGAAAAATTTTACAGAAAAATTAAGTCCTTTATGCTTGAAGGAAAAGCCCACAAAATTGCTCAGAGAGCTCTACAGCCAGCAGTACACTCTCATAAGTTCTTGATTAAGTTCTTTAAACTTTAAAAAACCCTATAGAATTCAGAAGGGGCAGGAGATGTACTCCTGAGTCAAAGAATCCTCAGCAGATTCAGAGCACCCCAGCAAAATCCCTCCTTTTGCTACTCAGAAAATTTGCCTGAAAAGGAAAATTTAGAATGAAAAACACTTGTAAAAATTGCAAATTTAGAGTGCAATAACAACAAGCTGGACAGCAATACAACTAACATGCATTATGTACAGCTGCAAAAGTCCTGAAAGACTGCACAGAAAAATGGAAAGAAAGAGGTGGGCTTATGAAACAGTTGCCTACTAAGAAGAATCTGGTACATATTAAAAAACCAATCCTGCAATAAGCAGTCACAGAGCCCTGTTTGAGCAGTTTATTGACAGAAAATAGCAACAGATACAATGTCACAAGTTCCGTGTGTTCTTACTAAAATATAAATTATTTCCCATAACACAAGACTTTACTATTTTGAACCAAGAGGGGACACTGGAAGTACTAAAAGCTTTAAGCATTTCCAATTCTAAGAGTTTACAAATTATCAATATATACCTTCTATAGAAATGACACTAATTACAATGCACAAAAACAATAGCAACATCAACAAAACCCAAAGAACTTGTCTATCTATGCAGTATAAATGTACATGCAGTCAATAGAGTTTGTGTTCTGCCAGGACTCAGACAAATATCAGAGATACTTCATCAGCTGTAATTTTCATTTGTGAGAAGTCAGTCCAAGGCAGACTCAAGTTAATTCAATTTAGGTTCATCTGCAACAGGACAGTCTGAATCCTGTATTTGCCTGTGCTACAGTGAAGTTCTAGCAGTTCTTACACATGCAGAGCTAATATATTTATGAAGAATCAACACAAAGATAGTAAAATGTAGATCAACATCTCAGTTATAATTGTAAAAACCCTTTCTTATAGAAACATAAATGCTAAATTAATACATTTAATATTAAAGCCTAACATGAATTTTATGCAGCTTAAAATTCTGGAAAATGTTAAGAGCTATATATTACATATACTGTTCTTTTCTTAGTCTCATTAGGTTTTATATTAGCTGCAATTAAATATTTCAAGGTAATAATGATACAATTATGATTGTAATTCTCATAACTACACTACAGTCAAACAATCCTAAGAAGATCATGTAGAACTGAGTGGTTTATACTGTAGTTTTTTATTGCTGTTCCTATTAAAATTACATTTGTATGTTGGTATCGACAGTTTTGGGGGTTTTAGTGAAGCTGAAAATATGTAAGGTTTTTTGTTTGTTTTTAACCATGTGAGCGTGGGCCTGACAAGGACTTGAAACATCAGTCCAAAGGACACAATTAAACCTTTAAAACAAAGAGGCAGGTAAGGACGGACTGTCTCTGGAGATTCAAAATAGTACACTGAAAAACTATTAGCCATTACAAAGCCTACTCTATGATCCAAAATTGATGATCAACAAAAGTCCTACACAATTGCTTCTATATTCTCTTGTTCAAAACCATCAATTGCAAGTAAACAGCATTAATAAACACCTTGTCATGTGACAACCTGGGGACACAATGACTGGATAACCTGTCAAGACCAGCAGAAAACAACCCCAAACAACTTCCAGTGAATTCAAGGTTCAAGGATAGCAAACAAGAAAAACAAAACAAGAAACCTCAACAAATATTAAAAAATACACTAATAGCTCTTTAGCACCCTGAAGCACCAACAATTTAAATGCCAGTGTGCTACAAAGAAGTAAATTTTCTGCCACCTGACCTACACCAGTTATTCACAATTTACTCTGTGAGCAGTGAAACCTATTTACATGTCTGCTAAGACAAATAGCAAAAGAGTTGCTTTCCCGTATATTTTCCAGAAGTTACAAAATTCAACTATAGAGTCAGCTATACTTCCTACCATAGAGCTTTTTCACTTCTTCAAGTTTTAGGACATATGCATACAATGGAACTCCAGCATACATTCAAACAATTGCCTGTGGTTTATGACAGACAATGTGCATGAACCTTGGGCAGCTTTAATAAATTTTAAAGTTTGGATAAAATAAATCTGCCCCTACAAATGGATTGTTTTAGATACTAAGCCCTGCAGCTACCCCTAACAAACACCTCACAATGAGTTTTAGCATTCGCACAGGGAGATTATCACAGTAGGCTCCTTGACACAGCAGAGCTCACTGTGATAAAAAACAAAACCTGCCTTCCCCTTCTCCCTGGGGGTGTGCTGGATTCTGAACCATTAGCAAATACAACTCCATTATGTGGGAAGGAAGTGGGAAATGGTTGTGCTCTGCAGGTGTTCAAAAATACATTTTCAGTACGGGAACAGATGCTTGAAAAGAAACAATTCAAGTAAGCACATGGCACCATAATCAGTCTTACTACTGTATTTGAAAGCAACTGTCTTCCTCTCAAATATACAAGTTACTTGCTTTTGGCATCACATGTATTTATTGCACCTGCAAGTGCTTGAATATATTAAGCTTCTACATTTCAATGTACGGTTCTTATAAAGCAACAGGACACAACAGATCACAAAAAATTATGAACAAGTCACGAGCCTGGTCACAATAAACCTTGTCAATTTACACAGCACAGGGAGTTGCGTAAAATGCATTTTAATTTTCAAACTTCAATGCCAATAATGCATACAGAATGAGGTGTAAAAAAATACCATTACCTTCATTTTAGATGTTTCTGCTACCTTGCAGAATTGCCAGGCAACTGCTTGTTTTTAGACTCTGAATATGTGAAACATCCATTGCTACAGAACATTTGGGTTCAAATCATTTTGAGGAACCAATAAACCCAGATAGATCCAAAGTGGATTTCTTCATAAATAAGTGTCAGGAAAATTAAGGTCTTTCCTTGCAAATGTAAATCCAACAAAAACTGGATCATTCCAAAAGTGCCGAGTAAAACTTATAGCTATCCCTTAAGTAGAAACTCTGAAACAAAAACATAAGATATTTTCTCACTAACTGCACTAATCAGTGCACTTTTCTTTTACACAGAAACAGACCGAAAGGTTCAGGACAGCACTATGCATGACTATTGCCTTTTAAAAAAGTTTCATCTTCTTCTGAATACCAGACCTTGAGGCCTTCTAAATAAGCCTCTTAGAACCTGTGACTATAGCCTCAATTAGTGTTAAAGGCATCTGAAGGGCATGTAAAAGTGTTGATTTATGATTAAATGATCTAGCACTGGGCCAGTAGTTCCAGTCAATGCACTAAGAACTGAACAGGTCAGGAGACTGAACTATCCTGTCCATTTCCAGGCGGCCCTTGCAGGTAAAGAGAGAATGGTATGATTGGGCCAGAAATAGTCTGCCTCTTGTCATACTAAATTCACAGTTAAGGAGAAACATCAGTCTGCAACTGCTGTTCTGATACTTCTTGTGAATATACAACCATTGTTTTTTGCTTAGTTTTGCTTTTTAAAACTGTTTAATGGCTTTCCTAAGAAGAAATTTTTAACTAGCTTAGAACCTGTTTATTATTTTATGCTTTGTAAATTAAGCATTTTCTGTGGCTGCATATATGTAGCTTCTTTGCATTAAAAACTCCCTCTTTTTTTATTTATTTCAGATAGTACACCCTATCCAGGCACGCACCTGGCTTTAGGCTGATAAAAACCAATTTTAAGCTGAACCAATTCCTCCTTCCTTTTTCACTTAGACTGACAACATAATCCCTTATTCCTCCCTTCCTGGTCTTTTTTTCAGGTCCTCTAGGGACTCTCTCCACCATGACTCTCCCCGTGAGTAAACTTCAATGTAAGAACAGCTGCTTCTTTTATCTATTTGAATTCCTCTGATGTCCTAAACCATTTTTATTCAATAGTGATTTTTCAGATCTATTTCTAATAGGCCTACAAATGATACTATCAATTTTAAGAGTAACTACAGCACTCTTTTCCAACCTGTTAGGCTATTAAATAGATACTCGGCAACCAAATCAAATTCTCACTAAGTTTCAACCAAATTTCAGCAGTGGCAGCGTTTTAATAGGTCCATATTCTTATTTCAGGAACTTTTGCTTCAAAATGCAGGATAACTGTTGCATTTCCCAGATTACTGTTCTGATCTATGTTCTTTACTTGTATCCATCTGCCACTAGCATTTACTCTACCCAGAATCATAGTCTCCCTCATACGTTATTCATATTCTGAAAGAGACAGTAACAAACACACCAGATAGGTTTAATAATCTAGGTCATTCACTGCCCACTGATTTAAAATTCTGTTTGCAGTGCTCTCGGAAGGAAGCCCAAGAAAGACACAGTTGGCTTTGACTTAAATTTATTCTCGCAATAGCTAATTACAGCTATAGCTCCTTTAACATATTAATGATGTGCAAAACCTACTAAGTCCCAATGATGAAGAAATTAAAACTATAAATCTCATTATGTTGAAGCATAATGAATTCTCCTGTGGTTTACCAGCTGTCTACATCTGACTCTTTCCCAAACAGTACTATTGATATATAAACACTTTTTACACAACTATGCATTAAGAAAGAAGTTGTAAAAAGTGGGTGCCTTTTAAAAAGTAAACATTTAATATGCCATGATACTGACCTACAGTGGTATTTCCTATGCTTAGTACGCATAGTGCAGTGATAAATTTTTCCACTCTAACTGTTTATCATTAATGTACTTCTGTTTCATAAGGGTAGGGTAACAGCAAGAAAGTCTCTTTCCGTCATTCAGCATTGATAACAAAGCAATCACAGTCCTTTATAGAAACAATAAAGCAGTATTGCTTTCTATTCTATTCTCTTTCCCCTTCCACCTATTGCTACACTGCCACAAACCACACAAAGAAGTTAATGTTTTCTAAGTTAAACAACTGGCTGTCTGCTTATCTGAAAACCTCAACGTGGTGGTGCAACTTCCAGCTACCTGTGGGTGAGCAGAGTGCCTGGCAACCCTGCACAGCACGCGGGCTCCAGCTCCGAGTCCTGTCGCGTGCCTCAGAGTGAACATTCCCAGTTCATTCCGAGTAGGCACTGCCACCCCCCTTCTCCCCCACTGCCTGCGTGCTCTGTGAACTGTGCTTCAAAACAGCCAATAAAACCATGCTGCACACGGAGGAGCGGGGACAAAAAAAGCAGATATTTGGGCCAGGGCCAGGCCCACCTACCGGATAATCCCGGTTTACATCCGACAGCTGTTTATACTTACCTGGTGTGCGGCAGGTGTGGGACAAAAGGGTCACAGAGCCCTGCAGCACCTGCCGCCTCCACCCCTGCTCAGGCCACCGGGCACCTCCCAGCTCCTCCACAGGCTCCTGGCAGCAGCTCCCAGGGAGCATGGCCACCACTCCACCCTTGGCTCACTGGGGTGGCTGGGGAACAGCCTGTGACACCCAGGTGAAGAAGGTCGCTCTTCACCAGACATCAGCACACAGAACCATCAGCCCACCATGGCCCTCTCAGTGCCCCCTCCAAAACACACTCAAGAGAATCACTCTGGCTGTGGGGGGGAAAAGCCAGCTACTGGTGCTCAAACATTTCTTTTGGCTCAATCTTAGAAACCATAGAAGGTTTTTCACTTTACTATGCCCAAATTGCACAGTGAGCACAATTTTTGGAACAAGTTCTCAAGGAAAAATTATAATAATTTTGGTGCAACAGACAGAAGGCTGGAGATGTCACCACTCCTCGTTCCAAGCCAGCTATTTAATCATCACTGTTGTGCTCATTTTGGTGCCCCTCTAATGTACTGTCTGTCACATACAGTTCTTGCTACATGAAGTATTACTGGCAATGGTATGTTACAGCCAACAATACTTTTAAACATTTTCCAGCCAGCCATAGTCAAGAGCCCTTGTTGAACAGAGCTGAAAGACTGTCTTCCTCTTTCACAGGTAAACCAGAAACGTGGAGCATGTGTCAAAACTGAGAAATTAACGACCAGGCCTAAACATTACAAAGGTGCAGGACTAAGGCAACATAGGAAGGAGAGGGGAAAAGAAAACAAAAAACAAAACCAACAAAAACCCAAACCAGACATGATGGCCACAGGTGCTACTTTCACACAGCTCCATGGGATGTTGTTTTCATGAATGTCATTTAATGAACTAAAATTATTTCACATACAGCTCTAACCAATTCTGTCTGCCTGAAAGTCCATGGGTTTATTTCTTGGGCAGGTAACTGAACAAAGTCTTCTGCTTTTCTACAGGGGAATCACAGAGCAAGTACCTCCAGATTAAGAAAGAGAAACCAAGGTCCTTTGATCAAGTATCTCTCACTTCCATCACCAGAGGGAGAGAAGCAGAAAAAAAAGAAACAAAGAATAAAGCTAATGGGTTTATAGCAAAAAAAAATCAAGCTTCAACCTTAACACCACGAGTTGTACAAAAGAAGAGGGAGCAGTAACTGCTTATACCTGGAGGTTGAGCAGCACACATTGTCTGCTGAAAAACATTTGTTCAAAGTGGTAAAGAGAGATGGTAAACGCAGACTACACTGCAGTGCATTTGACCGAATTCCCAGATATATTAATTATAAAATTGTTGTGGGTTTAGAGGTTTGGGGAATTGAAAATCAGGTAGAAATATTAGTTGTAGCAGTTTTTTGGCTAAACGCTAGTACATCTACTAAAATCACTTGATTTTGTTGTGAGATAAGGATTAATAGTAGGCAAGGCAGGTTTATACTTTAAAGAATATAAAAAGAAATTTATTAACAGACTTAAAACAAGTAATAAGAATGATAATTAGGAATCAGAACAAGACCTCTTTAGAACACTCTTACCCCTTTCCCCCCCACACACTTCCTTATTCTTTTCTACTGACCAAACAAAAGGTAACATCTTGACT
>VZTZ01001116.1:311033-348916 GCA_013400955.1 Drymodes brunneopygia
CCCCCCCGTCCCCCCTCTGCACCAGCATGGTGTAAGGGGGGAGAGGAAAGGCACGTCTTGTCAGTCCACCGGAAGCCGAAAAGAGAGCTAATCCAGGTGCTCACCGGGTTTTTATGAGTTTTTTGGAGGCGGAAGCTGTAATAACTGCTTTGAAATACCTCATTTCCGACTCCGCCTCCTTTTTTATGCCGGGAAGTTTTGATATAAGTTATACCACCAGAAAAATGCACCCACTTCAACTAGTCCCTGGCAAAAATGACACAAGTACGTCATTCCATAATTGATACATCCAGAGGGACAAAAAAAAAAGATCTAGATGCTATTAAAAGACAAAGGAGAAAAAACATGTGGAAGCACAAGAACACTGGAAAAATTAAAAAGTAAATAAACCTCTCTTAAACACATGGAGAGACATAAACTGTTAGAAGAATCAAACCTTATATTATAACCACTAAGAACCCAAGGAGAGATAGTTTTTACATCATGGTGTTAAAGATATGAAATTTACCTTGTCCAAGTACATACCTTAGTCCAAACAGTGTAATCAGTAATAATACAAAATTAGCAAGCCAACTTTTTGAAGCATTTCATATAAGATTCAGCACTTATGTAAATTAGTTGCAGCATGGTCACAACAATTACGTGAACAATTCTGAATGACTAAGCAACCAAAAGCAGCTGATAGGACCAGAATATATTTGTCACAGAATACTTTAAATGATAAACTGAAATTTATCCATTACTGCAGTGAAAACAGGAAAAGATGCTCTAAGGGTCTAGCAATGTTTTGTATGGAAACTATGAAAATAAGAAATACAATACTTGAAAAGAAATCCAGAAGTAATCTTGCAATTAAACCTGAATTATTGAAATCAGTAATCCGATTTTAAAAAGGAAGTTTCCAAAAATCAGATTATGTAAATTTATGCATTTACACAGTAGTAACATATTTTTTTCTTAACACTATATCATAATACAATATTAAGAAACTCCTCTCTCTTTCTAATATCAAATTAACTGTAATTGATACATTTCTAGTAGTAAATTGGCCAGGAGTGTGGGGAGGTGTATCCTACCAGGTACCTCTTCTGACTGACCAAGTTAACATGCTTTGTAGCCTGCATTGCAGGTAAAGAGCTACGACACCCCTTAAATTAAACCAATTGATGATGAAAAGATCCCTTCATAGAAAGACCTTCAAAAATCTGTCCCTGCCTGAGCAGGAGTTTGGGACTGGAGAATATCCAGAGGTGCCTTCAGCCTCAACCCTGCAGTGATTCTCGGAAATAAAAGTCTCCCAGCTTCCGCATAGGAAAACATGACATCACCTCAGGTGTTATTTAAAGTCTGGCAAGATGCTATGAAAGTAGTGTCATGTTTATTTTCATCTGTAAATTCTGGTAGGGAATTTTCTAAATACTTTGGGGAAAACAGATGGATTCACACTGATTTTAAGTATCTCATTTAGGTGTCTAAATAAGAAGATTATTTACCTATATAGTCAATGGAGACTGGGCCTGAGTTCTTAATTCCTACACATCTTGGGTAAGTAACCTAAGTGCATAGCATACTAAGAGAAGCCAGGAAGCAATTCTCTTGGAACAAACTATGTCATTTTAAAAAAATGAAACCATGGTAAATAACTTTCACTGTGTTTGAAATCCTGCTTTCTTGTGCCATTTTCTATCAGTTTGATAAAAGGCTTGAAGAACTCTACAAGATACAGACGTATGAACATCAAGCCAAAACAAGGTCAATTACATGCTGAAGTCAAATAAATGCATCTTTAAGACGGAAATCCCTAGCATCAGATGAAGTCTACCAACATTATCTTTCCTTTACACATTCATTTAATGGCAAAAAATCCAACTTGCATCTCTGTGCTGAAAATAAAAAAAAACAAACCACTACTTAAAGTGGAAGAGCAAGATTCAGAGAACAGTAGAAAGATTTAAGACTTGCAGCAATTTTGCAGGATTTAATTAAAAGCTGCAAGACATACTTACGGCTAGGTCTTTTAAAAAGAATTCATGCCTTTGGCATGTAGTAATATATAAGACTTCAGCCACTCAATAGTTCCTTGTATTAGTGCCCAGTTTGTCTTACTGTGCATACATTATGGTTAATATTAAATGATTTCATCTTTAGTGTGCACCTGGGGGGAGGGGAGGACTGCCCACTGGGAGGAGTTTTTGTGCCATACTAGCACATATTTCTGGCTTCTACAGCCTTGTCTGCTGGAACCAGAAATTCCCCAGAAGTGCTCACAAGAATGACTGTGACAAGTAACACAGGTCAGGTATTCTTAAACAATGCCATCATCCTAACATCTTCAAAGATGTCTTGATTTCTAAATTTCCTCTTAGTCATGTCTTAGTCAAGACTGACACAGGACTAAGACAGTCTAGCCAGGAAGCAGCTTAGATAACTACACATACCAAAACAATGGAAAAATAAGTTTGTACTTCTCTTTCCAGCAGCATACCCAATAGCAACCTGGATGCACGGTGCTATTTAATGATGGCATGTTAGCATGCAATGTGTACCACATTCAGGAAACTATTAAAGATACTAATCACCACACAGACTAGTTTTAAAATTAACATATTAGGAGAAGCCCTCTAGTGTGTTCAGACAATGAGTCAGCTTCTAAAACCAGAACAGAAGCAGCTAATACAAATGAAATGCTAATTTTTCCCCAGACAGTGAAGCAACACTCTCTGTGTATTCCAGTTCTTTTGTAGTGTGTGAACATTTGAGTTTATTCTCTCAGACTATAGTGTGGACCCTTGAAGAGTTTTTTGCTATTTCTTTCCCATCTGGATCAGCACTGGGAAGAAAGAAGGTTCAAACCTTACATGTCCACACAAGCAATTAATTGTACACAAGATGTACACTTCCACAACTCTTGGTATCCACACATTGCTAATGCCACAAAAATAGCTCCAGTTATTCTTTAGATGTTCTCTCAGCACCAAAATAAGCAATGCAGACTCTTTCGTCTATCTCCTCCTCACCCTCACTCACAAAACTGTATCAGCACTTCTGAGTGCTGAGGAGTAGCTCAGCTCTATAATAAGATTATGTAGGACATCACCTTCCTCAACGGACCTACTTTCCTGTATGTATGGAATATAAATTTACACTATTCCTGTCCCCTAACACTACCTCTTAGATCATACTCCAAAAAGAAGACAACACTTTTTTTCCTACAACTACTGCATCATCAGAAAGAATCAACTAAACTTTAGTCCTGCACACCTAGGAATTATCTCACATTTAATACGGCCCCACTCTACACACAGGTGTCTAATACTGTTGTATATACTCTGGTCCATTTCTGCAATATAGTCACATTCTGATTACAGTAAAATTGTGAGTATCTGGCCAGCAAAGCTTACTGATTACAACATGCAGATCAAAGGGTATGAAGTTTGATATTTAATTCCCTAAAATGAATATGATTATGACAAGTAGAAAATGAAAGATTTTATTCTAAATCATCTAAGGACAGACATAGTAAAATCAGAAATCACCACAAAAACATCAGAAATTAAAATTCCATATTAGAAACATCTATTAGAGAAAAGAAGTCAGCAGGTCCTCTATATGTACTCTTCAAGTTAATACCTTTTGGCAGGATGAAGCTGTTCAAAGAAATACAACTGAAATAATAACCACTGCAGTGGCATTAACAGACTTTTTTTCAGGCTGCTTTAATCTTATAGTCTGTCCAAGAAATTAGCAGAGCACATACATGTGACTTACTGGCAAAAAAGAAAAAGGAAGGTAATTGAGCCAAAATTATTTTTTTATATCATTGCTGCCCTCTTCTGGTTTAAAAATGCTCATTCTCCGTTCTTCGTATACCAACTAATCCATCTCAACTAATTACATTACATTCATATGGAACATGTTCAGAATTAAATTAATTTCATCTAACACACAAGCAATTCTGGATGCTAAGAGTCCCACACACCTTTAAACATTATAATTTGAGAGTCGTGAATTAAAACCTATTATTAAAATTGATTGCTAGTATAATTTTTAAAAATTAACTGTTACTCCAAAGTACAGGAGTCAGCTTTGACATCATGACAGGTGTCAACTGAAGGTTATCAGGAAAACAGAAAACCAACAGAATTTGAAAATGCTTATTCAAAGTAAGTATAAGGAGAAAACAGAATCACATTTTGCATCTATTCAGGCACAGAGCTTTTACTTGTTCCATTACAGAAATATATCCAGCAAATACAATTCAATATAAACACAGTAATTCATAATTGTAAGAGTTTATTGTGAGTTTTATTGTGAAGCACTTTTCATATTGCCAAGATCCAGAAAACCAGGCAGACATAAACAACATCCACCCTTCTTTCTTGCCAAAATATCGAAGACCTCAGTACAGAATTTCAGAGTAAAAACTGAGTAGAAGTTGATGCATTGCTCAGGGGCTGGAGAAACTCAGCTTATTCTGTCTTCATGATGTATGTAGCATTGTCCATTCCCCTCCTTGTTCCCATACATACCTTTCCTCCCACTAACTTGGCATCATAACTTCTCTCACCTTTTGCTGCTGCTCAGAGCCGGCTCAAAGAACAGCATACTCCAACAGTTCACCAGGGTTTTGTGTCCAGCTCAAAATCAAGAGAGCCCTATTATTCACATTCAACATCACCTTTGCAGTTCTTCTTTCTCTGCATTAGTGGATGTCGATGGTTTCACCTCTTATTATCAGATAATTTCATGAGCTTCATCAGCACTACCCACATAATTACTCTACTGAAGACAGAAAAATTTAAATAAATTGCCAAACAAATATAAATAAATTTATTCTAAGTTTTTCAATAACGGCACCAAGTATTTACAGCAATTGAGCTGTTAGTCACACAGAGAAGCTGCCCAGTAATGGATATTTTTCTTGTGATGACCCTACAGATTCTAGGCTAGGATAAATCTCCTTTCTCTTGCTGTATAAAAGTTAAGTTTGTTATGCTGAAAGTTTTCAATGTAACAGCTATTTTTGTCCTAGGAATACAAATACTATGAGTGAAAGCCACTATAGTCCAAACCAGAAGTTTGCCAGAATCAACTATATTTTGAAGCTATGTTTTGTTTCGTTTTGTTTGTTTGCTTGTTTTTATTGGCTCTTTCATCAGCTGCTATAGAATTAAAGGATTCATCTTGATCTTTAAAAACACAGCATGTATACTTTGGAGGATGGAGAAGGAGAAGAGAGATCCCTGGAGTTCAAGAGCTTCTGCTTCCATTTAACTTGGAAATGCCATTGCTACTGACAGTTGCCACCTCATATCACAAACCAAGGCCAACAGAAACAGTACCAGAGGCTTATGCCTGCAAGGACAAAATAAGCTCTTTTTTTCAAGAGAGATGTCTGTCTAGGCAAGAATGACAGAGAAGACTGAGGGGGAAACTACATTTAAAAGACAAACAATAGGTATACTAAAATCTTGCAAACTAAGGTCTTGACTGAAAAAAACAGGCTGCTATTTTCCACCCACCCCCACCCCCCTCCCCCAAAACTGAACTTCTCATAATTTAGGACAGAAACACTTTAGATATTTCTTGCCTAGTGGTAAGCACTTCCACCAGCAAAACTTTCTAAAAAAACTCAACAACAAATACTCAAAACCCAAAACAATTCAAATCAAACCCTTTTACATTTCAAATGCTGATTAAAAACCAAAATTTCACCCCCAACCCCCAAATGAAAATGCATCTTGGTTTAAGTTCCCAAACAGAATGCGCTTAGGCCTTTCTCATTGGCTATGAAACAGGCAGAAAGAAGGAGGAAAAGCTAACTGAACACCAATTCCACATCAGGCATTTAAAATTAAATTCTAAGGCTAGCTTATGGGAACAGTTAAAATGCCAGCATTGTTCTCAGTCTCTGAAGTTATGATCATCAACAGCATAACAATGCAGTCAAGGTAAGTGGGTAAATGGAGTCCCAGAGTTTCTGCAAGCATACGTGCTAGACTCCTGTACATTAAAGTATCACCAACTCCAATTAAAAAGACTAATTCGTGGTATCTGTCTTGTGGGTGCTGTTAGAGAAAGAGATCAAAAGAATCATCCTGGACCCCATATCCTGGAAAGAGAGAAATAATAATATATGTGGTAACAGGACAAAAAAAGCCCTGAACTTTCCTTGTTTCCCTTGAGTGTTACAAAATGTTTTACCTTAGTAAGATCAATGGGATAACCACAATACTCCAGTACTGTAATCAAAAGAACTATTTTAAGTATACAAAGAGCAGCACATCCAAGAGTTGTACAGCCTCTCAGGTCACAAGCTGCAGAGGTAATTTATCCACCAGGCCATGAGATGTTGATACATTCCTCTGATAAAGGACTGCCACCAAGTTAATTCTAAAAAATGGATCACTCATGCTTCCATTCTGCAGGGGCTCCCAGAGTGACATAAAGGGCTTAATAATGTTCAGAACTGACTGGCTTTAGTCAAGCTGATAAATTTGAATGCTTTTGCCATCCATAAATGCTTTTCTCATTCAAAGTTTATAGTGATTAAACTTTTATGTTCTCTATATGTGCAGCATAGATTATCATTCTACTTGTGCACATATCTATACTTAAAATTTCCATAGTTTCTCTCACTAAATTAATTGGTTTAAGATGTGATTTCTTTTTTGTATTTACCTTGTAAATCAGCATTAGCTTATGTAAGTCAGCATTAACTTCCAAAATTTGGATTTGTTTGGTTACTTAAGCTAAATAGCTACCAGGAACTACCTCAGACATACAGAATTGTTTTTATACCTAGACAGATAATTTTCTTTTAATTTTTTTTAATACTGTAACAGGTCAGGCTCCAGTTTAAAGCTGGATGCTTTAACAAAAGCTGGGTGAAACTCATCCAAGGTATTACTTCACTGACTTCCCTGCAGATACAACAAGTATGAGCCTGACCCTAGGGCACACTATTAAAATTTTTTAAAAGTCAGATTCAGCAATGTTCTTTTTTTTTATTAGGGAACAAACAGTGCAAAATTATAAAATGACCTACATTCAGTGAGGGAAAAGTGAGATTAATCAAAATGTCAAAGGTGTATAAAAGATGCATTAAAATAGAAAAGCTATATCAAGTACAAAACATTTCACAATAATACAATGTGACTATGGCCCTCAGCCCAGTAAGTGCTTTGAAAACACTGCACACTCTCAGGCAAGTAAATGCACAAGCACAGATCTGTTACCAAGTGCAGATGAACACACAGCATCTGAGATACATTAAACCCTCTCTACACGAGACTGCAGCCGAAGTGCACGTGGGGCACACCTACCACATTTGGAACATTTGGTGCGCTCATGTGAACACTGTCTTTGGAGGCACCGAGCTCCTTCTCCCTTTTTAAATTTGAAAATATACATCCCCATTTCCCATAGTAATTACCACAAATGAATGGCAGTTCTCATTTCTAAGTCTGCACAGTGATTCCAAGGAGCAAAAGACACTTGTAGGGCTTTCAACTAACAATCACTTATTTCCATTACTTACTTAGGAGAAATGTAAGTAGTGTAAGGCTTACAGATTTCCATTCCAATGAACAGAAAATACAGATGCCTTTCTGGAGGAATTCTTAGTATTTTTTATCACCCATTTAAGAAACATATGTATCACTATAGACAATCTATATATGCACAAAGCCTTCAAGTATTAGATACCGCCTTAAAAAAAATAACACGAGCACATTTTCCTACAAGCCATTTTGAGAGAAGGTTTAAGAAGAATGCAATATATGTCTTAGTGAGCTCCAGAAGGGTGTACTAATACATTTCACTCACAAGAGCTGCTGTTTTGCATCACATCTACTCCAGTGTTCGGGGCTATACCCAACTAGAAGGAGACGTGATACTGAACAGACCAAGGGCTGCTCCAAATCTGTGCAGTCCAGGCTTGGGGTATAGAAGAATTAATGAGGAAATGAGAAAAAAGCAGATGGTGCTGCAGTACTTCTTCCTGTGTATCTGCCACCTCAAGCAGTTTCTATACAGGCAAAGCCCTGGGGCCCCACCTGGAAGACATATAATTACCCTAAATGTGCACTTATGTTTCATTACACCTTAACCATCACTATGCACACTGATTACAAGTATCAATCCATTTCATTTTCATACACCTCTGCAGTTGTACAGCATTCAACTGTGAAAATTCAGCACTCTCGTCACTTCTAAAACAAGGCCCATGCTGATAAACAGCAGTGGGCAAATTATTTGTCACTCTGTAGGGTGCCAGTAGGGTTTGATAAGGATGACATCACTCCCATTTTACCAATAACAATGACACTAACAAGAACATGTAATCAGCAAGCCTCAGTGCTTGGTCTAGCTGTGGCAGGTGCAACTTTTTTTATGCTGTAAATAAGCCAGCCAGTATTAGCTTCCAGCACAAGTACAAAACTATTTATTTTATCAGAATGTTAAGCAGAAGTTGGCTTCCATAAGGCACTGCAGCTGCTGTCGCTGCTTCTACAGATGCCTTCATTAATTTTATCAAGGACATACTGAAGTAAGTGCTTGATCAGCACAATGGCTATTTAGGAACAGCTGGAGAAATGAAACGATTAACTTAAGGAGACTATGCAAGCCCAATATGCAAACTAAAATAATTAAATATTTTTTTAAAATGCATTAAAATACATGTAAGAATAGAGCACAAAGCTATATAAAGCAAGATTTGCAGTGGGGATGGGGCTGAGAAAGAAAATAAAATCTTCACAGCTCTAATTTACTTACATCTAAATCAAATTCCTGTAACCTTTAAAATTATCCATGTCTTAACATTGTAATGCCTACTTAAGTACTTTAAAAATTAAGTTACAGTGAAAGATATTGCAGTTTATAAAAACCAAGCATGAAAATTACTTTAATATCCTTAGAGAAGTTTCATTTTATTATTTGCTGTGAAGAGATATTTTGCCACAGTGGACTAGAAATTTAAAAATGTTATTTGTTTTATGACACCTTTGCTGCTTGGAATACTTAAAGGAACAAACACTGTACTTAATATATTATATTTTGTTTCTCCTTATTCAGAAAAGAACCTCATATTGTGCTCTAATAAAGCATTACAAAAAATGCATTTGCTTACACCTCCTTATTCAAACTCTCATGGTATCTGGTTGATTAAACCTCAAAGAAAATTTCTATCCCTATGTCTACAAAAAACTTCCCACCTAACAGTGGAAGCTGAGTAGCTGAAGCTTCACCTCCCTGCATCTTCAAGGCCACCCAGCCACCACTCCTCAGATTTTGGAAAGAACAGCAACAGAGAAATTAATACTAGTTTTATTTCCTTCTCTGCCTCTGCTCAGGGTACTAAGGGTTTTCTGCAACACTACTATTCTGTCTCATTGCTGCAGCCAGGGAAAAATATGGCCAGATGTAGCTACTAGCATATTCACAAAGAAGGAAAAAGAAACTGAATGGTAAAAATAATAGAGAGCATTCTTCACAGCAGGAAATCTGGTGCAGGGCAACAATAATTACTTTCACACAAGTGCTCTGGGTAGTTTTACTGAAGTCGGCTTAGCTGGATCTGCCCATGGCAGATGTGACACACTATCCTAGATAATGTTAGCTGCTTTCAGTAGGGGGTATGGTGGGGGAGCTGCAGCAGACATGCCCAAAGAAATCACTCCCACGTTGTTGTAAATTTTGTCCAGACATGCCATTTGAATCTCTCTCCTTTCTACATCCAAGAATGATAAGAAGCTTCTTGTATGGAAGACAGAATAATGTACTCTATTTGCAGAACCTGGAAAGTACTAAAGGAGGAAGAAAAGTCTGCTACACCCTTTCAGTGTTTGAATGCACTTGGTATTTACATTTATTGTTAGTAATTATTGAAGTAGTCTGCAAGTACATGTATTTCCAGTGACATCTATGAAATATACCTTCATGGATTAACCACAAGGCCTTTAAAAACCCCAGAGTTTCTGAGCAAGAACGTCTTCGCTACTGGTAATGAAACTGAACTTGAACTCTCATTAACCCTTCCTCTTTCATGTTCCCCAACCAGAAGCTCTATTTATTAAGTTTTGCTATGATGAAATGTGTTCAAACAAAATTCTGTTCATATCATCTGTGTTTAAATAACAATACTGAGTATACCTGAAGGAGAATCACATACCAATAGAACAGTAGCTTCTATCAATAATGCAGGCCAAACAAATTTTAGTTTAAATACATAAAGGTAAGCTTTACTGCTTGAAGAGTATTACATACTACTTGCATTAGATAGATCTCTGTTAAATGACTGCTATGAGTATTTGTAGCTTTCTTTCAGTAAGACTCTGCAGGTTAAAAATTAAATTTTGTAGAAAGTGCTACTACTAACGTTGAACTCTTGTTCGAAAAGTATGTCAGCTCACTGTTTATCCAAATGCAATGAAAAGGCCTACTCTGTAGTGAGTAGGATTCCTACTGTGAAACCAAAAAGGAATTGGGGGGAAAAAAACAAAGGCAGCTGGATAAACTGGATTTTCCTGTCCTGAAGAGTATTCATACAGATTGAAAATACAGTATGTTTTATCTATATAAAACAAATTTTATTTTGATATACATATCCATCAAATCCTTCAAACAGCTTCATTTCCTTAACCATTACCTATTGCTTTCCTTAAGTAATCTGAAAATTTTTGAGGTTTTACCACATACAGAAAGTTAAACAGTCTAGATTCTGGGGAGCTAACTGCAAAGCAAGCTTTCAAAAACTCTAGTTACGGGAGAACACCTTGTTCTACTCCCCGAGGAGGAAAATCCAAACCAAATGCCACTCCTTGCTCCTAGCGGGGCAGTATTATTTAGGCAGATGAGAACTGCTTACTCAAACCACACAGACTTTCCAAAGGTTACAAAGACAACTGAGATTTCGCCTTTAAAATTTACAAAAAATGTCTCTCAGATTTCAGAGGTCTGGTTTACATGGCACAACCACAAAATTTCACTTGAGATATTTATATATTAGTGCCCTAAAGTGATTCAGGTGTTGCACCCCATGCAGCTCAGCCTTATAATCCTGACACAATAAAAGTAGTTTAACTAGCAGGAGATTGATTTAGGAGATCAGGCAACAGGCATGCTTAACTATAGGTGACTGAAAGGAAGCTGGGCCATGACAGCTGCAATCATTTCAATATCTAACACTGTGTTAACTTTCAAATCAGTGCTCAGTGATGTACTACGCTTCCATATGAAGGAAACTGACCCAGAGTTTGCTGTCTTCTTTGATTGTTTCAGGAAACTCTGCTGTTATGCAGTAGTATATTAAAAAAATGGTGTATTACATCTGCTATTACATGGAAAGATAAAACCTGAAAAAAGAGGCAAACTTTCAAGCTTGGGGAGGTCCCATTTTTTCCATCATCACTGTGTTGCTTACCACAATTTGGTAAGTAGATCTGACAGATTTTGCTAAAACTTACTTTCTGAGGAAACTGTGAAGCCATTTTCGTAACAATGAATAAGTGTTCAGGTTAAGGAATGAGATGCTTTCAAATTTCTGCTTCCTCTTCATTGTGACAACAGCAGACACTTAATCTAAGAAATGCTTGCAAAGTTCAAGACACCAAATATAAAACTGACACCATTTAGCCTGTTCTCCACAATGGGTTCAGACAGGTGAGCCAATATTCATTCCACAGTGAATTTCAGTGCTAAAGGACAGGAGTTTATGCACATGCAAGTCAGAAATCCATGTCACTGTAACACATGGGCCTGCTGCAGTGTTCCAATACAAATACATTAGTTGAATGTACTCCACATTTGCTCACCATTCAAACATAGGACCAGAACTGTTTTCTAAGACAAGCTGGATTAGTATTTTATCATCACTTTTCACAATTCATTTTTGAAAAAGGAAAAACAAATTACTAGAGGAAAGAAAGCAATATCCATACATGAAAAAATTGATTTGTACTAGAGCATCCTGTAAGTAATGACATGCTTTTCATGTCCTTTGCACTTGGTGCATCTCCAGCATACAAGGCATCAAGTTTTTGTCACCCGCCTGACAGCTTCTGATAAACAATTTTCACAGTTAAGTAAAAAAATAAAATGTCTCTGCTAAAAAGTTTCCAGTCAACTGACATACATTGAACTCAGAACTAAAAACTGATATAAAATTACCTTCTAGACTACCTGAGAAAAAGTCTCTGTGTACAAAAGCACATAAAGTTCATAGTTTACTGTGTATATACAATTTTTCAAGTTGAGCTCAAAATCAGTGCAACACTCATGGACCTTCAACGTTATCATCCCTTAATACAGAAGACTGAAAGAGTCATAAAAATAAGTAATGGATTTTGTTACAAGTATAAACTCTCATCAATTTTTTTTATTACTAATCAAGACTAAAAAAATAGGTTCTGTGTGGAAAAAATTGCATGTATAAATCTTACCTACTAAACAAATAAGCACTTATGTATTTTAATGTAGCAAAAAGTTCAAGGAATATTTTACATTAGATCCTCTCTCCCCTTTTGATCTGCTAAGTCAGTTTTGTGAAAATTTTTGGAAAAAATATCCCTGTCCAGAATGCCTAGCAGCATGGCCATAAACACTTTCCACTTTGAGTACCTCTGATATTTGACAGCTCTACAAGTACTTGAACATCATTTATCACATTTATTTTTAATAGCTCTCCCTGGGCACAGCTGCCTTGGATGCCAATCTTCTTTTCTTTTGTCTCCTGTAAATATTTGAAATAGCTATTCATTAACAGTTGCAGATTTATTCGGCACTGTTGTACTGCTTGTGAACTGAAAATAGCTTTTATTTTTCTCCCCCTATCTTTTGGCTGATCTGAAAAAAGCCTGCTGTTTAGGTTCAATCTGTCAGGATTTAAATTATGCTCCAGCTGAGAACTAATCAAGGGTATCTGACCTGGTTTACAAATAAACTAGGAACAAGAGCATTATTTTTTCCCTTTTTTTTTCTTTAGGGCATTGGGCCCATATATGAAAACAAACCATAACAGGTCACAAATACAGTTATCCTAAATTAAAGCAGAAGCATCTTGTCCAGAAACAACTTGTTCTCACAGGTGCCTTCCTAGAGGTTCTGGAGTATTCTCACTGACAGCTCTTACACCTAGCTTATGTGCAATATTTGAATTTCAGATTTCAGTACTTTTGCACAACGTACACAGCATTAAAAAGGCATGTATTTAAGCTATCAAGACACCCTGGTGTGCACATCAGGAGTCCTACATATCTGTACAAATCATTACTTTTATTTTCATGGGGCGATATCGCAGAAAAAAAAAGTTGTGTCATTCATTATGATTGCTCCTAATCTATTTCCACATACAACCAAATTGTGTCTAAAAGCCATCTCCCTAATACTTGAGCTTACCAAATTGTACAAAACTCTTAAGTGCATTTTAAGGTCTATTTTCTTTGGATTTAGACTAGAGAGGCCACAGAGCTCTGTAAAATGTACCAGTGCAAACTGCAACTAAATTGTCACTTCTTTAGCACGTAATAACATCAAATTTTTGAATGCAAACACTTGCACATGTGAGAGGGTTTTAAGAAAAAGTGCAGTCATGTCTTGTCTAACGAAAAAAGCCCCTAATGCATCCATACAGTATAACTATCTTCCTTCAGAAGGCTGCTAAAGCTGCAGAATAGATTTTGTTTAAAAGAAGTGTTGCTCATCTGGTCTTTGTATTACACGGTATGAATGATGACAGGGCAGCAGCAAGTAGTGTTTTCTTCTACTTAGTCTGGTCCTGTTATTTCATGAACAATCACAATCACTGTAGCATTATGTCTAAAGCTGGCATCAAAATATTTTAACATATACTGACTTTTGTCTTAACATAGTAGGAGGTACTCAAGGGAGGGTTAAAAAAAAGAAGGGACAACAGTTAACCATGTGAGAGATCCATCTAATCTCTGGGACCAAGGCAGTAAATTTATTTTCTATAAGACAGATTTAGTATTCTCTCAACATTCTCTCCCTGTCGCAACTGGGCTCATCACCACCCAGAGTTTTACTCTCGCTATGACTTCACTGACTACAGCATGAAAGATTAGACAATTTCTTTTTATAACTTACACTTTACACTTGAGATATGCTGTAAGTTGAGTTGCTTGATGTTGAAGTCTCGTGCTTCTGTAAACTGCACCTTTATCATTTAATCACATAACACTTTTAAAGGTCTTTGAAAGAAAGTTATCTCAGATCAAAATAGCTCTTAATTTCCTATTAAATTAATCTAAAAAGTTGCAATCTTGTATTAGCATTAGATATGGAGATGGCATGGCCCTGAGTCACAGTGGTATTGCACAACAAGTCAAGAGGGTCACCAACACCACAAACCCCAACCTCCACATGGAAGGTGAGCCTTCATTACAAAAGGTGATTGAGAGCAATACTAAAAGCATAAGCACACTTTATATAAAGTACAATGGGGGAAATTAGTTACTTGCTGAAATACAGCTTAAGAATAGCCACAAGTAAGACCATTAGTCAGCTTAGCCTAGAGTCTTCTCCCACAGGATGCTTAGTGGAGAGTATAAATACAGGCAGCATAAATGATTTGCTGAATACTCAGAAAATTGCAACACTCGACGTAAGATTTGTTATTACTTAAAGAAAATGGCTTCTTCCTCATGCCTCTGTTCTATTTCTTCCAAATGCTCCAACTTCCACTATGTCTCATGCTAGGGGGTTTCTCAGCTTTAACCGCACTATGAGATTAAGAATCCCACTGCAATTTGTTCTGAACCTGGCCTTTGTTAGCTTCACTTAATGCCTTGGAACCTGGTATGGGTTGAGATATCCAGCACTGCTGTCATTTTAAGAAGTAGATCGGCACATTGGTCACCTTGCAGTAAAAGGGGTACTGGGACATGCATAGCTCATTTAGTCCATAAACAAAAACACTGGAAGGATGTGGGCAAACTTCATCCTGAAAAGATCCTAGCTTTGTCACAACTCCTGTTCTCCAAAAAGTCTCTCCTTTATATCCCCACAGCAAAGACAGAGAAGTTAGCAAAAGATACCATCTTGAGTAATCTTGAGAGTAACGAGGTTTCAATGGCACAGAACAGCTGAGGCTTTTTCCTACAGAAAGCCAAGCTATCCAGCAAGAGACTACTTACCAAATGATAAAAGGAATCACTGATGCATTCTGATAAATTACCTTTGGACACATGAAAGATGACCTGAACTTGGTAGCTAAAAAATGCAACACAGTGCATCAGATTTGTTAAGTTAATGATTTGGATTCCGGTCACCATATCTGTTTGACAGTAGAAATTTGTTCATTATATTTTCACAGGAGCTATGGAAAGCTTCAGGCTACTGACTGCAGCATAACATGCAAAGCTGACCCTAAGAATACTCTTATAATGTTTTGGAAGTATTTGTAATCCAGGTGTTACAAAACCAGCAGTAAATACATGAGTAAAATATGGATTATCAAAGAAATACAAATTCCTGTAGGTGAAAAAATATTTACAAGGAGTGAAAAAATTCCAATACCTCCATGGTTAAGAAGCCACATAAAACCAAACTTCCATTTTCAAACAAAATTAAAGATAAAAACCTTTTCCCCCCCTGAAAATCAGATTTATTAAAAAGATAAATCATGGTTTAATTCCAACTCTTTAAATTCCAGACTAAATACACACAAAACCAACTTAATCTGCCTGGTAAAGAGTTAACTACTGGCTTTGGCATTGCTGAACCTTGTGGTTTACACTCCATTTGAAATAATGCAAACTTAGCAAAAATAAATTTATAAATAAAATTAACAAGCAAGTAATGCTACCCAGATTTTTTCTGCTGCTGTTCCGCTAAATAAGCATGGAAAGAATATAACATACATTACTCTTGTATAATATAAACAAATTTTCCAAAAAAAGAAAGATAAATAATTTCAAGCAAACATCAGATTGATGAGCTCCTCTGAAGAAACCACAAATTAGCCAAACATTTTGTGAAAAAGCATGAAGACTAGACTGTGTTTCAACCCTCTCTTTTCCCCTTCCCCAGTTCACCTGGAACAGGTATCTCCTGCCCTTGGAAGATCAGAGAAGACACCCCAGGGTGTCCAGTATTACATGAATTTTTTTAGGATCATTTCTTGCCCCAAAAACCAGCTAAACTGGCCTAGGATAGAGCAGCTGGATGATGAAAGAGACGCTTGGGTAGATTTCTACATCCAGTTTCCCAGATATCTGTCCAGTCCCTTGCTCCAAAGGCTGAGTTCCATTGCGGTACCACAGAATTGCGGTACTTCTGCAATGTCAGCAACGGGGAAGATTCAGTTTATATCAGTTACTAATGTCACTCTATGAGGTTTCTAAAAACACATTCAGTTTTACCCCAGATCAGTCCCTCAGCCTGATTCACACAAGGAACACTCCCAGCCAAAAAGCAAGTGGCCTGAGGAAAGGATAAAAAAAAAAGGGGAGGCAACGGGGAGGATGGATGGAGGAGGAAAGAGGGGGAAGAGATGGCCAAGAAATGCTCCTTTTACTTGCAGTGGTTGGTGAAAGTACAACTGAAACTATAGCCTAAGGTTGAATATCAAGTAGTAATTTTAATTGTATACATGTCTGCTTTGGCTCTTCTCTATTAAACTTTTATTTCGAAAGAAAATAAAATGCACCTTTTTCATAACAATACAAAATTAAACAGGCTGGCTGTCAGTCAAGGATTTTAGCAGCACAAATGTAATTATTTTAGTAGGAAAATAAAAAGCAACGAGAAGACTGAATCATATAGAGCAAATGTGACCAAAAATTGGGGTTTTCTTTCTGCTGAAGAAAAAAATACAACCTTTGTTAGACAGACTTCTCTGGTTCTTGAAACTGCTGAAGTTAAGAGATTAGTGGAGTCTTATTGTCTGTAGGATTCTTAGTCAGGCATGCAAAATAAGCATTAGTGTATTCAATTTATAATCCTTATTTCCAACACTGTAAGCTACAACAACCCATGCACAGTCAAAAAGACTATAAAAAAGGAGCATTACTAGAGTAGGTTTGATGGAGACAAAAAGGTTATCTGGTCATGCTATCAGACATTTTGGCAACAGTTTCAATTTATCTGGCAAGTTATCTTCTGGACAATCCCTACGTACCTCTGGCAACACTTAGAGAGAAAACAGCATCCTAAAGCAGTAATTTTCCAGATTTTAAAAAAACACATATTTTATCTCATGTTATAGCATTAATAGGCTTTATGTTTTGGAACAGACAACCATAATATGAACATTTCAAGGCATCCAAGGAATCTATTTAAAGCTATTCCACCTTATAATAATCCCCATAGAGGAGAAAATATTACTTTCAGAAACAGGAGGCAGCACATGGAGACTTTGACTCCTGATGAAAATCTTTATGGAAACATGATTTTTTTCAAATTCCTGGGTGACAGCTCCTCATTAAATGAATGACCACTCGTTGTTACCACATTATCTTCCTTCCAGTCTTCCCTAAACAACAAACTTTCCTCTGTCATCCCATACAAGACCTGAGACATTGCCATGGTAGCAAATACAGCAACCACCACTTATTATCCTGAATGCAATCATGTATTATTCTACTTCAGTTGTTTACACTGTCACATTACAAGCTCTTCAGGGCCACATTTATTTTTTTTAACAGGTACACAATACTTACACAGTAAAATCCCAATTATACAAATGGCAATGAGTGACTAAGTGGTTTTCCTTTAAAGTGCATAGCCCAATTACAGTTCTGCATGTTATGCTGCATACTTGCAAAAGCTACTGTGATTCATTTATATCCTAATTGAGGCATGGGCATGATTTTTTGGCAAATTAACTCTTACAGCATGATTGCTCTACAAGGCTGTTGGACGGGACTAAATCCTCTATGAACAGTGGAAGAAGGCATTAATACATGGAGCAAAAGAGAAAGAAGTTTCCCTTCCTCATTTCTGATGCCTAGTATCACAGTAGATCTGGCAGCAAGGGAAAAAACCATAATGCATAAAACCAAACTGAGGTATGGAGCAATCCTACAAAATCTAACAGGCAAAATCAAGTGAGTCTTCACAAAATCTGTTTGAACCAAGAACAAAATTCAATTAAAAAAAATAAATAAAGTGACCAGGGGCAAAGTATCTGCCACACTAAGGCATGAAGGCCTCTATGACTTTCTAGTAAGTTTTTCTGGTTTCTAAACCTGTCAGGAATAACCTGTTTTCCCAAATGTAATTTCTGCAAATAATTTGATGACCTTAACTAGAAGCATCAATTAAAGTTTGACAGAGTTATAAGGAAATGAAATCAAGATTATATTATTGAAAGTTCTTGGCAACTATAAAATTAGAAGATGCAATGTTCGACACCCTTAATGAAAATATTAACAACTTATTAAACTAAATCTGAGCCTTCTGCTGATTCTTAGTGTTTCTGTGAAAAACAGTGGCATGTTGTGAATCCCAGAATCCTTTGTGGCCAGAGGGCACAGAGATGAACAGTGTGTTTAATATTTTGATGACAACATCAAACATACTGCAAGTGCACTGCAGAGTGATCAGCCTTTGGCAACAGATCTTGAAAATACTGAATTTATTCTGCATGAGTCTATCACCCGGCATGTACAATAGGTTTGAAGCATTCTGACAGTAGTGGACTGACTACACATAATACACTACAAATGCACAAGAATGGCTACATGGCTTTTGGCTCGCAGTCAGCTCACATCTGGCCATCTCTGAAGGAGCCTTCAATGATAACTGCAAAAGGCCAAGTAAAAACATGCAAAACAAAGGAAAAACATGCAGAGAAAAAATTATAATTTTAAATGCAATAGTTTTTAATAAAATAAAGGATTAGAATAATAGAGGAATTTATTTAAAGCATGTTAATAAGGGTGTTGTCCAAATGCCTCTTCAACACTGACCAGCTCGAGGCATTGACCACCACTGTAGGAAGGCTGTTCCAGGGTTTGAGTGCCCTCTTGGTAAAGAAATATTTCCTCATGTGAAGCCCAAACCTCCCCTGAGGGATGCAGCTTTAAGCCATTCCCCTGTGTCCTGACATTGGCTGCCACAGAAAAGGGATCAGCACTGCCCTCTCCCCCTCTCCTTCTCAGAAAGCTGGAGAGAGCAATGAGGAAAAAAGCTAGACACCAATAATTTAATAGAAATGCCACTACATTTTGTAAGTAAAATTTAAAATAATGCAAAAGAACCTTTTATGCAACAGGACATGCAGTAGATGACAGAAATAACAGTAACTGGTCAACTTGACTGTATAAAAAAGTGTACCAAGAAGACAACAGGAAATTTCCTTCAGAGCCAAGAAGAAAATTCACTAAACTAATTTTCTTACTCAAAGGTAGCTTGAAAATACCTCCAATATTGCAATTTACTACTGAAAAGATATTTTTATCCTTTAAAATATCTCTTTGCTATATGACATTGGTTATGTGTGTTTATATATGTTACACAGTAGTTCTCACATACTTGGAGACGCTGCTTCTACACACCACTGATGGATTATGACTTTTTTTTAAAATAAAAATAAAAGAAAAAATACATGTGGACAATGAAAACTAATTCATTATGCTGTCCCATCTAACTACAAAATGACAGGCTGGTACCAAAATATTTATCTTGGCCTAAGTATTCTGTGCATTAGCAAAGTCAGCAGGAAAAAAAACATTCATAAGACACAAAAGACGATACAGAAAGAATTTTAATAAACTTAAGAACAACAACAAAAAGTCCCCCTAGCTCTATAGACATATCCAAAAAGCACAGCAAAACAAAGAGAGGTTGTTTATCAAAGTGTCTCAAATACAGCCCAAGCTCCCTGGAACGCAATTTCAAATTATAGTTCAGGAACAGTATTAGAATAAAGTCTATG
Source organism: Drymodes brunneopygia (assembly GCA_013400955.1). Classification (NCBI taxonomy): domain Eukaryota; kingdom Metazoa; phylum Chordata; class Aves; order Passeriformes; family Petroicidae; genus Drymodes; species Drymodes brunneopygia. The sequence continues at coordinate 330,934 of VZTZ01001116.1, forward strand.
TTCCCTAGAAGTCAGTAAAAAGGCTGACAGAAACAATTTGTCTCAGATAAAGAGTCACCATTCTCCTCCTTCCTCTCTCTCTCTCTAGGTCAGATCTGCAGATGAAGTGCCCTGTTTACAGAGTTCGTTTCAACTCTGGAAGGACCCTGAGTACATAGCCCAGGTTCCATCTGGATAACAAGGCACTCATTCCCTGTCAGTGTCTTCAGAGACCAAACCCGCTGCCGAGAGCATGGCCCAAGCATCCTGGTTTGGTACTGCTTCTGCTAATCAATGGGAAACTAAAACATTGCCAGTAGTTCATCTTTGTCCTTTCATGAATGTCAGCTGCCCTGAAATCATATAGAGAACTTACAGGTCATTGTGCAGGGGCAAAACAGCTACTAGGAATAAAGCAGAATGTCTTGGCAGTACTTCAGCAGAACTGCTAAAACCAAAGATCCTCAGCAAAGCCCACAGTCATCTGAAAAGCTCTGGAAACCACGTTATATAAAATCAATCCTTATCATCACCCACAAACATCTGTTTATGGCAAACTTGTAGAGAGAAAAATATTTAACACTAATATTTAACACTAATCTCCTTTAAACTCTCAACACTCCAAAGTCTACCAGATTAGAGGTAATTGCTAAAGAGAACTAATGAAACCCAAGACTCAGATTCTTAGTTTTGGTACTCCCCTGCTTTATAATGTTACATGTTGCCCAAGATTTCCTAACAGAAGTGCTATTCAGAACTCAACACCATGCATGCCAGTGAACCATCATGCAAATAATGGCATAAAAATAAGTGATATTTTGCCACTACAATTATCTGTCCAGAAGCAACTGTTCCACATGGTTTGAGGAACAGTGTTTCCCAACAAGATGTGACTTTCATCTGAGAACCCTGAGTGCTACCATAAAATAAGCTAATACAGTAGTTAAATATACAGTGTATGTTTTAATAGCAGCATATTCCCTGCCATCTCCAACAGGCATGCAGTGCTAAAGAAGTATAGCTTTGTACTGGTACATACAGAAGATTGTAATTCTAAACCAGAATGAAATAACAGCTAACTCCATAAAAATATTCATATTTTTAACTTAGTTTGCTGAATGAGCCAAAATTGCTTGCAATATAAAGTATTGTCCTTGCCCAGAAAGTCTCTCACAATATGTAGGGTTTTTATGATAATGAAAGTCCCACTTAAGGGAAAAAAACAATTTCAAGTCCTGCAGTTTAGCCAAAGCCATCCCAGGACAGCACTCCACACAACATTCAAAGCTCAGGCTTGTTTAACTTTTGTGTCTCCTTGGAACACTCTTCACCAATGGCAGCTCCCCCAGCCTTCCACTTCATATATTAAGCAAAACCACATTGTTATACATAAAGTTGCTTTGGGCAGGAAAGAAAAAGCCCTCTCATGACTGCAAATGCAATCCCTTAAAATACAGCACTGAATATGACACAGCACATTTAGAAAAAAACTTACTATCAAATTGATGACACAAAGAAAGCGCTGTACAATCAGCTGTAGAAAAACTCTGCATAAACAACATTACAGTAGACATTTGTTCTCCACTCAAAGACCACTTTACGGTATTTCACAATACTTTTACTAGCTTTCCTACAGAATTCTGCTGTATATTCTGATTTGACATGGCTGCCTGTGAAAAAAAATTAAACAACTACTTACTAAGAGTTGAAGTTTACAGAAAAAACATTGAAGTTAAAAAATGAACAAACCCAAAAAGCTACTTTCACCTTGAGATAGATTATTTTGTTGATGAAAATTTGTGAAATATTCAAGTTCATGAATACTTCAAAACTATTATGGAGGTCAGAGAGGAAACATAAACCATGCAAAAGTATGCAAAACCCAAGGGGGTTTAGTTTCAGTATACCTTAACGCTTCGTCCAAGGCATTATGAAAGTATGCACCATGTACTAGAAATCTACAACAGTTTTTGTGCACATTATGTTGAATTCAAGATATTAAAATAATATACAAAAAGAAAAACAACTTATTTCAGACTTTGGAAATGTACAAGAAATAGGCTGATATTTGTTCAATCATGGACAATCATGGATGGATTTCAACCATCTCTTTTTAATCCGTTTTCAAAGTAGAAAAACTTTGCATGCTATATCTGTACCTCTCTGTGTTTTTAACTAGAGCTTCACCAATACATCTTGTGAAAACAGAAGTGATTGTTGAAGAGATTGTGGCTCAGTAACTCAGCAAGAAATTGAATAATGGCTTTGAATTGCTAAAGTCTGCAGCAAGCTGCAGCAAGCTGGCAGTAATAAATTCTCCATGCACTGCAAACTAAATATCTGACTATTTCATACATTTCTAAGTATGGCAAAGCTGGAGGCAAAGCCATTTTACAACTGAATAAATACTTGCTTCTTTCCTTATGTCCTCTAACAGAGGTAGTAGTGTACTGCCAAACAAGAACAGAACTCCCTGGAGATGCCTGCTGTGAGAAACATCATAGCATTTCTTCAAGAAATTTCAAAACCATAGCTTAAGGGCAACTTTTTCCATTAGAAATCAAATTATTTTGAAAGAGTCAATATTTATAATAAAGGCCACAGTACAAAAGATGAATCAAGTTACTGATTTTTCAATCCAAATGTACAATACTTAAGTTCAAAATACTTCCCAAAATTTCACATTCATTGCCTGCAAAGACAAACAAAACTCAAGTTTTCTTCCTTATTATGCCAAGTAAATACATCTTTATGCTAATATAACATGGAATTGATGGTATATAAGTACAATTAGAACAGACAAGTCTGGTGGTTTTTTCTTTCCACACATACCATAAATCTAAATAAAATTTAGATAGTTAACTTAAGCAAAGTCATAATCCTGATCCATCTTATCTTTGTCATACTTCCTTGAAGAATAGTCCAAAGTTTCTTTAGAACAGCTATATAGTGCTGAGTAACACTTCTTATGCTACTTAAAAATGGCAGCTTCTCTCCTGTTAAGTAACTACTTGCCAATTACAAAATCACCTTTCTTATATTACTGAAAACTTCTAGCTTTCTGAAACATGTTTCCTGAACTGCTTCTCCACCAAAATAACAAGCGTATTTATGCATCCTCTACTTCTGTTACCGATAATTTCATAGTATGTATACAGGTTTTAGAAACTTATCCTACTAAACCAGAAATCTGACACAACAGGATGCCTGTAAGACAAACCTTACAGACAATCAAATTCACAGCAAGGAGAGCATTAATTCTACGAACCTAAGCAATAGGAAAAATTTAGTGGCAATCACAGATGAGCTTCACAGAAGAAAAGAGAGGTGCTTGGCTTTTAACATAAGTGAAAGAAAAGGGCATTTGCAACCTTAAGCAAGAACTTTCTCTGGGCCTAATGTAGAACTTAGAATTTGTGAACATGGGCTTTGATTAGGAAAAGGACTCTTCCTTGCATACTACTGATATGAATAGACAAAATTTCATCACTGGTCTAAATAAGGTTCATTATGGGCCCCTAATCAGGGATAGATTTAAAAACACTTTTAATTGAAGACTTCTTACTAGAATGGTTGCAGCTCTTGGAGCCATAAATGAAGCTCAATGCATATATTGCCTGTACCTCCACAGAGGACACGACATCAAATGTTGCATTTATCGCTTTTGATTCCAAGTATTTCATACAAAGATGGAAGGAGCTGCTACACCAGAATTACCCAAGCATTTTTAATGTACGTTTTAATCCTTTGAAATGGCACACAAACAGAACAAACACCACCTGTGCATTCACAATGAATACTGGCAGAATTTGGAAATCTGTATTTTCGAAACACAGGTAAAATTTAGATATAAGGAACAAACACTAAGATTCAGTAAAGCTGTCATAACTACCTGACATAAAAGAGCTCAAGGCAGATGCTGGCCCAGATAGTGTGCTGCAGGAAAAACTTAGTATTTGATTGAATCCGTGTGACATTACAAATATCCTACTGAAAAAAAAAAAAAAAAGCTAAAAAAAAAAAAGGCTTAAAAGCTGATAGGCTTTGTATGGCTCTCCATCCCAGGACTTCTCCACTAAATCAATTACCAGCAAAAGCAATGTGATCCTAATCACATTGTAATCCTAATCCTAAACAGGATTTAAGAATCCTTGGGAGGTTCATGAAATTTACTTCATAACTGAATGAAAAAAGGTTTTCCTCACCCTTTTTAAGAAATTAGAGTAGAGTAAAATGACCACATTTTACCAGTTCCACATGATCTCAAAAAGATGCATGCAGAGAACTTCACTTGAACAATCCTAAAATCAAAATGAAATACTCCTTAAAGACTACATTTTGTAAATAGTGGTGCACACCATAACAAAGTCATGGCTTTCTACCACAAAGGTACCACAAGACACAGCTATGACTATTAAGAACAACAGAGTCATATTGTATCCCAGTCATTATGGGTGAAGGTAAGCCCAGACATGCTTCAGTGACTGACACTTATTGTAGGGATAAAACTCCTTACCTTGAAAAGACTGTTTGGCTCTGTCCACCAGTTCTTCAATTGGATAACTTGCTAGATCCCCTCTGGCATGTTTAGTTTTACAGTAGGTACATGCATTGAGACACCTGTTCAGAAAACAAAAATACTCAGTTTCTAGCCAGGAAAGCCCTTATATGTACAGCTATATTTATTAAGTGCATCTGGAAAAATGAGTTTTTATATCTATGACCAGAAAAAAGTGGTATTCCATTTTAAAATCAGTGCAATGGTTTGAAAAACATTTTGCTATCCCAAATTCTTAAAGTATCTTTCACATCTATATGAAAGGTTGAAAAACAATCAGTGGGAATCACATTCAAAACCCAAGAGTGGGTATTTAAATATTTTTTAGGAAGGTACAATAGGGTTAGTAATTTTTCATTCCTAAAGATGAATCTCCAGGTTTCCAGTCCCTCTATTACATAAAAAATCCAACCCGAATGAGAAAATAAAGGAAAAAAGTCCTGAAAGGCTGAAAGTAGATTTAAAAGTGTGTATACTTAAAAAGACATTTCAATGAATTTTTCCAACTTTCCTTTGGCATGAATAAATAGAACAAATAACACAATGAAGACAGAATCACCAACTAGAAAGACAGTTTGGCACAAAAGTTTGGGGAACTAACGAAAACTCCTACAAGAAAATGAAGGAATAATGTGATTGCTTTTAATTTACCTTACAATATACTAAAGGCAGACTAATTCAGAGTACAAGGATGGAAAGACCATAACAAACAAAAACTGCTTCTCATTGTAAGATTGTTGTGCTTTTTTCCCCTTCTCCCCTTTTTAAAGCTGATATTGTTCTAGCTTTTTATAAGTTAAAGCATTTAAACCTAAGCTCTACAAACCCCACAGACCCCAAAAAATTCATTATAAATATTTCTACTGTTCATGCTTACTAGAATACGATAAATTCTATCCATTTTCACAATAAAAAGGCCACAGCTTCATCAGGTCACAGAATTTTTAGAGCTGGAAAAGGCCTCCAAGATCATCAAGTCCGTTAGACCCATCACCGCTGCATCAAATAAACTGCAGCATGAAGTGCCACATTCATTTCTTGAACACTTTGAGGAATGGTGACTCTACCACTTCACAGGGCAGCCTGTTTCAATGCCTGACCACCCCTTCAGTGAGGAAGTTCTTCCTGATGTCCATCTTAAACTTCCCCTGGCACAGCTTGAGGCCATTTCCTCTTGCCTTGTTGCTGGTTGCCTGGCAGAAGAGACCCCACCTGGCTCTACTCTCCTTTCAGGCAGCTATAGAGGGTGGTAAGGTCTCTCCCCTGAGCCTCCTTTTCTCCAGGCTAAACACCCCCAGCTCTCTCAGTCACTCCTCATCCAACTTGAGATCCAGACCCTTCAGCAGCTCCATTGCCCTTCTCTGGACACCCTCCAGCTCCTCAATGTCCTTCTTGAAGTGAGAGGCCCACAGCTGAGCACAAGATTGCAGGTGTGGCCTCACCAGTGCTGAGTACAGGCGACAATCACTGCCCTGGTCCTGCTGGCCACACTGTTTCTGATACAGGCCAAGGTGCCACTGGCCTTCTTGGCCACCTGGGCACTGCTGGCTCTTGTTCAGCCACTGTGAACCAGCACGCCCAGCTGCTTTACCACTGGACAGTGTGCTGTCCACTCTGCCTCCAACCTGTAGAATTGTAAGGGGTTGTTGGGATTCAAGTGCAGGACTCAGCATTTGGCCTTTCTGAAATTCATACGGTTGATCTTGGCCCATCAATCCAGCCTGTTCAGCTCCTTCTGAAGACCCTTCCTACCCTCCAGCAGATCTACACCCCAGCCCAACTTTAGTGTCACCTGCACACTCACTGAGAATGTACTTGATACCCTCATCCAGACCATCAATACAGATATTAAACTGGACAAGTAAAACATTTGGGTGCTAGAAAAGGTGAATGTTCCACCTACAGCATAGTTGGAACTAATACCACAGAGCTTTCAAAACAATAGTGAAAAGGCAAAGACAGTACCAGGAGGGTTCTGATGAAGTCACCATCCACAAGACTGTGTTTACTACTTGGATATATCTTGTCTTCTATTACCATCTCTGGCTTCTCCATGACTAGGTGATTACTGCTTTGCAAACTCTGAAAGTTTCTCTTCACAGACTCCCCTCACATGTTAGTTCTGATTTATTTGCATAAGCAGGGGTTCAGGAAGAGTAAGAACATTGCCCAGAACATTTGCTCAGGTGCCCTCCTACCCCTGCAACATCCCCTCGGCCCTGAGAGCTTCTCCATTCAACAGAATCATAATTTCTGCAAGAGAACATCTAATTAGTTTGTGATTCTCTCTGCTAGACTGGATACGTATATTATTTGTTATGCCTATCAGACCAAAACATCAGATTTTAGCTTTCACCTCAGATCAGAAAACTAAAATATACTGCTTAACAGCAGCAATCAGACTGTTTCATATATTAAAAATATATATGAAAAAGGTTGCCAATAAAATATCCAACTGGCTATTAAAAATAGAAAAAAATCCCTAAATCTGAATCTTTACAACCTGTTCCAAGTAAATGATTCATTGCCAGCCAAACACAACTTATTCATCAGATGTATCTCACCTTTCTTGTGCAAATCAAAAGCCTTTCATTGTACAGAATCTGAAGCGTGTGTTAAAGGTAGCACTTGAAATCAAGAAAGTGCAAGATAATTGGTTTATACTTTGTCTGTGTAACCTACATAGCAAATGGAAATATTTTTCTTCTAGGTCACCATCATCTAAAGTTTGCCATGGATGGCTTTCCCTCAAAGCCCATGGATACTTCTTTATCTCCGTGCTCCCCTTATGGAAAACATGTCTACCACCTTTTTTGTTTTTCTTCATTCTCTTTTCTGCTAGTTTGTTTTTAAAGCACAACTCTCCATTCAATCCAACACTTCATTTCTAAGCAGGCTCCCATCCAGACATCCCCCTATCACACTCCCCTCCCTCCACATCATTCAGTCAGCTAAACCAGCCTTTTTCCAGACAACTACACAGAAAAAAAGCATTAAAGATCAGTCAAGGAAACATAAAATCAGTTTCAGAGCAAATATGTCTGCCTTTTTGGAACCAAAACATAAAAGGTCTGATATTATATACTAACCTTTGTACTATACTAACCTTTGTTTTCTCCAAGAAAATAAAATTACCAGCCATTTTGCCAAACTTCTCAGGTCAAGAAGAGATTTTACTACAACAATCCTGCTCCTTGAACACTGGGTTACTTTTAACACTGGCTTTTTCACTCACAGAAGAGAATTCTGTCAGCCAAAAGTAACAAAGGGATGCATAAAGATTTTTTTCTCTTGGGATAAAGTAAATATATTGGACTCAAATTTAAGCTCAGATTTGGAAAAAAAAAACCAACAAAAAACCACAAAACACAAAAACACAAGAAAACCAAACAACTTTAATAATTTCCTTAAATTTGCAAATTCTGCCTTAAGAGTTTCAACAAAAACTTTATCACAATTTTTTGTTGCCTTGAACTGCAACCCTGAATGAAAACAATGCTTTTTGTAGACCTTCAGGCGTGTCAATTCATCATAAGATTGATAAAGACTGTAATATTATGAAGTTATTTAACACAAACTTCTAAACTTACTCCTGTGTAATAGATCTAAATAGATCCAAAATCTGAACTGGTATTGATGTACACTAAAAAGGATTATTTATTCTATCTACATAGAATTTTTCCGTTCCCTTATCATATACAGAACATCTATAAAATGCACCATGTTACCTCTTTCTCTCTTCTCCTTATAATTTATGCATACATTATATACATTCCTTACTATGTATCTTGCTCTGTATTTAGGCAGCAGTATTTGAAAAGTTTTACAGCAAAAATAGTAAGCACTAGGAATGTTAAGTACTATGCAACAGTGCTAAATACTGAAATTATTAATCTCCAAACCTTGAGCATAATTTTCACTGATCTTCAATCAATGCTCCTGTCCTACAAGACTGGGCTACCTGAAAAAATGCAGTAATAGCAGCTCTTCTATGATACCTTTGTAAACTCTGTCACAAAGCATGGAAATGTGGAGAAAGAAGCACAAATAAATAAGAGGAAGATATTTTCCAAATATTCACAGTATTATTATAATACTTGCCACTACTTTCACAATGTTATATTATTTTCCAAATATTCACAGTATTATGTGGTATTGTTTCCAAGACATTTATTATTATCGTCTTTAAGTACAACTTCAGGGGGTTTGTTGATTTATTTTCGTGTAAGAGTTGAAAGTTGGAACTTGGAGGCAGACTTTTTTCTTGTTTTGCTGTGGTAATTAACTTACTCCTACTGTAAAAAAGAAGTATTGGGCATGTCTAAATAATTTAGTTTAGTTTTTCACTTTTTTGGTACTTAAAGAGATGATATAACAAAACCATAAAGAGACAGATGTAACACAAAAAAGGATCAGTTTTAGAAAGCAAATGAAAGGAGACCAAACATCTATATCCTATTTGTACCATATTTGTTAATACCAGCTTGGAAAAGGAAATAATCTTCTGGGTGACAGCTGACCAAGAAAAGGATGCAGATTTAAACTACTTGTAAAAATGCAGAACTAACCACTTTTCACAGATATAAGAATTACCAATTCTTGAAATTAGAAATTTAAACCAAACCATAAGTATAATCAAGCATCTGTAGTGGTTTCTTCCCTAGTAAGCCAGCCTCCACTCCAAGTTTCCAGCAACAAATTACTCATATGTCCATGCTGTCACATACTCAGACCACAGGCAATCAAGTGGAAAAAGACTTTTGGGAACTCTGAGAATCTGAGCACTGCTTCTTACTAAGTGGCATCCACCACCAAGTTGATCACCTAAAACCAACATCTCCTTAAAAACCAGCCTTTACCATAGCTGTAGCTCAAATACAAAGGACTAAGCAGCCAAGAAGCCAGTAGTTGCAAAAGAGTATTTGCTTTGTGTTAAACTGGGAGCCTCCTTTCAAGCATTCATAGCTGGTTTGTAAATGTTAGTTTGTATTAATACAGGCCAAAGCTTTTTTTGCACAAAGAAATCACAGACATTTGTAGAAAACAATAATTATTGATCACTGTCTTTGTAATTGTCAATATGTTTTGGCTAAACTTTATAGTGATTCCAGAACAAAAAACACTGAGTCCTGGTTTTCCAACATACTAAACTGATTAAGGTACTTTGAATTATTAACCTTTTGCTTTGAATTATTAACCTTTAATCAGCTATGCACCCAATACACAGAACTATTCACAGCAAGATAAAATATTATCCACAGATAAATTAATACCATGTGACTAATTAAAAAAACTTTTCAAGCACTTTACCAAACTGAATATCATCAGCATTTTGGTAAAATGCCTAGAATTTTCTTGTAGACATAGGTAACAGTGGTCTTCACAATGTTTAGCTAGTATGTGCTCATGTTGTGCATTATATTAACCAGAGTCTTCATTTTCAAAACAGTAATATTCCTCATAAAACACACACGTAACATGACAGGCTCCCCCTTACAGATGGAACTAATTATGAGTAAGAATCCTTATGACACAGCAGACAAAAAAAGACTTTCCTTCAGTGGGACTAATCAGTAGATTTCAGCAGCAGACGAGCATGAGAGTGCAGACATGAGGAAGAAAATCCTGGTTCCTCTTAATGGGACTTACGCCACTAAGTTCAGTGAAGATGAGATTCCACCCTCAGACATGAAAAGTATAAAATATCTTTCATTCAAGGATCAGAAAACAGCTCAATTACAGACTGTGATGAGCCATCAGTGCACGTGTCACTCAAATTGGAAGTGACTGATCAAGACCATACATCTGTGAGCAAGATGGGAGAGCTGAATGCTGCAACAGTGTCATATGATAGAAGATCTCTGCTGCTCTGCAGGTGGTTAGTCTTGGGGAAGTGTTCCCTCAATATCTGGAACAATCCAGTAAACTCCTGCTTGCTCCCACGGTGGTCTACCACACTGGAAATTTGCATAAAATCATTTATCACAATTCAGACTAAACACTAATATTTGCCCTTATGAGATCTGACTGGCTATGTGTATTATACACATTCAAGATTTTATGAACCTCACCCTATTAAAAAAAAAAAAAAATTCTGCCAGCATTGCAGTGCTGCTGACATCAGTGGAACATTACATCAGTTCAAACAGGGAAAGATTGCTCATCACCATCTCCCACGCCATTTCTCTGCACCTACCACCAAACTTCCTCAGGTGGTCTCAATAGCTCCAGGCCAAGAATATTTTGTATTAAAAGTATGGTTTACTTGAAAGGGGAACATCATTTACTTGAAAGGGGAACATTCAAAATACAGTTTATGGTGCAAATTTATGCTTTTATAAGATAGTTTTAGAGTTTCTATCAAATGTAATTTTGACAAAAATGCTCTGTAGTGTGAATAAAGAGAAAACTCCCTTTGCAGGCATGACTGAGCAAAAGAAATACCCAAAATACATACTCCCAGCAGGTGAAAAGATGGATACTAGTCACAAGTTATAAAGTAGATTTCTACAAACATTTTTCTGCTTAGAATACCAAGTTTTGAAAACCTAACAACAACACTTACACTATACTTACAGTTAAATATCATACTATAGTAATAGAATTAAATGCCAGTAATACTTCTTAACATTCTACCTCTATGAAGTCTACTTTTTACTTCCAAAATATCTAATTCCCTCAAGCATAACTGTAATGGATCAGGGGGAAAAAAAAGTAGTTCACAGGAAAATTTAAAAAAGGAAAAAAAGGGCATGCCTAATATGCCTGATTTGTTTTCAGGAAACTGTTCTTTTGCTTGAAGTTTGCACATTTTACAATAAAGCTTTTCAACCCACAATGACAGGGAATGTAATTTCCTGACAAATATTTGGGGCATGGGAGGTTGTTTTCACTTTTAAAATATTCGGGATTTAAAACACTTTAGAAACAGTGGCAAGCAATTTCTCATAAAGGCTATTTAGTCTAAGCAGCAAACCACACTATTACAGTGATACTGTTTCTGGTATCCCAGCTTGTTCAGACTGAGCTTGGACACCAGCCACAGGTACACATACGCACTCAAAGTTACAACATTTTCAATATGATAAGAACAGGACTTGTCTGAACTTATCTTTGTAGCCAAATATTTTAGAGATATGCTGTGATAAAAGTTCTCTGAAAGTGCAACGCCAACCTAAAAAGTCTCTCAAAAGAATTCTAGCAGAAAATAGTATGACCCTTCAAGCAATATTATACAACACATGGAACTGCACACATTTTTCTCAAAGTAGGCTGCAACCATGGGATGCTATTTTTAATTCTGCTACTCATGCCATGCTCAGCAAAATGGCAAGAAAGTGCATTACAATTTTTTTATTCTAAAGATCTTTGAAGCCAGTGTTTTATTTGGTAATGTCTCACTAGTTACTAATCAAAAGGAATTTGGAGAGAAGGCAGCTCCATTGGTTTGATAAGCCATAATACGATTTAGTTTCATACTTTAAATATTTACATTTTTTGAAACTGAATTCCTACAGTCAAGTGCAGGTGATTCAAAGGTCACAGCTGTGTTGTTATATCATCTACATTCACCTTGCTCACTTCAAGGCCAATGATTTAACATCAAGTGCATCAATGGCACTTTCCAGTCTTGGTTTATGAACTTCTTGATTAATTACTCTGGTCACACAGTTTTGCAACTGAATTAATGTCTTAAGGCATTCTAAACTGATATTACAAGATAAAACGTCCTATTGCTAAGGTGCATATATCTGTGTTCCCCATCCTGACCCAAAACACTGCAGTGCTTGATGCTTACCAGAAACTGCAGTGGCTTTTCTCTCTACAATTTAAATTAAAGCCCTATGATTCACAGAGATGTACCTTATTTTAGAAGTATTTCCAAATAGCTGCTTGGCTATGTAGAACTCAGCTTTAGGGGCAGTTCAAAACAGGCATTAATATCAAGAAAGCGACTCAGCTAAAACAGCACAGGTAGATAAATGAGGTTCTGTGGTTGAACAGAGCAGAAAACGCCATGGCATTGCAACTGCAAGTCATCAATTCTTTCAGCACTTCATAAACAGCAACAATATTTAGAAGATGATGACTCCTGGTCTCAGTCAAATAGTAGTAATGAGGGGGTAGAAATGAAGAGCTGTGGCAGAAAAATCTCAGATAAAAAAGATCCTTTCTCAGCAATCTGCTCACAGCTTATTCCAGCTGTGACACAGCAGCAGAACAGCCCAACATCACTTTATCAGCATTCATAAGGAACTATTTCTCTCAGATCCCTTATAATGAATCACAGTGGCTGGAAAAGAACCTCTGAGGACAAGATTATTGGAGACTTGCTTTAATTTATAAAGTTGCAGAGGGCTGTGACTTGACAACTGCCTTAGTATTTAAAGCAACAGAGTAAGTGTATTTAAAATATTCTACTGGGGGGCAGATGACTGAGCAAAACTTACATAGAATGTGCTGCAAAACATAACTGGGTTAGTAATGAACAATTTCAAAAGCTTTTAAAAATCGAGCTTTCAAAGTTTTTAATAAAATACTACAGAATAAATTAAAATTGTGATTTTTAGGGGTGTGGGCGTGTATAACGAGTACATTTAAAGTTCTGTTTCAGGCATGAAGCATCTCAGCAGACTTCCATGACTGGAAGAAGGGGAAAGGGAGTCAAGTATCCTTCTATAACCAATCCACTTCATTTACTATGCATCTTCACAACATTAGCAGCTCCTGAGTCACCCCCACAGAAAACATGGTTGAAAAGTAGACCACTGCCTGTGATAAGAGCTATTGTTTTTACTTCCTGAATGGCTTTTGGGACAGACCCTTTTACAGTGGTGAAATCTCACAGGAAACATTAGGCTGCAGTTAATTCTGTAACATACAGCAGGTACCACACAGATTCTTGGGATAAAAGGTATTGTTTTTGAACTGGTCAAAACATCCTGGGGGGAAAAAAAAAAGTTACATTTCAGCAGCACTAAAACTACCAGGATTAATTTAGACTTTATCTGAGATTGCGATCAGACCAATTTCCAAAAAAGCATTTGTAAAATGTCTGTGGGAAAGTGGATCTGAATTGTCTGGGTAAAATAATGGAAATAAGTGCATAATAAAAACAAACTCACCACTTATAATCTAGAAAGAATCCCTTCCCAATGATTGCATCCACGCAAAGCTTGCTGCCCCAAAATGTCCTGCTGGTTGTGGTAGCAGTAGGAATGTTGGAAGCTCCAATGTGGACAAAGATCTAAGCATTATCTGCAATTAACACTATGCTGTTGCTCTTAAACGTCATTACTGTCTTGCAATAAAGTTGTTAGTCTTGCTGAGAAACAAAGGTGTCTGTGCAGCACTAGATTCCTGCATGCTTTAAATACACACTCTTCCCTATGTATCACTTTCACAATATAAAATGAAAGAAGACTACATTAATTGCCCTACCCTAAATCTCAGATTTACCAAGTAATTTAATGGACTGATTTAAACAGTTATTCTTATAAGATCCATGGACTGATTTCTTTTAAAAATAGAAATTTAAACCAGGGCCCTGTTTTTTTTAAGAGTCTCCAAATGGCTTTTCAGAACCAAATAAATTCCCTTTTCGTACAGTTACAGAGCTGAGTCAGTCAGACCATGGACATAACTTTCTTACTGCCCATGTACCTCGTAGAGGAAATCCAAGTTAAGGTACTCACTGTCGAATAAATAGGAAAACAAACAGTTATAAATTATTTTATTTTCATTATTTTGTAATGTTATTGTTTGAATGTATTTAACTATGTTTTGCAGTATTTAAAACTAGTGGCAGTGCAGAAAAACAGGAAATGGTCATTTTTCATTACCAATGATCATCAACTTCTCTATCTGCTTTACTTCTCTAAAATTTTCCAGTTCTAATGATTCCTCAGATCTTTTATTCTACTTTGTGGTTTTTTCCCCCCTGCCATTTTCTTAGCTTTTTCCTCTTGTCTTGCATTTGGTGACCTCTATGCTTGTAACTCTCCTGCAGTGTCCTCATGTCCCAGTGACTGGAATGGTCTGACATTCTTCCAAGACAGTTGGCCGGTGTTTGTATGCTTTGATTTCCTCTTTAACTACTCAAGTCTGTGGTGAGCCTGAAACTTTTCCAGTTCAACTGCTGCCAGCTCTGACAGAAACCATAATTTGCTAGCTTTTTATTTTATTTTTGTTTGTAAAGCACTAAGATGGACAACTAGCTTTAGACTTAAGATGATGAACTTTTTTTTGCCTTGTCACCTCCACTGCAACTCAGATAGTTATGGTCAGTTGTTTAGAAGAAAATCAGAAAGACTATGACTAAAGCACTTAATGCATAAATCAGAGCATTAAAAACAGGCCACAGAACCTCTTGGGGATTCAGGATCTAAACAGACATTACAGGCTGGAAAATACACAAGAGGCAACTCTAGTCATCCAAAGCAAGACTTAACAATAAAAAGGAATGGACAGACAAAACACAAAGTAGCTCAGCAATTCAGTTGTTTACAAGTCTTAGTCAATACTCAAATGGAAGCTTTTTTCATATTTCCACATCTCCATCTGGCTGCAACATTATCTTTGCAATGGCTGACTTGGAACTATTTTCCAACTTCAACACAGTTCTTAAAAATACCCAGCCTTTTGGATGAAGGGGGGTTTTGCATGATGTGCTTTGGGCTGTTGAACAGCCCCAACAAGCCGATGTAGCAAGGAACACAAACCAGTTACTTCCCTGCAGGAATGCTTTCACAAATATGGTTGATGACATCATACTACAAGATGTTTATGTGCTTTTATAGACATGGGTTAAATTGACATTTTCATTGAGAGGCTGAGTTGTCTGAAAAAAGACATGAACTGAGCTTGCCTTCTATGAAGAGGTGACTGACCCTGCAGGATAGGGAAGACTGGAGATGTCATATGTCTTGATTTTCTTTATTATTTTACAATTGAAAGGCTCCTCTAGAATCTGTAAAGTCAAACTTCTGTGATATGGATTGAATAAGTGTTCAACAAGGTGGGTTAAAAATGGGCTGGACTGCTGGGATGTGGTGAGCAGTGCAAAGTCTAAGTGGTGGCTGGTTAGTATTGATGTTCTTCAAAGACTGACTGATGATGGGGACACTCCAATCTCCCAACTTTATTAGCAATATAGGTGAAGGGATGTAATATATCTGCAGCAAATCTAAAAGTGGAGGTGGGGGGATTACTTCACATGCTGGAAGCAGGTTTGCTATTCAGAAGGACATCAATACTGTGGAGAAAGGGGCTAACAGGAACCTTGTGAGGAAAACTGGCTTGTTCCTTGCTGGGATGAGGAGCTCTTACTGCTGCCTACAAACAGATGATGGGAGCATACAGCCAGGCTGTTGTTGGAGGTTCAAGGTCTCAGGATTAGAAGCAATGGACACAAGTTGTAAAACAGGAAAATGCCATTAGACCAAAGTATTTTACAATGGCAGTAGTCAAGTACTGGAACAAGCTGCACCACAGATGATCTCATATCTTTGAGACCTTGGAACTTCACAAGAAGACTATTCCCTTCTAGAGACCAAGGACTTTCTCTGCTCCAGGTTTATGTGTGCGTCCACATGTATGAGTGTGAGCAGACATGTGCCCATAATTTTGTTCCTTGAATACAAGAGCATATTTGCGCCTCTCCATATTCCTCTGAGATGTTCAAATCAACCCAAAGTGTAAATAAGTCTTATCAGAAAACTAAACAAAAGATTAAGTTTATCAGTTTTGTTATGAGCTACATATGGCCACATTTAAACTTCTGAACTCACTCAACTTGAATTCATACTAAAATCCTAAACTCTCCTCTGCAAAATCACCTTCATCATGTGTAAAAGAAATGGATGCTGGGTGGAGGAAAAGGACAAACAACAAAGAAAAACCTCCCAATCAGTAGATGTGCAGTAAGCTGTTGTGTGTCCTCATGTCTAAGGCAGTTTATGCAAACTACAGAATCAAATTTTCCGGTCTTCTAAGACTTGATGGAGATATGGCTTTATGTTTTGCTTCACAGCGGAGCATTCATCCCTTTGGAAAATAAAGCCATTCAGCTCCTCTAAGACTAAAATAAAAAAGCTACTGTATTTACTGAGTATTTATGGTATTATTCTCATAATTTCACTTCAAAAGGGAACTTTACTTTTCTCCACTTATTGTTTGCATAAGGAAATAAGTCAGCGTACAGTATTCAACATTCATAAAATATTCCACATATACATAAGACATATCATAAATCCTAAACTCCTAAGGAAAGAAGAGTAGGATAGCAGAGATGAGAGTTTTAAGTGGCTGTAGGAAGAGCAATATTACCTTTGAAACCTAACTAGCAGTAAGTGCCATTTCAAAGAATATACATAAATCAATCTGAAAGAAAGTAGGTTTTCGATTAGATATGAGGATGAAATTCTTCACTGTGAGGGTTGTGGTGCACTGGAACAGGCTGCCCAGGGAAGTTCTGGATGCCCCATACCCTTCAAGAGTTCAAAGCCAGGCTGGATGAACCTTTGAGCAATCTGGTCTAGTGGAAGGTGACCCTGAGGATGGCAGGGGGTTGGACTGAGGTGGTCCTTAAGGTTCCTTCCAACCCAAACCATTCTGTGATTGTAACTTTCTGTTTTGTTTAACTGAGTTTTGTTTTATTAATAGGTATGGCTTCACTCCTATATTTGACTTTAACACTACAAACTGTGCCTCCTCACTTCCACTCAAGGAAACAACACTTGAAAATACATAAGCTGCTGGAATGAAGAGGGCCTAGTTTAAGGATGAAAATTCCCATTATAGTCTCTGCAGTAAGTTCAGCAGCTGTCTGAACCACAAAGAATGCCTGTGTCATATATTAGCTGGTTAGAAAGTGTCTGCAGCAGCTTGACTTTCAGCCCACATGCAGGGGTTGTATATCAAGTGTGTGAGTGAAACATTTACAGGAGAAAGGAACCTATAACAAACAAGCCTGGTTAGGTGCTTTCACATACACGTATCTCTGAACTTGGAGTGCATTGCCTGTCTCCACAAAAAATTGCTGGATTAGGATTTTAACATGTCTAGGAACACACTTCTGAGACCAGCTGCAGATACAGGAAGACGCCTTTGCAAATCTACAAACTGCAACACAAGCCAACAAGCACAACATTATCTTACTCCTTCTGTTCTAGCAAAATGACCAAGCCTAGAGAAGACTTCTAACCCTTTAGTCAGAATCAAAGGTTATTTATATGCTTAAAGTGTGCTTGGTGAACACACAAGCTGAGCTTTCCTAAAGATGTTGATACTTACATAAATAGTTTAACCTCTACTAATATTTTCTCTCTATTGCATAAAACTGTCCTCTAGACTACTCCTAAATGGTATCTCAAAAGTTATCACATTTTATTTTACAGAAGAATTATAATATAAATATATTATAATTTACATATACAGCAAAAGACA